>JALIZF010001571.1:0-423935 GCA_029948255.1 Telmatactis stephensoni | reverse complement strand
AGCCAGGAGAGTGAAGTAGGCGAGGGTAAAAGAAATCCGTCCGAAGATACAACGAACTTTCTAAAGAACAGAAAACTCGATTTTCTGCTCTTATAGAAAATTCAATGATATCATAGCAGAGCAGCCTGGAGAACTTGGTTTGACGGACCTGATAGAACACAAGATCAACACTGGCGACGCCACACCCATAAAGCAACCACCTCGTCGTCTACCACCCTTTAAAAGAGAAGCAGTGGAGGAACAGTTGGAAGAGTTGTTGAAACAAGGAAGAATCGAAGAATCGAACAGCCCTTGGAGTAGTCCTGTTGTGTTGGCGAGAAAGAAGGATGGAAGTTACCGTTTATGCATAGACTACCGGAAACTGAACGCAGTTACCATAAAGGATGCCCAACCTCTACCAAGGACAGATGATATCCTAGAGTCCCTGGATGGTGCGGTATGGTTCTCTACTTTGGATTTAGCTTCAGGATACTGGCAAGTACCGGTAGCAGCTCAAGACCGTGACAAGACCGCTTTCGTGACGCACAAAGGACAGTTCAATTGGACTTGTTTGCCATTTGGTTTAACCAATGGACCCGCTACATTCCAGCGATTGATGAATTTAGCATTGAAAGGTCTAGCATGGAAAGACTGTCTAGTGTATCTAGATGACATCATTGTTTGGTCCAAGAACTTTGATGAACATTTAGAACGTCTGCGAGCTGTTTTTGAACGGCTCAGATCTGCAAAAGTTAAGCTGAAGAAGAAGAAGTGCTCATTCCTTCAACGAAGTATACGATTTCTTGGTCATGTTGTATCCACAAAGGGAATTCAGACAGATCCCGAGAAGACAAGAGCAGTACAGGAATGGCCCAAGCCTAAAGATGTTGCTGAGTTACGAAGTTTCCTGGGTTTAGCTTCATATTACAGAAGATTCATTCAAGACTTTGCAGTCAAGTCAGAGCCACTTCGTCGTCTGTTGCAAAAGAATCAAGAATTTGAGTGGACAGAACAGCAAGAGAAAGCCTTTAAGGAACTCAAAGACTGTCTGGCAAATCCTCCTGTTCTTGCATATCCAAACTTTGGACCAGACGCAGGCGAGTTCATGTTAGACACTGATGCCAGTACAGAGAAAGGAATCGGTGCAGTACTCTCACAAGTTCAGCCAGATGGTACTGAACGCGTAATAGCTTACGGAAGTCGTTCTCTTAGACAACCTGAGCGTAACTACTGTGCAACACGTTTGGAAATGCTTGCACTAGTGGAGTTCATTGATTACTTCAGATATTATTTGCTTGGAAGGAAGTTTAAGGTCCGGACAGATCACCATGCGCTGCAGTGGCTAACATCCTTCAAAGAACCGCAAGGTCAAATGGCTAGATGGCTGGAGAAGCTTCAAGAGTACGACTTTGAAGTCATCCACAGACCTGGAAAAGATCATGTCAACGCAGATGCCATGTCAAGAAGACCTCGTCGACATCATGGTGGAAATTGTCCGTCCTGTAGAAATATTGTACAGTCCGCAACAACATCAGCGACAGTCTCAACTATCGTCCAAACGGAATCCAGTGACAAGGGATCGGTCAAAGCTCTATGGTCTACTGATGAAGTAGCTGAAGCTCAAAAGAAAGATATGGACGTAGCTTATGTTATTGAGCTCCTAATGGAAGGAAAGGACAAGCCAACCAAGTGTGAGTTACAAGGTATGAGCCCAATGGTTAAGTCTATCTGTGCGAAATGGAGCCTGCTAGAGCTTAAAGATGGAGTACTGTACATTCGTCCAACAAACAACAAGAAAGACTGGAAACCAAGAATTGTCCTACCACAGAGTCTACTAACACCAGCGTTAAAACGACTTCATGATGGAATTGAAGGAAGTCATCTTGGTACACTTAAAACCCTTCACAAGTTGCAAGCAAGATTCTGGCGTCCTGGTCTATCGAGTGCGGTGTATGACTACGTGCAATCATGTGTGACTTGCGGTGAATGTAAACCACCTTCCAAGAAACCAAAGGCTGGCTTGATTTCAATTCCGTCATCACATCCAATGCAAAGAATACACATTGATATAATTGGTCCTCTACCCCGTACGAAGAAAGGGAATTCTTACATCTTGACTGTGCAGTGTGCATATACCAAATGGGCAGAAGCTTACCCCCTGAGGAATCAAAGAGCAAGTACATGTGCAAGAGTAATCATCAATGAATGGATCTACCGCTATGGAGTCCCTGACAGCATCCATTCAGATCAGGGTAGGAACTTTGAATCTAAGATATTTCAAGAAATGTGTGAAGTATTGGAAATAAACAAGACACGGACAACGCCTTATCATCCATCAGGAAATGGTCAAGTCGAAACTTCAACAAGACACTAAAGAACCTTCTCAAGGTCAGAGTGGAAGAGAATGCTGAAAGGTGGGATGAGCACATCGGAGCGTGTCTGATGGCATACAGGAGCAGTGTTCACCAATCTACTGGCTATACACCATTTCATCTGATGTTTGGCAGAGAGACAAGATTACCACTGGACATTATGTTAGGAGAAGAGATCACCGAAGAAGAAACATCATATGGTAAATTTGCTACAGACTTAAAGGGAAAGTTTACACAGGCCTATCACAAGCAAGCAAGAATCTACAAACGGCACAGCTTCGCCAAAAAGAATACTATGATAAAGCTCTGACCAACAAAGTTTACAAGCCTGGAGATAAAGTATTTCTTTATAGTCCTCAACTACAAGTAGGAGAAGCTGCAAAGTTTCATAGATACTGGAGAGGTCCTTACGTCATTAAAGAGAAACTGTCTGATGTTAATTACAAGATTAAGCTAAGTGGAAGCAAAACAAAAGTTGTGCACTATAACAATCTCAAGTTACACAAGTCAAGTCAATCAAGTGATGAAACAATTCAAGCAAAGGAAAGCAAGTCTGATCAAGACATTACAACCAAAGAACCAAAATCAATAATAAGTGAAACTAGTGAATCCACAGAACAAATTTCTGATGAGGAGGAGGAAGTGGAGAATAAGGACAATGACTACCCTTATGGAACATTGTATGTACGATACAAAGAAGTGGAAAATGATGTATCAGCAGCTACAACTACTGAGGAATATGCAACTAATGAAGATGAAGTACCTCAAGAATCTCAAGATCAGGAAGAAGTATTGGAGGTTGAAGATGACCAAGATGAAGAACTAGAGAATGAAACAGATTACAGAAGACCACAGAGAGAAAGAAGAGCACCACAGAATTGGAATTGGAATTGGAAACTTTATTTAACCACGGTAAAAACATCAGTACATACAAATATATAACTATTATAATAATATAAAAAGTTTAAAAATTGTATTAAACTGTTTTACATGTTTGCCGTGCGGGAGTACTTTGTAGATAGAATCGGTTTAATGCTTTGTTTGAAATTAGAGACAGAGTGACTCGCTCTCGTTTGGTGTGGAAGGCTATTCCACAGAGCTGGCCCGCTGTAGCTAATGCTACGCTTTAGATAGTCTGTGCGGGGTTTCGGGAGAGCAAGTTTGTTTTCTATGTCTCTAATTTCATAGCAAGATTCTATGGGTTTAAAAAGATCTTGTATGTATTTGGGCGCTAGTTTGTGCGTTGCTTTGAACATGAGTACAGCCTTAAGTTTTTTACGCCTGTCAGTAAGTTTGTCCCATCCTAGATGATCAAGAATCTCACTAGGACTGTCTTCATATGCTGCATTTGTTATAACTCTAACAGCACGATTTTGAAGTTTTTGGAGTTTGTTAGAGAGTTGTCCGTTAAGACCATCCCATACTGGGCTACAATAGTCAAAGTGAGGCTCTATTAGAGCTTGATAGATCTTGATTGCAGTCTCGGTGTTAATAAATGGCCAAAGGCGTTTGAGTGCGCCAATGGCAGAGGAAATTTTAGAGACAATTTGACCAACATGTATTGACCAAGTCAGGTTCTGGTCAATGGTTACACCTAGTGATTTGGTATGGGATACTCTTTTGATTTCTTGATCTTCTATCTGGGATACGAATGTATGATCGCTAGCCGTGGCAAGTTTTTGGCGCGAGCCAAGAAGTATCACTTCGGTCTTAGCTACATTTAAACTAAGTCTGTTGGCTATCAACCATTCACTTAAATTGTGTAGTTCCAGAAAATATCCATACCCCACCACGGAGGGAATTGGAAATTCCAGGGGGTAGGGGGGTCAAATACCCTTGGAAAATCCAAAGGACAGGGGGGTAAACAAATCGAACAAAATTTCCAGAGGGTTGGACTTTTATCTGGCTCACAAATGACTGCAAATGGAATAACTTCTTTTATTTTAATAAAAACTTACGTGAAATAATTCAGTTTTACACATTTTCATCAATTCTAAACGATTTTTTTTTTCTTTGGAAACGATAAATTGAAGAAAACAACCTTCGATGAATCCCATGCGAACTCGAAGACAACATGGCTGCCAATTAATATTCGTATCCAGTCCCCAGACACAGGAAACCCAACGCCTAAAACGCTTTGGCTGCGAACAAGTTTTTGTAAACAGTGGTGTATCTTTTGAGAAATTTTATACTTGTCGATAAGAAATGGCCATTTTTCACAAGGAAACCATGACATCCTTTTAACTAATCGAATCAAAGAAATTTTCGCATGCCGCTGTTGAATGGCGTTCGATTACAGAACGATCGTAAACTTTGCTTCATCGGCATGGAGACACGGTAAAATTTTCTGCTTCATTCAAACTGAAAGAGTTTTAAAATAAGCCAAATGTTAACTCACCCAAATAAGTTTGGTATAGCCTCGGAACTCATCAGAAGTCCGATTTTATGGTTTTAAAAACGATACTTAGTTACACGAATTGCCCGGCACAGCGGCTGCACATGGCCGGGCGATCGATTACCGATTTTGTTAAACTGTTAACTTTTCTGTTAACTCTAAACTACTAAATTGTAACAAAAAAATTTCCAGGGGGTATTGAAATGTGGGTTTTCAATTTTCGGAAATTCCAGAGGGGTGGGGGGCAATATCATAACGTCAAAAATGGAAATTCCGAGGGGTAGGGGGGATGTAATACGAAATTCCCTCCGTGGTAGGGTATGGATATTTTCTGGAACTACACATAGTTCATGGTTAAGTACCTCTTCAATTTGGGCTACACTGTTAGATGCTATTGTGATACTAGTGTCGTCAGCATACATTCTGGGTGTAGCTTCTCTCAGGCAGTTTGGAAGGTCATTAATATAAATAAGGAATAGTAATGGACCAATTAAACTGCCTTGTGGGACACCACAAGTAATCGCGTGAGCATTGGAGAGGTGTCCATTAACCAGGCATTTTTGCATGCACTCAGTGAGGTATGATTGAAACCAACAGAGTGTGGTTTGATCTACTCCATAGTACGATAGTTTGCGCAGAAGGATGGCATGATCAATAGTATCGAAGGCCTTTTTTAAGTCGATGAAAATGATGCCGTTGATCATACCATTGTCTATGTTTACAGACCAACTGTTAGTGGCTTCTAGCAAAGCTGTTAACGTGCTATGGAAGTGATCTAAATCCGGACTGACTATTTGCTAATAGGTGGTTATCATTCAGATAATTGTAAAATTGATCATAAATGACTTTTTCAAAGATTTTGGCGACAGCAGGGATTACGGAGATTGGCCTGTAGTTGTTAGGGTCTCCTTTTTTCCCTTTTTTGAAAATTGGTGTCACTCTAGCAAGCTTCCAGTCATTAAGAACAATGGAGGTAGAGATAGATTGGTTAAAAATGACAGTCAGGGAGGGTGCTATAATATCGCCTGCAATTTTAAGTAGACTACACGGAAGATTGTCTAGACCAGTCGATTTCTTACCATCCATTTTGTTCAGTAACTTGCGAACTTCATCCACTTTGCAGGGACGAAGAGAGAATTTCTTATTTGTAGGTTTAAGAAAGACCTCGGGTTCTTTCTTAGCCTGGGGGACTTCATTTACAAGTGTTTGCCCAACGTTTGTGAAGTGATGGTTGAAAGCTTCTGATAGTTCAGATGCACAAGTGATTTTCCTGTCATCCAATTCGAGCTCAGATATGTCTACAGATTTTTGCTGACGACATCTGAGCTCGTTAATTAGTTTCCAGGTTTTCCGAGGATCTCGCTTGTTAGCATCTAGATTATCAGTAAAGTATCTACGTTTTGCATTTTTAATGGAATTGTTTGTTTGATTTCTTGCTATTTTATATTGGTCCCACCAGGATTGGTCGTTTGTTCTGATTGCTTTCTTTTTAGTGAAATCTCGATTTCGCATTTTACGTCTCAGATCAGCTGTGATCCATGGAGACTTCTTTTTGCCGATTCGCTTGTTCCTTAGGGGAGCATGCTTGTTTATGCAACTCATGAATAGAGTTTTCCAAGATGTCCACATTAGGTTAGGATCAGTGTGTGAGTTAATTTCATCCCAATTTATTTTCTGGAGATCTTGCAAGAAATCTTTGTCGTTAAAATTTTTGAGATTGCGAGTCTTAATAACTTTAGCCGTTCCTTTTTTAGCATAATGGGTTTTACGCGTTAGGAATACGAGGGAGTGATCGCTAATCCCTAAGTGGACAACACCCGATGAGACAATTTTGTCAGGTGTATTAGTGAGACATAGATCGATTAGACTTTGAGACTGAGGAGTTATTCTGGTTGGTTCAGTGATAACTTGATGCAACCCATATACTTCACAAATATCATTAAGTTTAGATAAATTATTATCCGAAGCGCACGGGAGCATGTTAACATTAAGGTCACCAACGAGAAATAACTCTAGGTTTTCACTATCGATCTTGTCAACTAGGTTTTCAAAATTGTCAAACAGATCAGGTGAGGACAGTGGGGGTCTATACCAGGTTGATACAAGAAATGGCCGAGAGTTAGGCTTGCTTAGTTCAACAGTTAAGTGTTCGAGCTTGTCATTGTTAAGATCATCACGAACCCTGAAATCGAGACCGTTATTTATATAAAGGCACACGCCACCACCGTGACGGCCATTTGTTGGACGGTCTCTTCGTACGATTTCGAAGTTCGGAAGATAAACTTCACAATCACTAACAGAATCATCTAACTTGGTTTCATTGATTGCAAGGATGTCAATGTTTGCATCGTGAATAAATAGCCTTAGCTCATCAAGATGTTAAGGCAAGCTATGACGATACCACGCCCAAAGTTTAAGGTGTTTAAGGGGCTTGTTGACCCCTCATTTGGCGTGATATTATGCATATGGTACTCCCGGGCGGCAAACTCCTAATTATGAATGTTAGAGCTAGGTAAAATAGATTTAACGTAAGAGTTGAAATCTTTAGTAAGTGTAGACGTGCCTTTGCGATTGACATGAAGACCTCTTTGGTTAAGGCAAGTAGCATCAAGTTTGGGGTGTTCGATTAGAGTCAGGCCGTGGGTAGAGCATAAAGATTTCAGAATGTTATTCGCCTCATTAATTTTGTGATCAAGATCATACTTATCTGTTCTGGTTATCAAGGCTGATATGGCGACTGTAGTTGAGGGCGAGTTTTGCTGGATTTTTGTGGCAACACTTTAGTCCAGTCATCCTGTGGTTTGAAGTCAAACAAATTGCAAAAGAATTTCTGTCACCGCCAAAAGATAGTTAGTGGTCAACTTACTAACATACTAAAAGTTCCCCAAAATTCGAGTGGTGGAACATGCTCAAATAAGCGCTTTACAATTTTGAAATCGTACCACAGGGTACCCAATTATAAGAAAATGCATTTTGCTTAAAGAATTGAATAAACTTATCCCACAGTATCAGATATTCTCTTTAACTAAGGCTCAGCTTTGTATTTTATTGGTCAATGGTGATTTTGGTGGAATGTGAGGCATGATTTAATTTATTTTATTTATTGAAGTCATAAGATCTTACCACAGGGTACCCAATTCAAAGAAAAAACTTTCACTAAAACTAGAATAAATAAACTTCTCGTAACGAGATCTACAGTTCATACAAGGCACGATTAGAATCTTATACATTATGAATAGCATTTATACATACTGCATTTAACGTTAAGTAGACTAAAAACACAATCTAATTAATTACTATGTATCATCAATCGTATGCCTATTATACTCATCGCTTTCGCTCAAGTCTGGTGGGGTAATTCATACAACTTTGGACTCTACATGTACAACAGGCAGCCGTGCATTCCAGACCATGTTTTCCACATGACCACCTCTTTGAATGGCAATCAGACTTGCAGTTACATCTGATCATTTCTAACGATGTGTGAGCTGCTGGTAGGTCAGTTCTAACCGGAAGGAGCTGTCCACCTTCAGTCTTCCAACCCCAGTCTTCTGGCTGAAGCAAAGCACTGTTCCACTGCTGTACCTGGTAGTAAACTCTGAGCCTGTGATAAGCAGCAGCTGCAGATGTGCGGCGGTAGACACTCAGGTTGCACAAAGGTGGTCCCAGTTGTGATCTTCTGGCAAAATTTTGCCAGAATATCTCAATGATTCAAGACTGTCGTCATCCTTTAGACCATCTAAATCTAATTTTAAATGTATTGATCTGCAAAGTTATCACATCACTGCAGATATAAAACAAAAATATAAATAAAATATAATACCGTAGAGACTAACGAGGGCTTTCTCTCCCGCTACAGCTACAATAATATCATCTCTTGAGGCATCTGGACGATGGAAAACCAGAGCTTGCATGCGAAAAGCTGCATCCTTAATATCTTATTGAGCATCATCCCTTTACCAATACAATAGAGGCGTGAGGTCGTATCGCATCCAAGAACTGCGTGTACAAATAGAATGTTTGTGCAAGTCTCTGGACCAAGTGCAGATATGATAGTTTTGATGTTCCAAACTTTTCTTGTTGTGGATCGTTGTTTTGACTGAGGAATGAAGAACAGCTCATGTGCATTTATTTTTGCATGATGGCAGATTGAATGGCAGCTTGGACTATCTGTAGGTCTGCGTCTCCTGAAGAGTCCCGACAACTGCAGTAGTTTTCTCGGAGTATATTTATGAATCGTTGTTTATTAGCAGCATTCCTCAGGAACTCCTCTTTCTTTGGCGTCAGTACCATGTGACAATCGAAGTTCACAGAAATGCCTGACCTTCTCAGATGCGCACAATCTTTTGTGGAAGGCCCTTCTTCATATCCATCAAATTGAATCATCTGCAGCATGTAGATCCTGAGCATACTCAAGCCTCCCTCGTACTATTGCGGCCCATTGGTCGTTTCTGTTACTGCACGCTTCATTAATAAAATGTTGGAAGTCTTTGGTACGTACCGGAATGACATCATATCCACGTTTCCATCCATCATACTTTGTGGGCTGGCTGGCTGCAAAAACAACAACAACAACAAAGAAAAACAAAAACAAAAATCAACAGTGCTCTTTCCAAACAAATTTTGTTATGGACCCTTGAGTAATTTTTGTTGCACTCTTTTCCAGATCTTTACAATTTCCATTTATTGGTGGTCTAATAAAATTAAGCCGGCACTTTTTGTGAACACTGGCCAACTTCTACTTTGATTTCGTTTTGATTTACTGCCATTTGCTTAATATTCGATTTATATTTCTACACCCTTTTCGGTCATCACCACTGTTAACTGAGTGTTATTTAATGACTCATGGCAAAAGCAACAATCTATGACGAAACATGCCTGTAATACATCTTCTTGGAGGAACATAATACCTTAGAAAGAAATTTAATATGTCGTATTTATTATCCATTCTGGTATGCACCTGCCATAATTTCGGGGAAACATAAGCGATTTCAATACAATAAAACAACCACAATTCATGAATATATATTAAAAAGATATTCTAAACCTACATTTTATCAGAATATAAGCTTGTTGTAAAGATTAAAGCTAAAAATCACAGAAATAAGCTAGATCGAATTCCAGTAAACAACATGCAGTGAACACGTAAACCTCCAGGCGTTCCTCGTAAAATACTTGCGACTCGACTTCTTCTCAATCTGTTTTATTTATTTCAATTCATGTTATTATATTTTTATTTCGTCAAAAACATTTAATTACGTCCTCTGAAGACTCCTAAAACACAAAACATTATTGATATTGCGATATATTACTCGTTGTTTATTTTCTTATAATTGGGTACCCTGTGGTACGATTTCGAAATCGTAAAGCGCTTATTTGAGCATGTTCCACCACTCGAATTTTGGGGAACTTTTAGTATGTTAGTAAGTTGACCACTAACTATCTTTTGGCAGTGACAGAAATTCTTTTGCAATTTGTTTGACTTCGACCATATAAATTTCACAGGATGACTGGACTACTTACAATGCTCTCAGCAACGCTGCGGGAAGTCGAGTCACATATATCGTTTGTGCCTACGTGGAGAATCAAGTGTTCAGGTTTTCTTTTAATCAGAGGTCTGAGATAATCACTCATATCCTCGACCTTTGCTCCAGAAAAAGATTTAACTGCAACATGATGGTTTTTGTTGGACAGGTTCCAGCCTGGAACCTGCTTGATAATAGAATCACCGGCAATGAAGATAACTTTTTTGCTGTTCTGGTTGGTATCATCATCGGTCTTAGAAGCTTGCTCTTGGCGATGACGATTTCTTCTTTGTCTTCGGTTTTGATTGTTTCTGCTCGGTTGGGTCTCACTCGGTACATGATCATGATTTTCCAGGCAGGAATTTGTTTCTGGAGGTAAATGGTTGGAAGTACTTTCCGGCAGATCAATACAGGTAGGTCGATCATTGGTTTGGCTTTTCAAGGTTGAAGATGAAGAATCAGTCGAAGGTTTATGACCGTTCATCGATAGATTGGCAATCGCTTTACTAAGTGAGTCAATGATTATAAAGAGTTCATTGTTTTGCTTTTGTAGTCGCTGCAGTTCAATTTGCATATCGGTCATTTCGCTTGGTTGATTTAGAGCGGGAAATTTAAAGTTTTGCTTTAAATTCACAATTTCGTGACTAATACTTGTTTTTAGCTCTTCTATCTTGAGATCAATGTATTGCTTGCTTGGATCGTCGATGTTTCCCCTTAGTGTTGTAGCAGTGGAGCTCGAATCGGCGCCGTCGGATAGTTTTGGAGGCGAAGCTTGTCGTTGTAAATATTCTTTAAGTCGCGTTTGAAGATCGCCTTTCTTGCCACTAGAATCGAGACCTTTGCTAGAAAGCTCTTTCCGGAGTTCGGTAACTTTCATTTTCATGACTTTCATGGTAGATAAACTTGAAGAGGACAGTTAAAGTTGAAGAGTTTACGAGCACCAAGTTCGCGTGACCGTGCACGACCGCGTTCTTCATTAGAATATGAAGAATATGAATATGAAGAATATGAATATATTACGCTATAAATCAATAATAGCAATGACAAATTTTTTCATTAATCAGTTTCAAAATCAGTTCCTTCTATTAACTATTTTTTGGCATGCCATATTCTGCAGTTAGGCTTAAGATACTGGGGTCCATTTTTTGGTTTAAATTCTCTTTGTCTCCAAAGTTTCTACTGAGAAGCTTTATAAGAAGTGCAAACCACTCTCCTACCGTGTCCCTCCGTTGTAAAGGATTTGGTTTGGTATAATCAAGATCTGTGTTGGTTGACATTGTGGCCAGCAGGAAACAGGTTTCTCTTCTGCTCTAAAAAGATAATTAAATTATATTATGCTATAAATCAATAATAGCAATGACAACTTTTTTCATTAATCAGTTTCAAAATCAGTTCCTTCTATTAACTATTTTTTGGCATGCCATATTCTGCAGTTAGGCTTAAGATACTGGGGTCCATTTTTTGGTTTAAATTCTCTTTGTCTCCAAAGCTTCTACTGAGAAGTTTTGTAAGAAGTGCAGACCACTCTCCTACCGTGTCTCTCCATTGTAAAGGATTTGGTTTGGTATAATCAAGATCCTGTGTTGGTTGACATTGTGGCCAGCAGGAAACAGGTTTCTCATCTTCTGCTCTAAAAATATAATTAAAATATATTACGCTATAAATCAATAATAGCAATGACAACTTTTTTCATTAATCAGTTTCAAAATCAGTTCCTTCTATTAACGTTTTTTTGGCATGCCATATTCTGCAGTTAGGCTTAAGATACTGGGGTCCATTTTTTGGTTTAAATTCAGATTTTATTCAGTAGTTTCTTGAGACATTTTGCAGACCTGACGGAGCTCGAAGAGAGGGAAGTAATTTCCACAGGAAGCCCAAGACAAGACTGCCTGAAAGTCTGCCCGAGTTGGATCTGGGAACGAGAAGAGGTGCACTTCCATTTCCTTTCGAGTTCAATTGTTGGATTTTTCGACTTTGATTACTGTTCCAGGAAAACCTCGATCTAACAGAGTTTGAAGTTCAAAGATTACAACTTGAACTTCATTAAACGTATTTTAAACTTCCATGTGCATTATTTCAACTCTGTTTCCTGTTTTTTTGCAAAGTGATATTGTAATTGTGTTTTCATATTTTTGTCCGCAACGGGACGAGATGTTATAATTTTTCAAGTTCGATTATTGGGCTTTGAAGTTCACTGAAACTGTTTTCGACTTCAAATTGTATCATTTCAATCTTTATTAATGAATTTTTGCAAAGTCATATTTTTGTCCGTGAAAGGACGCCATACTAAATACTTAACATGTTTTTTTTTTCAACAGCAAAGAGAATGTGGCAAGCAATGGCATGGATTGATACTGTGTTTTGATGCAACCCCTACACTTCAGAAATGAAGACATTGTTTTCATATCTGTTGAGCCATGTTATTCACTTGTTCAGCCAGTTGGTCTAACTTTTCGTCCATGGTAGTTGACTCAACTAAACAGATGAAGTATTGAAATAGAAAAAAATTAACAATGTCTTGTTACATTTTTTATTTTTTAAATTTATGCTATGCAATTTTCAAGCTGACTTTTCTGGAGCTTTTTCATGGTGAAGAGTTTTGCAGACTCTTGAGAAAAGGAAAGGAGACCATTTCTAAAACAATGAATCAAAGTGTTAATGATATTTATCATATTCATTTTCTGGTCTGCATTTTAGAAAACAGAAATGCAGACCAGAAAAGAGAAACCTGCATATTTTTGGTGCAAGCTCGTGATGATTTGTGAAAGTCCTATCTGTTTATTTGCTAATTGGTAAAAATAGCATGGCTGAGGCTCTTCTGTTAGTTATGGCATGTTATCACTTGCTGCTCCTCAAAATAGCCTGTCTGATTAATCTAAAGCTATATTTGATATCTTTGTCTTGTTAGATTTTATTTAGTGGTCTGCATTTTCTGATCTGCATTTTCTGGTCTGCATTTTATACCTGTTGAACTATTAATTTAGAGAGATGTTTAAATTTGTATTACCTTTCCTGTTGAAAACAGAACCACTGCATAGTTTAACTGTGTCCTTATGTCCAAGCCACTGTTTTGGAGTAGGGATGATATCTCCAGGAATAAATCATCCTCCTGCATATATTCAAAACAGTGTCGCAATTCCACCAAAGTTCCTACACTATAAGGACCATTTTTTCAAAAAATGGCTTTAGTGCTGCCTTCAAATCCAAACTACCAAGCATAGTTTGAGCTTCACTGATTTGGTCAAAAGGAATCACAGCAATTCTAGAAAAAAACCTGTGAAAGAAACCCTGTTTACCAGTAGTATTTTGGTGATCGATTTTGACAAAACTTCCAATTTTATTTTTGAAAATTGGTCGACTTACATTTGTCTGATCAAAATGATTTTCACACAAGATACTAATAAAGGAGGGATTGAAGATTTGATTGATGCTAATTTTTTCCATGACTCATTACTATGACAATGAAAAACAAAGATCATTGAATTCAGTTTTCCTAAAATATCTCCCGTTTTTGTTGAGCTCTAGAAAAATGGCTATTATAGGTGTTAATCTTCTCTTTCTTGCACAGTTAACCAACTCAAAATCAGAAAGTTTTATCAGAGGGATTTTGAATAAATCGTGAAAGACTTATCAAAACTATTAAATTTGGTGACTCAAAATTAAAGAGTGAGAAAATAATTCCAACTTTTGTAAAATTACTTTTAATTGATGTAGATTCCGGAAGATCAATCCCATAAATTGATTTATTAAAGAAGAAAAAAAAAACATTGAAAGCTCTAAAAGTGTGGAAACTGATCGGGTCGACCATTCAAATGAAAACACAGTTGATGAGCAAAATTCTATCTCTTCAAAGGAACAACTTACATCAAAGCTGCTCACATGACCAATAAACAAAGACTTTTGGCAACTTTTGACATCAATTTGTAATTTTATGTACTTCTTAATAGTAATTAACAATTAAAATCTCTACTAAAGTGATATTCACAAAGTAAATGACAGGTGCATGACTGACAGTAAATGGTAAACTACAGTTGTTGACATATGCTGTGCACGTACATTGTATATCTAGAATCCAGAGTTTAGTATACATGATATGTCAGTTACAGAATAACAGTTTCATGAGACAAATTTTTGGAATTAAGAAAAATTATAGACAAACCTTGAAATTTTATCTTTGTCAATTCTTTTTTTCTGCTCAATGACCTGGGGGTTCATTGTGCAGAGGAGGACAGTTGTCGGCCTGTCTTCTGTATTGTGACTTCTTGCTGTGATCCTCTCGGCCTATAATAATTTCAAAAATTTTATAATTATCCATATTTACAGTATTAATGCTAAAAATCATGTTTGTGAGAGAAGGGGAACTCAGTAAAAATACCCAGAAAACACATGTTTCTTGTTGCAGTTGCATTATTTTCTTGATTGTCTAATGCATGTTCTGTTGGGGAACACAATGTTTGCTCAGCAGAAGGAAATAACGAAGCTCTTGTAGTAAGCTTAGTTGTACTGAGGTCTCTCATTCTCTTGACATTGCAATCAGGAGTGTCCTTTGCAAGTCGTTTTGTTGTATTTGGTTCTTCAGTCCTCATTGAAATGGAAAATTTTCCTTGAAATTCCTCTTCCAATGTCGCTAATACTTTCTTTTTCTTTTCGATGGATTCTAGTCTTCTAAAACAAGGTTTACAAATGCAATGGGTGCTTTGAGTTATTGTTATTTCTAACAAACACTTAAGAGACCTCAATAAATCTCCACGCGACAAACTAAAATAGCTACTATTTGGTGGTAAAAGCTGTCCACATACAAAACAACAATGCAGATTTTTTAGAGATCTAACTTTAGTCAGAGTTCTGGGCTAGAAATTGATGTTTTTGGTTTTTCCAGGAGAATTTACAGGAGTTTTCAGCATTCTCGATGTAGCGTTGTGAAATAGGAAATACGAGAGACAACTTGCAAAGAAAGTTTTGGCACCACTTCAACGGCCGGAAGTGACGTTTAATGACGTTTTATTTTCACGCATGCTCTACAGCATATCAAGCAGATCCTTGCAGAGGTTTCCTTTCCTTCTCTTTAGAGGGGGGGGGGGAATTGGGAAAGCTCTGCCAAGCAGGGTATTTGGAACTAAGAAAAGTAGACAAACCTTGAAATTTTATCCTGTCAATTCTTTTTTTTCTGTTCAATGATCTGGGAGTTCATTGTGCAGAGGGGGACAGTTATTGGCCTGTCTTTGGTATCATGATTCCTTGCTGTGTTCCTCTCGGCCTATAGTAATTTCAAAAATGTCATAATTATCCATATTCACAGTATTTATTTAAGTAATGTTTCAAGAAAGAACTAGGCAGTTCAGTTACCAGTTTCTGTCACGTATCATATTCCAGACCAGCTTTTAATGCTGTGCTGTCACTTGCTAATGATACTGGGACGACACTCACCTTTTCATTGTCCACAATCCTCTGTAGACTTACTTTTAATTTTGGGTGTTGACAGAGAGAGTGAAGTGACTCCAAATGAGGTTTGATCATACCACTTTCAGTTGTATAGCCTGCTTGGTATTGTTTCAAAGCATTTGTGGAGGGACCACATAAGTTGAAATCTACAAAAGACTTAAATTCCTTTACTCTGCCTCTCCCAGTTCCAAAAAACCCTGGCCCTCGAATAAACTTTCGTGTTCTTTCTCCTCCCAGGTATTTTACAGTAGAAAAAATTCACAAACATTGGTATCCCATTTAAAACCAGAAGTGGCATTCGGCACGATCAACGCATATGTTGCATTTTCGAGGAACTTGCTCACCATTGTGCTGAATTTTCACGTTTTTCTAACATCAAAACATCAGCAAACCTTTTGCTACAATCTTTGCAAACCACAGGCTTCATAATTTCAATAACTTCAGGCAAGAGATGTTTTTCTTGAGCACATTTAACAACAGAGTAAGTTTGGGGATCATTGCAAACAATACAAAGGTCATCTATGAGATTCCTTCCACACTCACAGCTGGTAGAATCTTCACAGTGAGGGGGGACTCGGGACTTATAATGGGATATATATGAAGGGGGTGAGGGTTGGTGTTCTGGCAAATAAAATGTCCTAATGTAATTGGATCTCATTACCTGCCACCACTTACCTCTAGCTGTAGCTTGATTTGACCTATTTGTCAAAGCAAGTTCTTCCTTAAGGCCAGAGTGTTTTGATTCTTTAGCTTGTAAAGGCACAATCCCAAAGCCTACTTTATATGAGTCAAATAGCAATTTAGCATGATAGGGTATTGCATACCCCATGGTCCAGACAGTTACATTTATGTCACTGTTAAAAAACATGAGGTTGAAATATAACTGGCAATACTCCTGCAATTGAAATATTTCACTTTGGTTAGAATGAATCTTGTTAGATAACCCACCTGCATTTCTTAAATGTTCTGCTATCTTTGACAATGCTACTCTTCTGAGTTCCTGGTTTTTTGATTCATCTGGTAGGCAAAGACTGTCAACAAGCCTGTAGCTATACCTAGCAAGAGTTAGAGCCTGCTCACCAATCAACCTTATTGACAATTTGTTTGACCTCTTGGACTGATCGATATAGTGTTCTTTGATCTTAGATGCAATGTATCCAAGACCACAACCAGGAATCACACCTTTGTAACAAGAAATTGTGTTAGATTTTTTAAGTACCTCCTCATACCTTTTTTATGCCCCATCCTGTAACATTGATTCACTAGGGACTTGGGTATTAGATATTGAAGAAGATAAATCACTGGTGCTGTCATTTGACTTGACATTATCATGCTGCTCATCCAGTTGGTTAACACATAATATAGGGGCAGACAAAACATCAATAAATTGAGAAAATACAGATCTTTGTACAGATTCATTATAAATAATAGTTAAGAAATGTTGCCATTAGGTTTCACAATGCAGTGGATCTGGTCTCAGCCGGTCTGCAAAAATTCCAATCCTTGGAGGACCATCTTGGCAAATTCCATTTTCAGCCATGAATTCTAATTTTTTCTTTGATTTTCATTGCTCATTGTTGATGGTAGTCTTGAAAGAAAATTATTTGTAAGCTTGAGATGTTTTTCACAAATAGTTTGGGTATATGGTTTCCATAGGTGATAACTCTCACTTCCAATGCTTGCACCCATGATCACATTCGCATAAGGAGAGGGATACATGGCTACCTGGTTTAATTCATTGGCAGTCCAACTTTGCCAACTCATGTCTGCTGCAGGTTGAAACTCCAATGTACATTCCCTGTCACAAACAGTAAATACATTTGACTCAAGCAAAAGCATCTCTTCTGTATGCTGCTACCAAAGGAGAGACATGATTTCATGCTTTTCTCCCAAGCTCACACAGTGAAGCAAATACTGATGCTCCCTGCTTCTTACTCTCTCCGCTAAATTCCACAGAATAATGCTACCAATAGACATAGACTGGGTTTTTGTCTCTGGAGCACCATCATCTGAAAATTGAAAAATGAAATGGTTAATATTGTCATTAAACCATATCAACTTACGTGATAAAGAAGGCAATCTTAAATGAAGATCTAGAATCATAAAAACCAAACCAGTAACATTAGGGACATTAGGGATTTGGTTAACGTGAACATCTAAATTTTTTGATACTCTCATTAGATATTCTATTAAGAGGAACATGCAAATCCACACCAACACATTTCATATTGCGTGGCACCCAGACATCCTTTGTAGCATCAAATACTGATGTTTGTGTTTTACACAAAAGTTATTATACTTTAAGGCAACAGCCTGCTTAAGCCCTTCCTCTGACTTATTGTAATCTTTCACTGCCTTTGCTACCACTTCTTGTAAGTATCTGCCTCTCTTAAACTTCCCTATCAATTTGTCCATAGTATCTTTGTCTGATGATGACGAAATAAAATCCCATGCACCAAATACAGCTCCAGCTTCCCCTCCATGTATATATTCGAGAACATCACTGGTCTCCTGTCTGCGCCGGTACCTTACACTACAATTGCGGTCAGTGATGGTAGCCAATGTTGTACTTGTGTTCTGATGCCTTGTCCTTGAGTGGTTTTTCTGGTCAAGCAGAGTTTTTAACCTTTCATAATGGAAAGATATTTGCTTCAAATTTTCTTCTTGTGTTTTAATAGAAGCCTCAATATTTGCTTTTTTGCTTTCTTGGGGTTTTG
Organism: Telmatactis stephensoni; assembly: GCA_029948255.1. Lineage (NCBI taxonomy): Eukaryota > Metazoa > Cnidaria > Anthozoa > Actiniaria > Isophelliidae > Telmatactis > Telmatactis stephensoni. The sequence goes on along the minus strand of JALIZF010001571.1, from coordinate 405,505 downwards.
CTCTAAAACAAATTCAGTTCAACATATATAAGTCAAGATATATTAAATTCAATCATAAATTTAAAAATATTAAATGTAATATATATATTAAATAAGTTCACTGAATTATTCATATGCAAGTATAATAATTCAATGAAAGTTTAATCCAAGAAGTTAAACTAACATATATTTGTAATATCAAGCTCACGTGATCATGAACTTTCATAAGTTGAAGTGTCAATATTAGCTACATGTAAGCTTAATTTGACTGAATTTGACCTGCTATTTCAACTTTCTTAGCAGTTTCTGCAGTTAAAACTTCAAGTTCTTGACTCTTTTCATCGAGTTTTTGTTCTCGATCATCAACAGAAGCTTTGCTTTGAATTGCACTTTCCAGGATGGTCTTTGGTTTGCTGCACCTGCTACTTTTATAGCAATGTAGTTCAGAGCTAATACAAGAAAATAAAAGAGTTCGCATAGGGAAAGGTTAACGGAATCTCGAAGGACAAAAAAGGCAGACACGTAACAAATAAAAGGTCGGTTTAAAACAATATATCATACCTTTGATTTGAGTTGCTGGCCATTCATGTACTTCAAACACAAGTTTATATAGCTTTTGTATTTTAGAATCACTTGAAAGACGGTATATTTCAAATAAATTATTAAAAAGACTGTAGGATTTCGTAAAAATACTGCTTTTTCGAAGATATTGAGCAATCAAGGCATTACTGTGGGGGGCAGTAAAATACAAATTGTTTGACACATACGTCTACCTCTCCCTACCCCTAGAGAGTCTTGTTGTGTTCACTCTTCGAAGCACACAAACCCTGTTTTAGGCGTACAACCAGCTCTGAATGACTGCCATTTGCTCAATGTAACTTGAACCAAGCAAGAAAATAATTATGCTTTCATTTACACTGATTAGATAACTCTTTATTATGTAAGCAATCAATTCAATCCACTGCTGAATTTGACAAGAAAGCAGTCCCTGAACTCATGCTATTGTATCGCGACGCCATTTTGATCAAGCCATGACAAATGGAGTCATGTGATCCAGAATCGATGCGGGAGCAAACTCCATAACAACCAGCCATCATGTAAAGTGCAAGGTATAATTAAGCAAGGAAAATTTTTCAGGAAAGCCCATGACTTGGATTATGCATTTAGGAACAGTATGTTGTGGCACTTACATAGGACATGAAATAAGGTTGTCATCGTCGCATTCACTTTCACTCTTTTTGTTGTAGCTTTGATCTGTATCATCATCTATAATTATTGGGTCATCGACGTTGGCAATATCGTCTTCCTTTATGTTGACATTCAATTGAGAATCAAAACCCAACTCTTCCAGAAATAATTCCTCTTCATAATCACTACCAAACTACCAAATCCGAAATATTCGGATATTAATTGTGATTCTATCGAGTAGTATCGTAGGGGAAATAGATAAGATAACATTTTGTATCACTGACTTTTGTCACTTAACTAACTATAGCTGTAAATGAGAACTTTCACTTAGATATTTTACTAGATTTTATAGATTTAGATCGCAGTAGTACGGAAAAGGATTTCCTGCTTATTATTATCAAATAAACCTTTATTATTCAGATAAACTTGCCTTGTCCCTAAGCTATATACGGTGTAACATACTGAATATGAAAATAAAGTTTCCAAAAGCATTTGTACATCGACATTTTTTAAAACAACGTACTTGTCTGCCATGGTGACATCTGCACCATCAAAGTCCTCTTTGTCCATGTCTGTTTCACAGCTTATGATGTTTTCAGCGTCATGTTTGGACAATGTTAAGGTGCTGGCTCTCATCATGAACTCATCCATTCGACCCTGAGCTTTGAGATCGGCGTCATTCTAGCTCTTGTTCTTCCTCCTTAGACACTTGTCAAAATGGTCTGCTAAAAGTGGATAATAGAATGCTGGTTTTTCCAAAAGGGTTGATGGACTGCCCATTGCACCCGGGTTTAATTAATTACCAACTGATGCAAAAAAGTTAGTTCAGTTTTGTTTACTTGCTTCAAGTAGCTGACTTTTCCAAGGTCCTGTCGTGTGACGAGAAGCATAACTCTTTAAACAAATACCACACTTTATTTCCACCTCACTAAGGACAACGCTGCCACACAAGTCATTAACAGCTGGAAAATATAAGATACCATAGTGTAATTCTGCTCTGCTCTGCTCTGCTCTGCTCTGCTCTGCTCTGCTCTGCTCTGCTCTGCTCTGCTCTGCTCTGCTCTGCTCTGCTCTGCTCTGCTCTGCTCTGCTCTGCTCTGCTCTGCTCTGCTCTGCTCTGCTCTGCTCTGCTCTGCTCTGCTCTGCTCTGCTCTGCTCTGCTCTGCTCTGCTCTGCTCTGCTCTGCTCTGCTCTGCTCTGCTCTGCTCTGCTCTGCTCTGCTCTGCTCTGCTCTGCTCTGCTCTGCTCTGCTCTGCTATGCTTTGCTTTTTTGGCTTTTTATTTTTGGGTACATAAACTCCCCAAGTTCATGTCCACATGAACTACAATTTTTAGGCTTCCAAGCTGTACTCTAAATAGCCTGACAAGTTGGGCAGCTTCCAGTGCCTCTTCATCCCCTTTCTAATATTGCTCTGGAAGTAGGTATAACTAATTTAATCATGGTTCAGAAGCTTTCTTTCTCTACATTGGTTTTCAGAATGGGTTTTGTAAATATGCTAGATAAAAAATATGTAAATTTTGAATCTCATGCTCTCTGCTGAGCACGAAGAGAAACATTTACACTTTACCATCATGAGCACTCCTTCAGAGTGAACCAAACTAGACGCTTGAAGACCACTCACATCGAGCTTGCATTTGCGAGCTTTCATTGGCATTGCCAGCTTTCCTATCGATGAGGGGATTTCATTTGACTCGACCAGCGTTGGCATGTCCCAACCTTGTTACCATGACATTGACACACAACACGAGTACACTTATACAAATGCTTAGCATAGCGTCATTTACATTTTTGTACTTTAATTGACACAACAACATCATAATTGTTACAAAAACTAGTAGTTTTTTCGAGTATATCACAGTCATGAAGACTATTTGATAAGTTGTCAACAATGTACACAACTGAGAACAAAGCTATACTCAAAATCAGTTGCAACGATACTGTAAACACCATAAAAACCTTGCCAAGTGATTCTCTATAAGTTAAAATAAATAAAAGGATCCAAATATTGGCTAGAACAAATGATTTCAAATATTGATTTACCAAATTGACCTGTATAATATAAGTTCAGTCCTTCGTTAAAAATCCAAAGAAATTCAAGGACTGGCCTGTTTCGAAAATTATGCTGAACAACTCCAGGTTTTAGTGTGGGCCTACCACGAATGGCGTGCGCATTTGTATGTGATATCAGTGTATTAATACTCTTCTGCATTATTGCACTATTACAAAGTTAACGATTTCACACTGACTCAAATCTGCTTCTACGGCTGTTGGCTGTATGCCTGTCGAATCACTCGTGCATGATAGCAAAGTTAAACCAGACATACGTCATCAAAGAGGAAGCACTATGATTGGATACAGTTGTTTGAGATTGACAACCGGAAGACGATTTGGTACTACGTCATCAACCCGGAAAGCAAATTGACGACCAAGAATGATGAACCGTCTGCATTTTAAGACATGGAGCCAGCTCGATGTAACAAACGACAATCAGGCAATCAAACTGTGCCATTACCAGCGACTACTAGTAAGAGATGTTCTTGATCTTAGCTTTGGTGTTTGGTGAGTGCTGGCAAGCAGCCTACTATTCTTGAGAAATCAACATCTTCGGATTTCACTGGCAATGATTTTTTACACACTATACATGCGCCCAGCGGTTGCCATTCATACCATATCAAAGGTCGATTTTCAGATTTCATTGGCGATGATGTACCACAGGCACCCCAGGCAATCATTTAGAGCACTTGCATAGCAAATAGAAGGGTCCAGGTTCGAATCCTTACTTATTGAATAATAATTTGCTTTTTCACCTTATTATGTAGCAAATGTTACCTTTTTGTGTGTTTGTATGCTTTTTTTCTGGTTTTGAATCTTTTAAGCTGTGTTTTTTCCCCTTTACACAGAAGAAAAAAAAAACCAGCTTAAAACGCTTCCAAACAAGAAAAAAGCATGCATATTTACTACATAATAAGGCAAAAAAAAAATTGTTATTCCAAGGAGATTTATTCCAAGGAGATTTGAACCCGGACCCTTCTCTATTTGATAGAATAATAACAAAGATACAGTCAGTATTATAAAGGTAATCACACATAAAACAACAACAAGAATCTCATATAGGGAGTGCAAAGCATTGTACAACTGAACACCATTAGTTGCAACCTTCAAAACCTCAAAGTACAAATTGACCAATCATAGAAGTTGTTCGGATAGTAGTGCTTTGCCAGAAAACTCTTTTAATGCAGACCCAACAGGGCTGACATGTCATGTGTGTGCTCTTGAGCTAGGCCATGCTCGAACAAGGCCAGCTTGTTGGTCACCTTCTCAACCACAACTCATACCTCTAGCCGTCGTCATTGCAAGTCAATGTAGAGCATCACGTAATAGATACCCTCCCCATTGAGAATCCCCCCCCTCCCAATGAGCATGAAAATGATGGATGCCATCAAAAAAATTGTGCAAGCAAATGATGAAAAAGAAAATCCTGCATAGCCACAAAGGGAAAAAGAAATATCATGCACAAAAAAATTCCCTACCCCCCCCCCCTCAAAAATCTAATGGTCCATCCACTAGTACGTGATGTTATCAAGTTCCATAGTACAATCAATCATTACGTTTTTATGCAATAAAGTTTCACTGAGCAATAACACGTGAAACCCAAATTATAGCTTTAACACTCTTTAGTATTCTTTTATTTTATTACAGAAAGGACTCTCAAAAGCCAGGCCCGTGCTGCCATATCTGTTTTTTTACTGCATGCTAAAACAAGAGTGGTTTTCATGACTGGGAAACAGTACTACCACCGCATGGTAATTAAGGTTAAGGCACAGTTTCAGCAGAATTTTTGAACGTTTTTCTAGAAATTACAGTACTGACACAGTCACAGTACAAACCATGCGGGCCATACCATTTTCCACTCATTTTAAAACCATGCTCTATACTGAAAGGTATGATGCAGTAATAAGTCTGCACACAAATGATGGTTTCAGGTTGGAGTTGAACCAAGTAAGGAAATATGTGAATGCTGCATGTCCAACGTTAATGTAAAGCATAATTTGGGAAATGTCTATAGAGGTCCTTTGTTCTTGGAATAATCATTGTGATGGAGGAAAGCATAGATAGATTATTGCTGTTGTCCAGGGGCCTGTTGTTTGAAAGTGGATCAGCATTTACTCAGGATTTTGATTTTAACTCAGGATTAATACTGATCACCCTTCAAACAACCAGGCCAAAATCAGTTGATTATTTGGTAAAGATTCATTCTGAAGATATTAGAATATATAGCTAATTCAATTAACGTTGTCGCTGAAAAAAGCCTAAAGCCTAAAGCTTTGAGAGCGGAATCGTGAAAAATGTTTATCACCGTGACATCATTACAATAAGAAACTCACTGTAGGTTTGCAAATTCTACAACTTGGACACATATTCCTTAATTTCTCAGATAGCCTACAGCGAAGTTTGTTAGTAAACAAAAGATAGTTGAAAGGCTTTAGCCTTTAGGCTTTTTTAGCGACAACGTTAATTGAAATAGCTATATACCAGTAGACCTTTATCACGCTAGTGGAACATAAATTATTTGATCTATTGGAAAAGGAGTTCACTATCAAATTTTTCACATCAATATTAGTAAAATTGCAAAGTTTTGATGTGATTGCTCTTAAACTGATGACAATGTGAACTTTTAAATCTGAGCATTTTTACAAAGAAATGTACAGTGGACGGGCATCACATGCCCGGCGAGCCTTGTTATCATGCTAAACACATATATTTCTTTACAAAAATTCCACAATAATATTTAGCTTGAAAAATCCATCTCTCCATCAGTTTAAGGGCAATCTTTACAAAACTTTGCAGTTTTACTAATATCGATGTGACAAATTTGATTTATAAATCAAATATTTTTTGTCACACTAGCATGATAAGGGTCTGTATCTTTTCAGTATGGTTTATAGGGAAGGGAGGGGTATGATTTAGGGTTGGGGAGGGACATATTTTTGGGTGGGGAGGGGAATGTTTTGGGTAGGGAGGGGCATATTTTTGGGTGGGGAGGGAAATGTTTTGGGTAGGGAGGGGCATATTTTTGGGTGGGGAGGGAAATGTTTTGGGTAGGGAGGGGCATATTTTTGGGTGGGGAGGGGAATGTTTTGGGCAGGGAGGGGAGGGGATCCACTTTGATGAAGTATTTGGTTTAGGTATTTTCTGGAGGATAAATAGCCTGATGGTGAAAACACAGGTTTGTGTGTTAAGCCCAGTGTTCACTAGTGATGCAAGCGGAAGTATTTTCTTGGTGGGTCCCTATTATATACCTGTGCTTATAATAAATAAATAAATAAATAAATAAATAAATAAATAAATATAGTTTATTCCACCGAAATAGCAGTTATAAAACTGAGTTATAAAAGGGGTTCAGACTATGATCACTGATTATGCATGATCACTGTGTTAGTGCTTCTGCTTGGATCACTACTGAACGCTAGGCTGAACACTTGAATTTATACAATTAAGGCAATTAATTTCCCTTGTGAGGGGGATGGTAAATAGTTACCTTGCAATGTCTTGGTAATCATTTTACCACACTTTCATTTTGGGAAATAATTGCTAAGCCTTTCAGTACAAATAGATTTATAGATATCTTTATCAGAAATAAAGTATGATTTAAACAAAACATGTGTAAAGAGTGATTTTAATATATTCCATCTCTATAGGGTACACGCCCATTTGGGTTTTAAAAAAATATACCTCCCCAAGGCCCCACCAACACCAAGTCTTACCACCCCAACAGGCCAGATCCAGGTAGTCTCACTGCCCCAACCAGAGCCAACTTATGAGACCAAGACCAGCAAAGTGAAGACTGCCCTGATACTGAAGACTGCCTGCATGAATGTCAAACCCTCACCCATTACAGACTCCATAGGGGAACTTTGATGTCACCCAAGCCAGCATTTAAGATGAGGGTCAGTACAAACATGGGTGTTAGATACCCCTACCCCACCACCCACTAATGTACATGACAGTGATGTGCATGTGATCAATAGGCCTGGCATTTAACTACATTCAGATAACTCCTTTATAAGTTTTGATTATCAAACTGGACATGAGAAGACTAAAACAAGAGATTGCCGAGATAATAAAGTGAGCTAAATGTGAAGGTCAAATCTGATAGACAACTACCACCTTACAATTTAATTGGAAAAGCCTATATTTGAATAAATTACTGGATGGCTGCCATTAATAAATGTCTTAACCTAGATGGCAGCCATTTTGAATTTATTAATAAATTATTCAAGTAGTTTTAATTTTTTCAATGTCTTCTTTAAAATCCCATCGGGATGAGTGAAGCTGATAACTATTTATGCAAAGCCATGATTCATGGTACAGTGGGAAGTACATTTAATTGCAGAAAAACTCCATGTGTAGTTCCAGAAAATATCCATACTCTCGAGGGAAAGAGAATTCAAAGAGGGAGGGAGGGGGGCTTGCGATTTGTTTCCTCTGAATTTCTTGGGAGTTTTTGATAGATATTTTTGTATACATGTAGAGAGGCAAGCATACATATATTAATTGTATTGGAAATCGCTTTCTCCATTATAATAACTTCATTACAAATCTTTTTTTATTTGGGGTGGGGGGAGGGGGTCAGAGAAAGAACAAAATTACAGAGTTTGTACGGAAGAAAAATGGGAGATCCAGAGGATGGGGGGATCCATTTACAAATCCCTTCATAGTGCTATGGATAGTAGTCTAGTATGGATATTTTCTATAACTAGACAATACTATAACAAAATGATTAAAAATCCTGAACAAAAATTCAGAAATGTCTCTAGACACAAATATTCTCAACTTAAGTTGTTCACTGTTGTACCATGAAACAAGGTTGTACTTTATAATTTAGAAGCTTTTTAAACTCAATATTGCCAGAATTTACCAATTATGTACACAATGAGAATCACTTTAGTTGCAAAAAGTTTACACATCAAAGTTCTGATTTACCTCACTTTTAGGAACCCACCCCTCCCCCGAACAAGCAAACTGTGGTTGATGGCAAAGGGATAGGTCAGTTTTACACATCATGAGTTATCCATTTTTTACAAATATATGCCAAAATAAAAAGATCATAAAATAATTAGAGGTATTTATCAGTGTTACTGTTTACCTAAGATAGTTTTTCACCAGCAAAGAAACTTGTCCTGGACAAGTGAAATTGGAGTGTAAAAGTAAAAGTTTCAAAATCAAACAGATTTGTTAATTTAACAAATCTGAAGCAATATCAACTGATATACCAAATTGTAATTTAATGCTGCCATAAAGAGTTAAAATGTTTGTCATGGCACAATACCAAGTGTTCTTGTACTGTCAACTTGCTTATAGCAATCACTTTGTGTACATTTATATCATAGTGAGTACACATTGAATGTCTTGAGGTGTGGTGTCTTCACCTTTTACCACCTTTTACTCCTATGATAACATTATATATCACTTTAAAGTCACATTTAACCTTGGTTGGTCACAGATTTTACAATTGTGCCAGTAATTACAAGTCTATATATTTTCTTGATGGAATGTTCACACCATCTTATTTCATTTCCAGCAATCTTTTTTTGGATGGCTTGTAGCTTTTGTTTGATATTGCATTTGAGGATCATATATCCAAAATTTATCATGTTCAGAATCTGAATACATTTTGGACAAATTGTCATTAATAATAATTAATTGAAGGCCCCAGTTTCATTACATTAATTTGTTGTTTAATTGACACACAATGTACAACATGATAGAGTAGATTCCAAATAATTAATGTCAAAATGGCCTGGAAGAGGTATATGGCATTGGTTACAGCAGGAATTTCAAATGTTTTTTATGGACAACACAATACTTGTCACACCACTGTGCAGATTATGATTAGATTATGAAAACAGCTTTGAACATATATCAAGGAATTCTTCTCAAACTAAGTAAATTCCTAGAACTTGCACTACAAAAGTAAATGTAAACAAATTTTGTTGAACTTTGGTGATAAATGCTGAAAAATGACAAATGTTTGTTCATTAATGTACTGTGTAGAAATTGATTCATTTAATTAGTTCACCAGTATCACTCAGTTTCTATTTTATTACAATTTTTTTCCTCAACTGAATTTCTGGGGATTTTTTGATAGATATTTTTGATGTACATGTAGAGATGCGAGGCAAGTATACAAATATTAATGGTATTGGAAATTTCTTTCTATGTTATAATAACTTCAATGCAATTTTTTTTCTTCTTTTGAGGGATATAATATGCAGGTTTGTCATATATTTGTTAGTTCTAAAATTTAGCAGAGAAATACTCATAAATTATCAGTTTAGTCAGTTTAATGTTAGAGTTTTAGGAAACTGAGGTCTTCACTTTGCTGGTGAAAAAACTTCAATTAAATTGCAATGTTATGATAGAGGCCATTTTACCAGTTGCCGACAACACCGCCCAAAATATTATCCCAGAAATGATTCTAATTTTAGTCTTCCATGTCTGTTTGATAATCACTTATATTGGAGTTAGGCTGAATGCAGCATTACTTAAGGCCTATTGATCACATAACCCATCACAACCATACACACTAGTGAATGGTGAGGCAGGACCACCCAAAACCCATGTTTGCACTGACCCTCACCTTTTTAGCTGACTTGAATGACACCAGAGTTCCCCCATGAAGTCTGCAGGGAGCAAAGGTCTGACATCCACACAGACAGCCTCCAGTACCAGGACAGCCCTCACTTTACTGATCAAGGCCCCAAATTTAGACTCCGATGGGAACAGCAAGATACTACCTTTTTGGATCCTTGTGGCCTGTTGTATGGGGTGGCTCCTCTTCTGGTGTTGGCAGGGCCTTGTGGGAGGTATGAATTGTATTTTTTGTTTTTTCTTTTTTTTGAGTAGTGGCAAAAGATACAGGAGAGTGTCCTGCTGCTCAGATGCTTGAATCAGGTTCTGAGCAAAAATATCTGATTCCCAAAGGCAAATATCCAAAGCAATAATACGTCATGGCTTTTCTAAGTCATGAGTGTTCAATTTGCATGTAACTTGAATTTAGCCTATTTCTTCAGCTCGATACTCTCCTGTATCTATTGTTAGGGGCTGGAAGACTGGCATCTTTGATAAAGACAATATTATATAAGTGTGAGATTGCTATTTAACAACCATTCTCAAAAATCCTGCCATATGTAGCTAGCTTTTTGTAGACCATGCATATCAACCTATTTATATTGCAAAAACATTGACCCTCTCAAAATCATTGAACCTAGAAGCTGGGACTGATGAGGCTTCTGGATACACTAGTAATATACATGTATGGACAATTTTCATGTTTTATCTATAAATTCGCTATATAATTGTGTTTGAAACATCCACATCCACAGCTTTTTTTTTAAATCACCAAATCAACAGATTTCCCAATGTTCATTTCTTTCTCAATTTAGATGTTTTGTAGGGTCAATGTTTGTGCAAACAGGTATTCAGATTCTATAATAAAGATTATGTACTCTTAATGTCAAGATGGCCTACCAAAGTATACTAGAGCTGCGAAACTTATTCTACTAATTATGACCTACAATGCATTTAGTATTGTAGAATAACTGGTCTCATCAATCAATCACAATTAAGTCCTACTTCAAATTTAAATCAAACGTTGTCAATTTGTTAGCCAGTCCCCCAGCCCATTAATACCAAACTATTACTTATCCTTTGTTTTTCTTTAGATGAGGTCTTAAGGAGTGCAGTCACTAATGAAAGACTTAAAATTAGCCTATACTTGCAGCCCTGTCAAAATGCAATAGTATGGTAATAGTATAGGAAGGATAGTGGACGTATAGTCAACATTTAGTGGTAAGAAGGTAGTAAATATTTTGACAGGGTTAAGCTGAACATCTAAAAAATATGGAATCTTCTATAAAATATGGTATATAAATATTAAGTTCAGACATATTCATTCTTTTCTTTCTATTTAGACTATTGCATTTTTAAGAAAAAAAGTTATGATCTACCTGTGACTGCACTCCTGAATTTTTTTCTCTGCTTGCCAATTCTTTTTCAATTCTTTTCTTTTCTTATTTGTTTGTTTGTTTTTCTTTTGATTTTTTTTTTCAAATCTATCTATTTTTTTTAAGAAATGATAAATTATGTTTTCCTGATATGCTTTCTATTGTATCCACAGATCAACTGTATTCTCCTTTCATCTTCTACAAAGTATATAGTGATCCTCTGCTTCTGGTTTAATGGTAGACAGATTTGTAATTCCTGTCAGAATAACAGAATTCATTGTTCATCTCTGTACTTGATCAATAAGCAATCATCAACACAAATTAAGAGGGAATTTTGTTCATGTTCGAGCAGTGAACGACAAACACTCCTGAGTTGAAGAATAGCTGTTGTACAAAACTAAAATCATTTCTGTCGGAACGTTTAAGCTGTTTGTAAGTAGTTTTGGCCAATGAAAGTTGAATCAATGTGTTAAATAAATCCAAAGCAAAAATTTACATCGAAAATGAGGTTTAGGCCTTCATTTGCTCATTAATTTTACTATATGTTTTCTTTATATTCAGCTTGAAAAAGCTTAATCCCAACACAACTTCAAGAAAAAGTCTTTGTACAATTCAAAAATCCGTTTTAAACAGTATTTTATCTTGGTACATCAGTTTTTAACCTGTAGCAAACAGATTTGAGTGTTAATCCAGAACGGAAATTTGGATTAAAACTCGCACGAAGGTCTAGTTTTTGGCGCTTTTTGCCATTATTGCTTGTCATGGAAAAAAATCTCCTCTTAACTCTATCTATACATCACTCATGCACTTACATTTGTATCTGTCGTGTGGTGATGCTCTTTAATAAAACAGTTTGGAAGACAGATTTGTAATACCTGTAAGTAGAATGGACGATTGCACTCAACTAATGATCTGTCATCATTATTTACAAAGAAACTTCACTCTTCATTTATACACTTACATATCTGTTATCTGATGACAGCCTTTAATAAACCAGCTTGGTAGACAGATCTACAATACCTGTAAGTATAGAGAAGAATTGTTATTCTAATCCAACCACACAAGCAATTAGACACATCCATACTACTTCATTCACAGACATAAGCCTGGGTTTCACAAGCAAGGGAAGCATAAGTGTAAGTGTGAGTGGTCTTCTGTTGTCGTGAAAATCAGAAAAACAGACAAAATATATGTAACTAACAACAGAATTGGCAATCTATGTGGGTAATCACACCGTCAATCAATAATACACAGGCATCACTCATACACTTACATATCTGTAACTGTAATGAGTGCAACAGCTGGTTACCATATTAACAATACCATAGGCAAGTAGTAATAGATGACCAGTACTTCAGACCAGTCAATCTGTGGATGCATGGAAACCAATGATTAACATAACAGTACATACAATAAACTTGTGAATTATCATATCCATCATGTGTTCCTTGTTATTGCCTTTGTGGACAGAACACAGCACACATTTCTGTCTGACTAAGTTGGTGGAGTATGTTGTTGTAGCACAACCCTACCCATCCTTGTAGCACCATCCTGACCTACCTCCTAGCACAACTATACCCACACCTTGCAACACTGCCCTACCATCACCTCCTAGCACAACCCTACCTGCACTTCCCAACACCACCCTGGGATAGGGTAGTGCTAGAAGGTGATAGTACCTACTAGCACCACCCTATTGGCACCACAATACCCACACCTACATGTAACAGCAACTCTACCCACACCTCCCACCACCACCACCCTACCATCACCTCCTAGCACAACCCTTTCCACACCTCCCACCACCACCCTGGGATAGGGTAGTGCTAGAAGGTGATGGTACCTCCTAGCACCACCCTATTGGCACCACAATACCCACACCTACATGTAGCAGCAACTCTACCCACACCTCCCACCACCACCACCCTACCATCACCTCCTAGCACAACCCTACCCACACCTCCCACCACCACCCTGGGATAGGGTAGTGCTAGAAGGTGATGGTACCTCCTAGCACTGGCCCTATTGGCACCACAATACCCACACCTACATGTAGCAGCAACTCTACCCACACCTCCCAACACCACCCTACCATCGCCTTCTAGCACCACACTACCCACACCAAGCCGCACCCTACCCATGCCAAGCACTACACTACCCACACCTAGCAACATACTACCCACACCCAGCAACACACTACCCAATCTAGCAACACACTACTCACACATAGCAACACACTACCTGCACCAAGCAGCACCCTACCCATGCCTAGCACTACACTACCCACACCTAGCAACATACTCCCACACCTAGCAACACACTACCCAATCTAGCAACACACTACTCACACTTAGCAACACACTACCCACACCAAGCAGCACCCTACCAATGCCTAGCACTGCACTACCCACATCTAGCAACAAACTACCCAATCTAGCAACACACTACCCACATCTACCAACACACTACCCACACCAAGCAGCACCCTACCCATGCCTAGCACTACACTACCCACACCTAGCAACACACTACCCAATCTAGCAACACACTACTCACACCTAGCAACACACTACCCACATCTAGCAACACACTACCCACACCTACCAACACACTACCATCACCTAGTAAAACACTGGCCACACCTAGCAACACTGACCACACCTAGCAACACTGGCCACACCTAGCAACACTGGCCGCACCTAGCAACACACTGACCACACCTAGCACACACACTACACTGGATGCTAGAAGGTAGGGCAAGGTGATGCTAGAAAGGGGTAGGGTTGTGGTTTTGGACAAGAGAAAAGGATTGAAATTTGTGGCACAGTACCTACCTCATCATTACTTGATCTCAAATCCAAACATCAGCTTACAAAGAATCAACATGTATTATAATGCCTTGATGGAGTTACTATGTACAACAAGGCCAGGGACAACCATTGATGTGGTAATATACAAACAAACAACATTTAACATCTTGGAAGATGTACAAGAATAAAGTACAACAGTTGCACAGCAATGTCTTTGGCAAATCAATGTCTACAATGAAAAAATGAGAATATTCGTGTTTATTGATACTCGTAAAAGTAACTAAAGAAAATAAACATACTTTTTTCCAAATCTCAAGGTTACGTTTTCATTTCATGTACATAAACACTCTGGGGGGAGGGGAGGGTTGTGTAAAAGACACAGATGCACACAGTTTTGTATCCTAAAAGCCTTGTAAAAAGCTACCAAACCATCTCGAAAAGCGACGGATATCATTATAAATATATTGACATCCATTTTAGTTGCATTTGCATGCTTTACAGCTCGTTTTTCTCGTGTTCTTGCTCCCATATTCTTGGCTGCACTGTTTGTTAAACATTTTGCAGCAAAACAAGCATTTCTTACCTTGTCATTGCTCCAGACTCTGTACATGGTGGTTATAAGTGTTTTTAGAGTTAAATGGATGATAAACCGATGTTATTTCTGTTCAATTTTTACCAATTTTACCACCAAAACTCTGCTACAACTTCCAGGTTCTTTCTCACACTTGGCTCACCCACGTGACAATTATGGTAATTAGCAAAATATAAGTACCCGTATGACTTCATTCCCCAACATTTTTCTTTGTTTCTTTTTGTTTTCCCTTCCTTTTGTTTGTTTGGTTTTTGGTTTTTGGTTTGTATGTTTGTTTGGTGTTTTTTTTTTTGGGTATGAACTTCAGCAGTTATTCGGACATATATATTCTTAGATAAGATATTCTGACCATGTGTGTGTGTATTATCGTCACATAGTGAGTGAGAGAGAATATTTTTTTAAATTGACAAAACCTCCCTCCCTTCCCACAGAAAATAGCCGCTTATAGCTTAGGCTACTAGTACTTTCCAAACTACAGTCAGATCTGAGCATTTCTCTCTAAATAAACCTTTGGTGAATTATGGTTTTATCAAAAAAAACCTACAAGTATTTTCTGCCATTTCTAGTTTATCTTTTTATTTAATCTTTTTCTTTTTCTGTCTTTTCTATCTCTCTCTTTTAATTGACAACTAATTTTGATTTTGAGACAGAAAAAAGAAAAAAAAGAAAAAGAAAAAAAGCCCTAGCTAGCCGGTTTCGAACCCGGCTCTTAAATCTGCTCACTTGCTTCACAGTTCAAGGGTTTTCCAACTGCGCCACAGAATCGAGTTAATTTGCACAACAATAGATAGCCAATTCACAGGATACACTAGGTTATTTTGTCCTCCAAATTGCTCAGTAGACCAGTTAGCCTAGTGGTAAGGTTCAGTTATCTATGGCCTAGGATCCGACTGTTTCCTCCCTCTTTGACTGCGAAGCTCGCTGCGTTCTACCGGATAGCGCGGAAGGGGCCGAAATCTCCATCCTATACGTAACATGCGATGATTCAGCGATTTGTCTGGATGCATGGTCCGATTTTTGGGTTTTGCATAAAATTAGCATACTAATTTCTTTGGGTGACGGGTTCGAGTCCTGCCTGCGTCAGCAACTTTTTTTTTTTTTTTTTTTTCCTAATTAATGGATCCTATTTCTCTTCTCTATTTCTTGGTTTAAAATTCTTGTCTTCAATGAAGAAAACTACATAAACTCTTTACATTAGCTTGATGCTTTCAAATTTTGCGTGTTAGAAAAAATTTTCACTCCACTTTCTTACACAGGTCATTCTGAAGCATTCCATATTCCAGCCGAATATGGTGGAAATTGCATCCCCCTCTCCCTATCAATATGCTTGCGGACGGGCCTGAGCCAATGATATATGTATACAGTTTGCCAATTATATATGTATACGGCTTGAGCATGTATACAATTTGTCTGCGCATGTCTGTGTTTTGGGCTTGAAATTCATTTGCATATCGAATGCAAGAAATTTTATGTTGACACGGAATATTTGGCTGGCTATCTCGTTCTTCAAAATTGTGTTCAACTACCGAAATACTGAGACAACTAAAACATCAGCAGTTTACCTACCGCTAGTGCGCTGTGGATGACTATCCAGATCGGAGGCACCCCAGATGGGAAAATATCACGCGTCAAAGTCAGTAGAAAGTTGTGAGAAGGACCAGAACTCCGCACTTTCGAGTTATAATGTTGGCGTTGAATTCATGTATAAGGTAAATTTAGTAATGGATGTTATTACCAACATGGTACTGTTGGAATTGGATCCAATAAGAGTACTCTGGACTTCATTGATTGTTGAATAAGTAGCCATGTTTACTGGAATCTCGTACTTTTTCGCGCAAAATTCTTGCAATTCATTCTGAAAATTTTACATCTTTGACAGCGCCCCCCAGCAAAATTATTTAATAATACGCTTTTTCCATGCTTCGTTCTTGTAAACCAGAGCTTTCTTGCTGGAAACTCCTGGTCCCTCCATGTGATTTCAAGCAATGTTTACAGCCGGGTTCAAGCCTTGTATAAAATTGACTGAATTCAGTAGCCTATATTTTATAATCTGCAACATTTATCTAGAAGTTAATGACCTATTTTTATACATGGTGAGGCATACAGTTTGTGCCGTATGAAGCAGCGTTTTATACTTTATAAAAGAGCAATAAATTCATCGCTGAAATTTGCATGCAAACAACGTGCTTGGAAACACGTTCACAAAAATGCTTTGGATCACATGTAGGGACCACGAGTTTGGACTAAAAAAGCTCAGTTTTGCAAGAAAGAAACATGGAAAAAGCGAATTACTAAATAAATTTGCTGGGGGGCGCAGTCTAAGATGTAAAATTTTGAAAGTGAATTGCAAGAATTTTGAGCGAAAAAGTACGACATTCCAGTAAACATGGCTAATTATTAAACGATCGATGGAGTCTAAAATACCCTTATCGGGTCTAATCTACACAGTAACTTGTTGTCAATGGCTTCCACTGTTTAACGTACCTTACATATAAATTTTGCGTCCACAATATTACTCGAAAGTGCGGAGTTCTGGTTCTTCTCATAACTTTTTACTGACTTTGACGCGCAATATTTTCCCATCTGGAGTGCCTTCAGTTTGGATAATTATCCACAGCGCACTAGCAGTAGGTAGACAGCTCATGTTTCAGTTGTCTTAGTATTTCGGTAGTTGAGCATAATTTTGAAGAACTAGATAGCCAGCCAAATGCTCCGTGTCAACATAAAATTTCTTGCATTCGATATGCAAATGAATTTCAAGCCCAAAACACAGACATGCGCAGACAAATTGTATACATGCTTACGGCTTGCCGTTTTGAGCCGAAACCCTCATCCTCTAAGTAAATCGATTCGATCTCTCAGCTTCTTTCTATGTCTCGGGAGAATCACCCCAGAATTCTTTTTTATTTTGGTCAATTATTTATTCATTTTTGAAAGTTTCCCCACCGGGGTGGGGAGGGGGCAATTTCGAGCCCTGCTGAGCATGATGTTGGGAACTTTTCTTGCTTTTCTTCATTTTTGCCATTTTGATGTATTTCATTATTATAAAGACTAATGATCACTAAAAAGCAGTAGTTTCACCAAATCAGTTAATGATCACTAAAAAGCAGTAGTTTCACCAAATCAGTTATAAACTTTTTTATTTCTACACATGAACGATACACAATGACTTACTTAGAATACAAAGACGTCGGGCCAACAACAACAAATATGCAGGACCAAAAATACACCAATTAATAATTTACATTCACATTTTATTGGATTTGTCTATAATGCACGACTGTTACCTTTTGACTTACTAATGCACAATTTTCAACTGTTCCAATAATAATCTTAATAATCACAAAAAAGAATACCAACTAGCTATAGCCAGCCAACTATGAGAGCGAGTTTGATTTCTTGGAATAAAAGTCAAGGCATTCTTTCCAGTCTTTGGCCTCGTCAGCGCTTACAGCCTTTAAGCTCCATTCTCGATCATCAGTTTTAACACGTACAATCGTAGGGTCTTGATCGTCAAGGGTAACAGGACAGCCTTTTAGGTATATGGTATTGATAACTTTTCCATCTGCTTTCTTGTAATAATGTAAATGTCCTCCTTCTGCAAGCTCAAAGTATCTGTTATCCCATTTAGGCGCCTTGTGTTTGCCGCCACTGAGTTTATCAAGGTATCCTTGTTTGGTTGGTTTGATTAAAGACGTTGGATCAAATTTAGGTGAAGTATGTTTAACGCTGAGCTGCAATGGAAAGCCAAACGGTAAGATCATCATCATCATCATCTTCATCATCATCATCATCGTCACCATTTGTGTTAGAAAATGAGGGGACCACACCTTTTGTTTTTCTAAGTTGTTGCGCGCAACGCTGCAGAAAAAAGTTGCGAAAGTAAAATTCGATCCTAAACCTGCAATTACTGTTGTGCGCAAATGCTACAGTGGTGAACACATGATACAACTCTATGTTGCGCGCAGTGTTGCAGAAAAGCTAGTTGCAACCAAAGTTGCATCGTGTGTTCAGACCCGAAAGGTCGAGGAAAAAAATACACTGCTTGAACAACTGGTTGTTGTTTGTCCATCGGATCGATCCATCTATCTATCTGCTTAATTGCTTATTCATCCATTTATGTTTTATGTTTTGCTGGTGAAAATAAAAGAAGAAAGAACAACAAGGCAGGAAAAGAAGGAGGAGTAAAAAGGATAAAAGGAGAAGTGAAAATAGGGGAATGGAGGAAAGGGGAATGAATGAAGGGGAATGGAGGGACCAAACTAACAAAGTAGTAGCTTAGTACCAAGCCCCTCCTTCAACCTTCCATTCCTCAGCATTAGAATGGTCAGGATTATGTATTTATTGACTGAGTGGGAGACCGGACGGGAAAATATTTGGCTCGAGCTCATGGTGCGCTCGGTACACACAAAATGAGCGAGAGCCAACTATTTTCCCGTCCGGTCCGACCTATAACTCAGCCAATAAGCATTTTATCATGTGAATCTTTTTGATCATTTGATTTACATTTTCGGGCGCGCGCGCAGATCCGCATTCGGATGCGGGTTTTTCCGGACCACCTTTGAAAATCCGGCCGGTCACGTGACTATTTCCAATTAACAAATTGAAGATGATTTTGAGTTGTCTGTCCTCTTATTGACACACTCTTGACGTCATAAAATGTTCAAAACTCAAGTGGAATCACGAGCGCAGCGTTTTTTACAACAATTATTTGAGATAAAAGTTAAAAAATCCTTTTCAAACGGGGCAATAGAACGAGCGCGCGCGCTGAAACGCGTCAGCAGTGTGTCTGTCCTCTTATTGACACACTCTAATCAACCAATCAGATCGCGAGATTAGTATCAAGTGTTGTTCTCACCACATTTTGACGTCTTCTGTGCATCGATTAGAGTACAGACGCACGGAAAAATGGAATCTATCTGTTTTATATAATATTAATCGAAACATTCCAACCAATCAGAGCGCGCGTAAGATTCGATGACGCCATCTATGTGTGTGTACTCTAATCACACATGGTTGTTCGACCAATGAGAGCGCGCGTAATATGCCAATTATTATATAAAGTTTTTTTAAGAGCACGACCAAATACGGGTCATGTGATAAAAAGAAAGGTGCAACATATTTCCAGAGTAACCTACCTTTTTATGTACTACTTTAGGTGAACTGGTATAAAATGGCGAAGGTTGGGGTTTCAGTTCCGGAACGACACTCCGTGCTTCTTCCTCTACCGTATTCTTTGAAGTAAATAATAAAATGCAATGATTTAATTACTTTTCTTGTTGTATTTTTTCATTCATTAATCTATCAGTTCACTCATTGATTCCTTTTCTACGATCATCGATCCATTCATTCATCCTACTGCTTGTATCTGTCCATTGCCTGCATTCGTTCTTTTATTTATTCATTTTGTTAACTGATAATCTTTATTGTAAATCGGATCGACCCATCTATCTATCTGTCCATTTCATTCTTTATTCATCCGTTTATGTTTTTTCTTTCACTCACTAAGTGATTTCTTCATTCGTATGTTTGTTCGTTCTTTCCACCTCAGACACACACTCACTTTAATAGTGTTCATTCATTCGATCTTTCATTCATTCATTTATTCCTTCATCATTATTTCACTATTTCAATCATCTTTTCCCTGTAAAAGAAATACATACCGTTGAATCATCCACACAACCATTCTGAGAACTACTATCCACGCTATCAAATGAAGGTTGCTCTGACTTTATAGCGGGCTCTGTTGTTGTCGCTGATGTCGTTACAGTCGCTGTTTCCTGTCCAACAAAAATCTCGTTGGATCTCTTCAATACGTATTTACAAGTCATTATTTAGAGAATATCACCTTTGCCTGTGTTGGTCCCGGCCCTAGCACAGTAGACTGAAGTCCACTTTAATCGACAACCTCTTTATGGCACGGCATCAGTAATTCTAGGCACGCGGACTCATTTTTGGAATGGAACCCGTCACTTTAATCGTGTCAACAGAAATTTTGTCGGCCTGATAGGTCTGCCGTGCCCAGAATTAAGGTCCGTGTTACAAGATTTAGGGGTGTTGGCGTGTAAATCGGCCTTGAAGCACAATATTTACAACGACAACCTTTTTAT
This sequence comes from Telmatactis stephensoni, assembly GCA_029948255.1. NCBI lineage: Eukaryota > Metazoa > Cnidaria > Anthozoa > Actiniaria > Isophelliidae > Telmatactis > Telmatactis stephensoni. The sequence continues at coordinate 384,818 of JALIZF010001571.1, read as the reverse complement.
GGCACGACACCCGTAATTCCGTGCATGTGGGTGCAACATTTTTGGCACGGAAACCGTAATTATCATCGTGCGAACAGAAAATTTGTTGGGGTGCTGTACCCAAAATAATCGGCCCGTGTGCCGAGATTTAGGGGTGCTGTACCAGGTTGTCGTGTAAATCGGACTTGGGTTACCTTGGTTACCAGTTTGCAAGAGTTCCTGAAAGCCCGAATAGTGCTAATCCAGGATTTAACCATTCCTTTTTATCCTGGATTAAGAATAGCCGTCCTTTCAGAAGAAGACCCTTAGCCTGCGTGGCTGACCCTCGGGGAGGGGGAGGGGGAGGGAAGGGGAGGGGGACTGGGGGAGAGATAAAAGGGGGGGAGTAGGAGAACCATTGTTTACTTTCCTCCTTCCCTCTCCCCTCCCTTCCCCTCCCCTCCCCCTCCTTCTCCCCAAGTGCCAGCCACGCAGGTTACTGCCCCTCACGTGGAAGCCATCTTGTTTGAAGTCCAATGCAATAAACACTAGCTAGTTTTGTTTATCTAACAGACTATATGGCTATTCTGTCGCAGAAATGTACTCTGGGACTGTTGTCTCAGTTAAACAAAAGACGTCATGGTTTGTAGTTCTTTTGTTCAGTATTGCTGGGTTTCATACTAGACAAGGCGCAAAACTGAAAAAGTCGATCGCAAAAAGTGCAGAAGGCATTTTGGGGTAGAGGCTGGTAACATAACTATTCTAAACTTATTTTTCATGCTGAATCCGAATATGACTGTTACCAAGACGTATTCTGCAATCTCATACGTGTAAATGACGTATTTTGTGAATTGCTACAGTCATTTCATACTAACGGCTTTTTCATGTAATTCCAAAAGTTCCCAAACTTAAAAACAATTACCATGGCTGGAAAGAGCATATCAAAATCAGTAAAACTGTGAAGTTTGAAGGATATAAGTTGAAAATTCAAGGAGATACGAATTTTCAAAAATCAAAATTTGTTTGTATCTCTTGCATAACTGTAAGTGTTTTTATACAGAATTTCATTTTTTGAAAATTCGTATCTCCTTGATTTTTCAACTGATATCCTTCAAACTTCATAGTTTTATTGATTTGGATGTGCTCTTTCCAGCCATGGTAATTGTTTTTAAGTTTGGGAACTTTTGGAATTACATGAAAAAGCCGTTAGTATGAAATGACTGTAGCAATTCACAAAATACGTCATTTACACGTATACGATTGCAGAATACGTCTTGGTAACAGTCATATTCGCATTCAGCATGAAAAATTGGTTTAGAATAGTTATGTTACCAGCCTCTACCCCAAAATGCCTCCAGGTATCTGATTTTTCGAAAATGCGCCTTGTCTATACTGGGTTTCATCCATACCTTTGGGAATCCAAAGACAATGAAGCGGTAGCCATGTTGGATGAACAAACAAGAGACGCTAATGAGAAATCTTTTGTTGAAGTCCATCCAAGATGGCTACCGTGACGTCACATGCAACCCAGCAATTATTTTACTGAGATAGCAGTCCCAGAATGCAGCAGATATAGTCTATGGCTACTGTTACTTTATCGTTTGATTGAAACTCACGTCCTATCATTTGGTTTACCTGTGATTGTACTCGAGCAGCTACACGTGCAGCAAGAGCGTCACTGAAAACAAAAAGGAAAAATGATAGAAAATGGATATAAGAAAGAATGAATTCTTAGTTTGCAACCATTCCCAGGAGATTGAATTAAACAAAAGAAACGGCGGCCATGCTGGTGGATTTGACAAAAGAAACCGTGACTGGTGGACCTTTTGTCCAATTGTCTCTCCTGGGAATGGTTGCAAACCAAGAAAAGGTGCTGACGCTCACTTATAACTTCAATCTAATGCCTTTAGAACAAATAAGATTCCAATTAGTCAAGCGACTTAATATCGTAGCTGCTATGCACAGGTCTCCGAGTTCGAGTCCCGTTGTGATTATAACATTTTCTTTTTTTCTTATGAATGATATTTGAGTATTTTATTTTAACTCATTTCACTTGTTTATATTCTTATATTTTCATTCATTCACTTTTGATGTTTTATAGATTATATTTTCCACACATTGCTCGTTTTTGCTAAAAATGTCTAATATATATCAAGATTGTTTACTAAGGAGGGGGTCATAGGGTTACGTTTATTTATTTTCTTCGTTTAGACGTTAGCAGAAATGATTTTTATTCATTTATTCGTTATGAATTTAATACAAAACCCTGTGACGTAGAGTGATAATGTCATATCGCTTATTTTACAAGAACCTTAATGGGTAAAATAGGTCACAGTAAATAAACGACTTATGGGACTAGTTACGAATATATACTGTATATATGATTACTGTTATATCTATTAGTTATATTACCAATGATAATAAATTTTTACAATTGTTATTTTAACATGGTTGCTTTTTATTCGACCCTTTTCTTGTACTTTGTTAATTTTCCCTCTTTTCAAGAAAACAGCTTCCACAAGGTACTCGGCTAAGCTAGTTTTTATCACTTTCCACACGATAACGCTACATCAACTAGCTGTATATCTGCTTACATGGCAGCAGTACGACATGTTACGATGGAACGAGTTAGACTAGCCTCCTCCGCAGGCAACTCCATATTTTTCCTCCTTGGGCTCCCTTTGTAACGGTTATTTGACCGAGCGGAGTCTCCCCTATCTCCACTCTTTTACACAGGAAACCCAAGAACAGAGGAGGCTAGAGTTAGACCACGTTTACATGAAGGTTGAAACCCTAGTAGGAATAACTCTTTTGTTCTCCATTTTGCGATATCCACTCCGCCGGCATTCATTCACTGGTCCACGTACTCGCCTTCACTCAAGGGGAGGGGAAGGTAGGACTGTCCGCCACCAATTTTCTAAGACACTAAGTCCCCATCCAAACTAATTATACATTTCATTTGAAAACGCAAACATTTCGGTACGTTTTCGCCTTGCGTCCACACACTCACACAGAAACGTAACGTCCTTTCTCTTGCGTCAGATGCGAAAACGGAGGGAAAAATGCGTTTTTGGATTTATCTAGATTAGTGACATAGTCTAAAACAAACGAGTTAACCCTAAAGTTGGAGTTATCGTACCCTCATACAAACGGGGTCTTCTAAAGTGTCGACTGACTTTGAATAATTGCGTATACATGCGTAAATACGATTCACAACAGTACTACCCCTCACATATCACGTACATAACTAGGCTGAGGCGTAACTTCAGATACGTTTACGTATGCACGTAAGTACGATTGGGTATGGCGGATATAATTTGGACGTTGTACTAGCAACAGATTTCGTATGACCTTGAAAAACTCACCACATAGACCGCGCTGTACCGTAACGATATCAGTTCCGTTCCATTTATCAAAACGTTCCATTCCGTGTCCATTTATAGCGGTTTTTCACGGTCAAATGTAAAAGCGTACGGTCCGTTAGGTATATCGTTATATTTCAGGCTACACAGCGGAGTATGAACATTTGCGCATGGTTGTCAACTCACTTCAATCCTTCCAACTTAATTCTCTTTTTATCACTTGGTCCAGTTTCTGCCTCATGAAGAGATTTCTTGAACTGATTCATAAATGTGCTGATAGCGGTAAACAGTTCTTCAGAATCTGTAGTTGGTGTTTCGCCAAATCGTGTCTGAGAAAAGACAAATCAAAAAATTCATTGGACCTTCTTTAGCTCCTCATGAGTTACCTGTGGAACCCCAGAGAAAAACAAGGGAAGCCGAATAAACAATAGTCCCCTTCACAGTTCTCTGCGCCATCTTGAAAGGTAGCCGTTCCTTTGCATCGAAGCGAGACGAACGGTGAGCTTGCAATGATAGATACCTTTTTTAACACCTAGAACAATTATTCACAGGTCTCTATCATTGCACGCTCACCGTTGCTCTTGCGTCGATGCAAAGGCATGGCTACCTTTCAAGATGGCGCAGAGAACTGTGATGGGGACTATTCTCCAGCTTCGTTTTAAAATTTTCGCAAAACAGGAAAGTCACCATTATGATTGATTAATTTTGATATTCACTTGAATTCCTCCATTTGGTGACCTGTATATCACTTGTCGTGACACAGGAAACCCAACTTTTACTGTCACGAGCAGCAGGCAGGGGTAAACCAGTTGGTGTATTTGTTTATGGACTTACCAGTAATTTACTATAAATATATTTCATCTCTTTGCATTTTTCACCAAGGTCTTTTAGTTTTTCTTCATATTCTGTTACAAATTCCTACATCATTAGTCAAGGAACAAAACCAACAATGTAATACACGACTGTTTGCGAGAAATAGCGGACAATAGAGAAATTGAATGGTTGAATTGTGATAATTGAATGGTTGATGGATGGATGTGAAGAGAAGAAAAAGGATCATATAAAGAGACCATAATACCAAGAGAGCGAAACTCAGTATTGATGTCTGTGCGATATTCGCGGCGACTAAGGCTATTTTTAGTCATCGCGCGCACAAGGCTCTCAAACAATAGAATTTGATTTTCGACGTGGGCGCGGACGGGACCGTTCATGCTTTCGGCGTTTGAATTCTATTGTTTGAGAGGCTTGCGCGCGCGATGGCTAAATTACTAAGAATAGCCGCCACGAACATCGCACAGACATCAATTTCGCTCTCTTAGTATTATGGTCTCTTGGTCATATACAACTCATTTATGACAAGACTGATAGTGTCAAAAATGAATGATTAAACGAATGAAAAAGACAATAAATATCGGTGGACGCAAGAGCGACTGGTTTTCGATGGAAAGATGTGAAAACGAATGAAGACGATCAGAGGGAGGGGAAACGGATGGATAGACCATAGAAGAGAAAGTAGATAAATAGATGAACAAATGAATGAACGGGTGAATGGTAAAGGATGGGAAGGACAAATGAAGACAGCACGGACGGAAAAGCAATCTGAGTAGATAAAAACGGAGCAAGCTAAGGTAAAAAGTAAAAAATGAAAAAGGACGAAGGAAGTTTTATAAATAAAGATGTAATAAGAGAGAACTCCTATAAATGGTAGAAATAAATGGATACGTCTACATCCCTGACAAGCTTCACGTCTTGTGATTCTGTTCGTTTGTACTTGAGGAACAAATCACTGCTGTGTTTCGTAATCTTTGATAAATCTTTTCTCATGACTAAAAATAACAACAAATCGATCAATACATAAACGGACACATCTCTCACTTGGGCAATCACAAAGTCGAGGTATCGATTTACACCGTATTGCGTTGTTGTTGCGTTGCGCAGCGTTGTTGCGTTGCGCAGCGTTGTTGCGTTGCGCTGTGCTGTGCTGCGTTGTGTTGTTGTGTTGTGCTGTGTTGCCTTGCGTTGTATTGTCTTGTGTCGTGTTGTTGTGCTGCATTATGTTGCATTCCGTTGTGTTGCGTTGTGTTATGTTGTGTGTTAGGACGTATTGTGTGGTGTTGTTGTGTTGTATTGTGTGGTACGGTGTTGCATTAACTGGATGTGCTGATATGCTCCACTGCTAATGTAAGTACAACATGCTTACCTTCAACTTCAGCAGATAAACCTTTGATTGATGCTGTTGAACAAAATAACAAAACCCTCACATCTTGAACTTTTTACCTCTCTTTCGAATAGTCCTTCTATTCCTTGCCTCCTGTTTCCCTAACCCCAGCCCCACCCTCCCTCCCGTCTTGAAAAACGTCAAAGGGATTATCAAGAAGGTTCCCACTGCTGTAATTACATGTACAAATGGTTAGACCTTCGTGTCTTCCCGGACAAGCAGGTTAAACCATTGATCTATAGGAAGATATAGGATGAATGGGAGAAGCTACCATCTTAAACTCAATAAAAATGGAGTTCCAAAGGCTCAACTAATGTCCCTTTACTGGAACCGCGCCTGTCGGCCCTTTCTAGGCAAGCCAAAATCAACGATTTTAAAGAAAATGAAGACTTACCATCGGCAGCTTTAGGAACAGCTTTGAGGTCCTCCAATACCATCAAGGAATCAGGACAAGAACGCTGTAGTTCTGTTATCAGATACTTCAACAACGTGTGCCTCTTGTTCTTGCCACTTCTAATATCTGCCATCTGAACAGATACAAAAGACTCAATAAAGCTTCTTTATATCCAGGGATATGAACCTCTGCGCGCGGGGGTGGGGATGGGGGTGGGGGTGGGACTTTATAAAAACCTTAGTTATCCAGAGCGCACAGGTAGCTAGCTGTCGAAAAGCTCTAAAAATTGCCCAAACGAGGGTGGGGTGGGGCAACCTGTCACATAACATGACCCTTGTGTCTCGGTCTCCTAGTTATGCTCTTCCTACGGCAGTACGCTGTAGTACCTTTGGTAATGTTGTCAATCTAAATCCATATGCACCACCACGATTCGTACCACCATTGATGTAATTGCCTATGGCTAACACATACTCCAGAATCGCTTGAAATCGTTGACTGCTGTATAATTTATGACAGGCGTCCAGGACGTTATTGACGGACTGTAACAATCAATGAAAATACTTTAGGATATTTGTAAATACCAAAGTGGAGAGTGCATGCACTTCAAGATGGACCGTGCAAACACTAGCTATACACCACAGCAAAATGAATCAAAATCACACCCAATAAATAAGGTCAAATGAACATCGTTAAAATAGAGCAGTACTGATTTGTATGACTGGGAAACTTAAAGATCGAGTCGTACCGTGACCGTATCAGTGCCATGATGTCGATAGAAACACTCGAAATTCCTGGTGTAACCGTGCTGTGCTGTGATCGTGCCGTTTTCACAGCCATACGAAAACTACAGCCAACATCTACATCCCGCTCACAAATAACTGAATCAATGAGAGGCAAGAACGTTCAGCTATCCTCTCTCCCTCTTTCAATGTTGCTAGCTATGGCAGAATTGTGCAGCGCGCTGTGAAAAGTCGTTGATATGGAATGGCCAAAATTGGAGCAGGGGACGCGAGGAGAAGTGATTTCAGGTTTTTAGAGCACGATTGTAGCACAATAACAAAGATAACATCGCCATCAGATTAAATCAACACAACCATCACCACAACGACGACCACAACAACTACAGCACCGTAACTATCATTATATAAAATTCTCGGGGAGATCATTACAGCAATATCACCAAAATTAACATTACTGAAACTAGTCCCACTATTAAAGAAATAAGCACGCATTAAAAACACAACTACAACCACATCAGAAAAATCGAGTGTTTTTAAGGCGTGCTTATTTATTTAATATCTTTGTACATTTACATTAACTTCTATAGTTCCACTATAGTGAACAACGACGGCTAGAAACAGCGTTAATTGTACTTACAGGAGCAAGTTCCTCAAATTGACTGGGGAATTCCATGATCACCAAAAGAAGATCCAAACGTTTGTCTAAGTCGGGAATCTCGCACAACTATAAACACAACGAAAATATGATTTCAATTTCCTTGTATAGGAGCAAGGATGGCACAGTTGGTTAGTACGCGGCCTTCAGTGCGAGAGGTCCCGAGTTCGATTCCCAGTGACTTCACATCCTTGTTTCAACTTCTTTCCTTTCCGTGTAGCTTTAATTAGCTTTAAATACCCGTAAAAAGGAGCACTGATGGATAGAGGGGGTAGAGGGCGCACCTTCGAAAGCTTAAACACGAGACCTTTTAATTAACCTTTTTAACCTTTTTTTGTGAACAGTATGTTTGCTTTAAATTTCCAATGAATAGTGTCCTGCTAGCAGTACACACTCTTTTTCTTTATACCTTAATCATAAATTGATCTTCTTGCAACAATCCAGGAATGTCCTCTTGTTTGATATTTTTGTACATCTCTTGTTCTTCGGGAGTTGGTAGGAATCTAAGAATACAGAAAACTTATGAGTATAAATGTGCAACAAGGAAACTTCTTGTGGGTGGCATGGGTGGCATAGTGGTTAAGCCACTCGCCTCTCACCGCCTTGGTCCAGTGTTCGAGTCCCGGCTCATAATTATGTAAGTTGAGTCTGTTTGATGTGGTTCTCCGGTTTTTCCTCCCTCAGCAAAAATCAACATGTGAGTGTTGTGTGTTGTTGTGTATATCGAATGTAGTGGTAGCGAACGTGAATGAGTCTCGGAGATATTAGCAGTAATGCTACTCTGAAATCCGAGGATAAACAAGATTTGATATGATTTTGATTTGAAGCGGAAAACTCTCATTCTATGTTTATTCATTTACTCCGTCTCCCGTGTGTTTGCTCGTTTGTTGAATATAATTCAACCGTTCATATGATACACCTTTTCTCGCAACATGGCGTCCACCACTGCAAATCCTGTCGTTACGCACTCAAATTAATCGCGCACAAGTCGCAAGTAACGTTGCACCGCAAGATCAGCTGGTTGACCGTTGGGCGTTACAAAAAAGCCGCATTGCATGTCTGGGTAGATCTTAAGGGTTGGTCAGTTCGTCGGTCGGACGACTGAGATATTCGATTCATCATTGCCAGCATAATACAACCAGACTGAATTGTCTAAGTATACCCATCAGTTAGGAGAATAACGGAACGAAAAGGTAAGACGAGAAAATATTCCGGTAGATTGACGTACAATTTTACAATCGAGTTGAAGCCAATGGCATCACAACTAAATTTTACCTTTTAAGGGCAATCACGTGATCAATGGGCAACGCCCCTTCTTCTTCTTTGAATACACTTAGCTTTTCGTCGATTTGCTTCACCGTCAGTTTAAAGCCACTAAGAAATATTCCTGTTGGATTCAAACCAAATTAGCGATAGATTTAAATATGAAATGTTGACAAGAGGAAGCGGGGATTAAAATGACTTGTTTGGAATTTATCAAAACCAAGAGACCATAATACTAATCGCGCGCGCAAGGCTCTCAAACAATAGAATTCAAATGCTGAAAACAAACGCTCCCGTCCGCGCTCACGTCAAAAATCAATTTCTATTGTTTGAGAGCCTTGCGCGCACGATGGCGAAGTTACTAAAAATAGCCTTAGCCGCCACGAACATCGCACAGACATCAATACTGAGTTTCGCTCTCTTAGTATTATGGTCTCTTGTCAAAACTTGACCAGAAAAAAGACAAAAAAATGACTTGTTGTGGGATCCCATAGGGCCAATATAAAGAGCGTGAAAGATCAACCCGAAATTGTCAGACGAGAGGCGCACATGATAGCCATGTAAGAGTATATGTTTACTTTTAAAGGCTTTTTAGGTGTATTACTTTGGCATGTTCGCCGTTGTACTAGTACGCACATATTTCAAAACTAGAGCGTCAGGCGCGCAGTTTTCATCCTAACGATTATAACGCAATTGCCTCACCTAAATTGTGAGCTTTCTTGGGATCTAATAGCATCTTCGTTGTTGGTTTTGAGGAAGCTACAGAAGAGAAACAAAATCAATGTAAAATTGAACCTAAATTGTAAATTAACACGACAATGTGGTGATATCAAAATAAGCATGCTGTTGACGCTGTTGCTGATGATGAAAATATGGACAGATCTACGCAAATAGTATTTACATGTCATCATCATCATCGTCATCATCATCATCAGCAGCAGCAGCAGCAGCATCATCAGCATCACTACTCATATGTAATGAACCATAATAGTAAGCAGTGTAACTCCCATCAAATATGGCCCTTTTACAGAGAGGTATGCTATACACTCTCACGAAGCCGCTGTGTACCTGCGGGAAGTTCCTTCTCTCTTTCCTCCATCTGAAACATTTCTTCAAGTGATGCTAAGTTTAACTGACTTGTACGATCACTGGCTCCAAGCCACATTGATTGGGTTACCTGTGCAATTACGTCACAAAAACGAACGAATGAATAAATGAATGAGAGAATGAATAGATGAACGACTAAGACAAGTCGTTTGATGGTGGTACGATTGTACTTCTTTAACAGGTCTAGAGCAGTTTTCGTATGACTGAAAACGGCACGGTCACGGCACGGCACGGTCACGGTCACGGCACGGCACGGTTACGGCACGGTCACGGCACGGCACGGTCACGGCACGGTCACGGTCACGGTACGGCACGGTTACGGCACAGTCATGGCACGGTTACGGCACGGTACGGTCACGGAAAGGCACGGTGACCTCACGGTTACAGCAGGAAATTCGATTTTTTTATCAATAACAGCGCACTGACACGGTCACGGCGCGGTCCGTTTGCACTCATATAAAAGCTGCTCTACCAAGTTGTCATTACAGGTAATCTAAAGCCTGGTTTTCACGAGCGACGGAAGCAGTAGGCTCAGATCTCAGCCGTCGGGGTTTCGTGCGCCCGCGATACTTTCCCCCGTCACGTCACGGGGGAGAGTATCGCGGGCGAACGAAACCCCGACGGCTGAAATGTGAGCCTACGGAAGCAGAAGCGTAAGGAAAAGACCTTTATTTCTCGTGAAAACAGCTCGACGGAAGCGGAGACGGAAGCCTCACTTGAATACCAATAGAACTTATTGGCGAGCTTTATTTTCTCATTCTATTTCTCTTGGGAAATAAAATTACTTGTTTGAAATACATGGCACGTTGGAATGCCCACCTCAAGCAATTAATTTTACCTCCAAGAGAAATTTTGATTGGTCTTTGCTCCCGTCTCTGCTTCCACTTATATTCTGGTTTTCACGTCGATATAAGCGACAGAAGCAGAGACGGAAACATAGGAAAAGGGAATCTTTCCGTTCCTTCTGCTCCTGTCTCCGCTCCCGCCTCCGTTTTTCTGATTTTCACGACGACAGAAGATCGCTTAAACTTATAATGCTTGCGGTTCTGCTTCCGTCGCTCGTAAAAACCAGGCTTAATATATATGTGTCTTACCATTTGTAACGGGACTTTATTCCAGAAAAATGGTCTGAGCTTTATTTTGGGTTTTGCAACCTTTCTGCTGGGAAGAGCAGAGTCCAACGCTAAGGTTTGCCCTCCGCCTATAGGTGGCGGTGGTGGAGGAGCTCCCATGCCTGGAGGTGGTGGGGGAGGTGGAGGAATACCGCCAGGGGGTGGGGGTGGTGCTGGTGGTGCCACCCTTTGTTCACCTGAAAATTATCAGAGAAACGTTATTCACAAGGAGAAAAAATGTGAAGGAGAAACAAAACAAAAACAAAAAAAGAGAAGAAAGTGATAAGAAAGCAACTGAAGAAAAACAAGTAAGTAAACGTGGGAAGGGAAGGGGGAAAAGAAAAAAATTAAAGTAAGGAAGCCAGAAAGCCACCGAACATAGAAGCAAAGAAAGAAAGAAGGAAGGAGGGAAGGAGGGGAGGGAATGAATGGAAGGAATGAAGAGAGAGAAGGAAGGGGAAAGAGAGAAGGAAGGGGAGGGAACGAACGAACGTACGAACAAGGAAGTAAGGAAGAAAAAAGGAAGAACTGTGAGAGAGAGGAGGTACGCAGCTCACCAATCCCTTACCGTCATTCGAAGTCTCTTCCTTCTTCTCGAGTAAGACAACGCCTTCTTGGTCAACTACTTCCTTGTAAAAATCCTTTCTCTCTTTCACTGCTTCTTCAATGTTTCCACAACCCATCCCGCCAGCATCAATTTCATGACCTGTGCTCACACCATCTTCATTAGATAAGCCTAACTGTTTGGATGGTGAATATTCACTGGAAGGTACCGTTGGAGGAGCAGCTGGGATATTTTTGATGTTCACGTTGTCGTACGTATCAAATTTTGCTTCTTTCATCGATGTCGGTTGTTGATAAATAGCAGATGTCCCCTGTTGCCTACTCGGCGACCCTGATTCTGAAGTTAGCGAAGACTGTGAGCTCGTCTTAGTGATATCTACCATATCATAAGGTGCAACTTGCGTGGTTTGATGGGGAGAAAATTCGCCTGGTTTAGGAGGTCTTGCGGGAGGTGACTGAAAGCTTGCAGGTACCGAGAGAGGACATTTTGATGGACTATCTGAAGCAGGTGAGACAGGTTGTCTTGGCGGGGATATGGAATCGTAGGAACTATCTTGAACACTCGTCTCTGGTGCTTTGTTGGGTCTTGATGGAAGTATTATGGACTCGTAGCCTTCGTCTATTGGAGTTATTACAGTTCCAGGTTGTCCTCTGTTGCTTTTAGTGGATGATTGTCGTGAAAGCGTGCCAGGGGTTTTCTCTGACTCTACCGTCGAGTCGGAACGATTTTTGATCTGTCGCCTGCAAAGAAAAAATGATAAAAAAACGTTAAAATGCTTCAAAAAGTCATTGAGTTTCGCGTAAAACAACAGAAACATTCCTGCATGAGACGTGAGCGCATGTGTACAGTGTTATTGTATTCATCAGAAAAAATGGAAAAGTGGAGGAGAAAAAGAGAAAAAGAACAAAAGAGAAGTGACCAAAGAAGAAAACACAAGAAGAATGAAGAACATCACTCAAAGAATATGTGCTATTTTAATATTTATTTGATAAAAGACATGTTCCGTGTTTTTTTTTCCCCAATCTCTCCACAGCTCACTCATCCAAGTTAACAATCCAAACAGACCAGTCTTGAGGCATCGATAAAAAAAACTGAATAAGTCTGGTGAATCGCCTGTTGCTTAAACGAAGATATTAACCTAGTTTCACTTGTTCTTCAAATCAGTAACAAGAAGTATTTTCCAACTGGTTAGAATACCAGGAATATGAAAATAACTGAGCTTAACTGATCATAAATATCAAACCAGATGTGATCGAATAAGCAACTGGCTTTGGCTCTTCCTTGTTATGTACATAACGTTATGCGTTCTGAACGAAGTAAAGTGAGATAAAAGTAAGGTAATTGCTACGAAATGCTTACCCAAAAGTAACACGATAAAACATTTGTTTTCCTCTATAAATTTACTCGTATATTTAAGCGCTCGATTGTCCAGATTCACAGATAAACAACAATTTAACTTGGTGTGCTAGTGCCGCCATGTTCAAAAGCAGTTAATTTGCATGACCAGTATGTTATCATGCGTACCAACGAGTTCAGTCATTCAGTTATTTTAAAATCCCCAGAGGACTTTTTCATTGTTGTCTTTAGAGTTAAAATTGTATTCAAAACAATAAACTAGTAAGGACTAAAAACAGACGCGGGAATGTCTTAAGCTTTGAAAAAAATGAAAATAAAAAAGCGAAAGGAAAAGACGGAAAAGAAGAGAGACAATTCAAAAAGGAAATGGAAGAGTGAAGTGAAGAAAAATGTAAACAAAAGGAAGGGAAGGAATGGTAATGAAATGAAATGAAAGAAACGAAAGAAGAAAAGGACAGAGAAAAAGAAGGAAAATCGATTGACCGAAAAAATTAGGGAAACAGAAGTAAAAGAAAGTAAAGGTCCGGACAAACGATGCAAAATTTCTTGCAACTTCTTTTGCAACATTGCTTTCAACACAAAGTTCTACCATGTGTCCACCTCTGTAAACAGCTGCGCGCTACGTTGGTTGTGCGCATAGTTGCAGGTTCTACTTCTGCAACTTCTGCAACGTGGCGCGCAACATTGCAGCGGTGGACACACGGTACAACTGTGTTGCGCGCACCATTGCAGGGATGGACACGCCGTGTAACTGCGTTGCGCGCACGATTGCAGAGATGGACACACCGTGTAACTGTGTTGCGCGCACGATTGCAGAGATGGACACACGGTACAACTGTGTTGCACGCAACATTGCAGGGGTGGACACACGGTACAACTGTGTTGAGTGCAACATTGCAGAGGTGGACACATGGTACAACTGTGTTGAGCGCAACATTGCAGGGGTGGACACATGGTACAACTGTGTTGTGCGCAACATTAGGGACCTTAAGCAACCACGACGACGACGGCAGGGACAACGGGACGTCAAAACGTATTCAAGCGCAATATTTACTGCAATTTTTTTCGCTTATTTAATTTGAATTACCATTCAGACCAGAGTTTTGAAATGAAAGAAAATGAAAGAGAGAGTTTCTGAGCGAACGGAAAATAAACTGGTTTGCGTCCTCAAGTTCCCGTTCTCTACAGAGCGTGAAATCTGGACTTTTCACGTTGTAGTTTTGCAGAATACGGTTGATTTCCTTACAGCCCTGCTCATTTGCACGTGCATTAATCGTATTTTGTAATTAAGGCCATTGTCTTATGCCGTCGTCGTCCTCGTTGCCGTCTTCGTTGCTTAAGGTCTCTATTGCAGGGGTGGAAACACGGTGCAACTGTGTTGTGCGCAACATTGCTGGGGTGGACACACGGTACAACTGTGTTGCGCACACCATTGCAGGGGTGGACACACAGTACAACTGTGTTGCGCACACCATTGCAGGGGTGTACACACGGTATAACTGTGTTGCGCGCAACATTGCAGGGGGTACACACGGTGCAACTGTGTTGCGCACAATGTTACAAAAAAAGTTGCATCGTTTGTCAGAGGAAGAAAATCAAGTTGATTACTACACATCACAAAACAGTACGTACATTGTCCAGGACAGAAGGCCAGTCTTAACGTGAGTGTCCATCTTAGAAACAACGTCTTTGACTTTTTTCACCTGATAATACACAAAAACAATATCACACAAGCAATACACGCCTTGGCGGAATAGGAATATAAATAGTAGGATGGCAATATAAGGTCCATTTATACGAACGAAAATAAGATCCAAGTGTATTCTACACTATTAATGTGATCGCGCGATGCGATTAATTTAGTGTTTCTATCTGATTGGTGTCGCTGTGTACCTGCGAGATGCAAGTGACTATACCCAGCTCATGACCCGCTCACCATATGAGTCACCCATAGCTCAGTGGTTAGAGCATCCAACCGGTTATTGGAAGGTCGTGGGTTCGATTCCCGCTGGGGGCTCGGATTTTTTTCCGAGCATTTTCAATTCTACACAAGTTACTATATTTCATTTCTCTGGGTGATTGGTTGGTTCACGAAAATAAGATGCAACTTAAATAAGACACGAACTCTCCATATAAACGACACTTTTAGTCTTAAGACGCGAACAAAATATAAACAACCCAGAACGCTGTTCCTCACTAAGAGACTGATAACATGACTCGGGCTGGCCCGGTTAAGCGGGCTGACTTTTTTGTCTTGTGGCCCCAAGTGAAAAGAAAACAAAAGAAGTCGGCCCGCTTAACCGGGCCAGCCTGGTTCATATAATCAGGCCCTAAGCCGTGTCTTGCACTAAAAGTGTCGTTCTAGTGAGATTCGCGGCTCATTTAATTAAGTACCCGTGTTTAAGATAAGATAAAAATGGCCCTAGTACATCTTGCAATTTATATAAATGCCATTAGCTTACTGACCTGTATGGTTGCTTGGATTGGTGCATTGACAACTGACAGAACAGATGTTAGTTGCTCTAATTCCTGAAAAAAAATTTCAATAACGCATTTAGGAAGGAAGACAAAAAATAAAAAAGGGGGAAAACGAAAACAATGAAACGTGTTGTGGAACTTCACAACCGGTTATGGGTTTGGTTACCACCAAAATAAATATATTCCCCCGGATCGCTTTTTCAGTCAGTTTTAACTGTTTCTAGTGCAGATTTCGTATGAGTGTGAAAAGGCCGCGGCACGGTTACGGCTGAATTTTCGAATGTTTTGATAGGAAACACGGCACTGACACGGTCACGGCACGGCGCGGTCCTTTTCACACTCATACGAAATCTGCACTACTGTTTGCCTTGAACTCCCGCAAGTGGTCGTTTTCCTTGGAAGTTTCTTAGAGCCAGATTCTGCACCTTTACGCGACCCAGTTGGGACAATGTTAAAATGCGATGGCCACTAAAGCAGCATAAGTACAATTTACTAGGGAAATGAACAAATATACAAAAGTCCACTTACCCTTTGCAATGTTTTGACAATTTCTTTGATGTATTTTTCCTGTTCTTGAACAGAATTTGCGAAAGCTGCAACACATATGAGAATATTTAACAAACTTTGCCGCAAAGACGAACAGGAGTTGTTAATCTCTGAGTCCAGCTTTTCAATGGCCGACCAGCACATCTTGGAAACCATCGAAATTAGCTACTACATCATTTGTTGTGAAGTCTTCAGAGGAATAATGAAATTGCTTGCTGACAGTTGGGCAGGTTTCTGTTCATTATTCCGCGCGCGCGCTTGATTTAAAAATAAACAAAAATTTCCAAACACGTACCCGCGCATAGCAATTCTCTTATCTCCCTTGTACAACATCATGCGGTGGATAAACGTGCTCATTCATCATCATCATCATTATCATCATCATCATTATCACCATCATCAACACCACTTGTATCAGCATCATTTCACTGAGGGTAAACAACGAGGGCTGTTGTTCGATTCAGGATACCAGCGCGCGCATGACCCAACAAAAAATAAATTGTTCTAGAACAACGATTATATGTTCTAAATTTAACATGTGTTTTATACAATGTAAAGTATTTATGTTCGAGTGAAGATTAAACAACAAAGCATACCTTGATCCGGGAAAACAGACGATCCTCGTGATCTACGTTTAGTGATTTGCGAACCATCGTTGATGGCCTGAAAATAGAATACCAACGTTACTTGGGCATGTAATGCTGCAGATGTAATTTGAATACAAGCCAACAATGCCAAAATAACGTCAGACTTAGGCCAAGTTCAGACGTCGAACTTTTGCCGCGTCGAATCTAATAGTTGCATTTTGTAGATGAGAAGTGCGGCTTCTGAACGAAATGAATTTGACAAATTTGATTCAAACTGAATTTTTCAATTTAATACTTAATCAAATCTATCAAATACAAGAGGTTCAGACGCCGCCCTTCTCATTTACAAAATGCAACTATTAGATTCGACGCGGCAAAAGTTCGACGTCTGAACTTGGCCTTAGTTAAAAACCGCTGCGCAAGAATGGAAGGCAAAGCAAGTAACTTGCGTTCGTACGAAACACAAGCAAGAGCCAATCAACTAGATCATAAGACCCACCACTGGGGTAGAAATGCCTTTCTCAATAGGGCCGTTTATAGAAGCGAAGCGACACGTTTAGTTTATCTTAGCCGCAACTCAATGAAGACGCAAACGCTCTGTATAAACTGCCCGATACTTTTATTCATAAGATGCGAACAAAAATGAGAACAGTTTAGAACGCTGATCCTCGCTAAGTCGCGTCTTAGACTAAAAGTGCCGTTTATACGGAGAGGTTCTCGTCTTAGAGTCGTTTTCGTATGAGTGGGAAACTTACCGTACCGTATCGTAACTGTACCAGTATCATAGTTTCTATAAAAACATTCGAAATTCCTGCTGTAACCGTATCGTAATCGTACAGTGTTCCCACTCATACGAAAACCACTCTCTGTTAGTCGCTCCTAAGATGCGGCGCGCCTTATTTTCGCTCGTATGAATGGCCTTATTATTCTCTTAAAACTAGTACTCCCGCATTCCGACTTCCCTCTACGTGGTTAACTTTGATAAGTGCGCAACATGATAATAATAACCGTAACATTAACGCACGTAACCGTACTGAATACAACAGTTTTCGTGTGAGTGTGAAATGGACCGCGCCGTGCTGTGACCGTGTCAGTGCTGTGATGTCTATAAAAACATTCGAAATTACTGCAGTAACCGTGCCGTGACCGTGCGGTACTGTTTTCACAGTCATACGAAATCCACTCTAGAGCAGATTTCGTATGACTGTAAATACGGCACGGGCACTGCATGGTACGGTTACGGCAGGAATTTCCAATGAAATCACGGCACTGACACGGTCTTGGTACGGCGCGTTAAGTTTCTCACTCATACGAAAACTGCTCTATCCGTGAATTCCGTATTCATAGGAAATCTGTTCTACTTTTCCTGTAATTTTTTTCCACAACAGTGCGCATAGAATTCAGTTCTACTCCTGCAAGTGTTGCGCGCAACTGTTGCAGAATTGAGAGGTTGGTATACCCTGCAAATCTGTGTTGTGCGCAATGTTGCAGAAAATGTGGAATCGTGTGTCCAGTCTTTTACAATAATAGTAATTATCAATTAATCCTCCCATCATTATACTCACGTCTATCCATTCGTCTCTTTCTTTTGTTTCACTTTGAGGATCTTTACCAACTACTCGAAAACTAAAAAGAACACGTGGAATGAGGGTGTGGTCGTAATTTAGGAGAGGGAGAGGGAGAGGGGGGAAGGGAGGACACAGTGTCCCGCAAACATGACCGCGATTTAAGCCTAGTTCACACTAGGAACATAAGCATAAGCACAAGCAACATACGCAGACTTAGTATGCATTTATCACATAGGTATGAAAAGGACACTACTGACACTGCTAATGAGTGGTGCACTGCGTATACTGAGTCTTGGTAGGTTGCTTGTGCTTATGGTTGGGTCATTAGTATGAACAGTAGATTAGCGCAACAGTGCATTGTTGTAAGTCACTACTGACAATATAGGGTCAGCTAACTTGAAGCCCCCCTAGCTCTGAAATTAAGCTTTCCATGGGAGTTCAAGATAACAGGGTTTTTTATGATGTACCTGTATTCCTTTTTACTTGTGGTGATTATAAAACCATTATGGTCCACTTTCTTAACGTCTGCTTGTCCTGGTCCAAGTTTGATGATATTCAATGCAGACTGTGGATAAACAAAGTCACAAAAAAAGAGTTGGAAGGCAGAAAAAGGGAAACTACAGTGTATCATTGTAACATGCTAAAATATACACAAAACAGAATAAGTAATGTTTGCCTAGCCTGCATCACATCCCGAAAAACTCTCATTTTTTTCTGGATGTGGCTTGTAGGCTAATGGTTGCCTACAGCAGTTTAAACAGCACAGTCACAACACTGCGCAGTCCATTTCACACTCTTACAAAAAGTGCTCTAGTGGAAGTGTACAAGATATATATGTATGCACATCATGTAGTCCCAGAGTTGAATATAATCTTTTATAAAATAATTAACCATCATATAACGCGCGCTCTCATTGGCCGAAGGACGTGTATACTGTGAACTCTAAATTATGCACACAGCACACGCATACACTTTTTGAATTTTTTGTCAGTGTAAATGAACACTGAATATGCTTGAAAACAATGTTGTATTTTATAAAAGAAATAGAAAACTGTCTTGCCCACTGTGCTGTGTGCAGATTTAGAACACTTGGGGGTTGATCAGAACACTCTAGAAGCATTGAGAAGCACTCGGCCATGCCAAGTGCTTCTCTCAACATGACCTTCTCTCATGTTCTGATCAATCCCCACGTGCTCTAAATCTGCACACAGCACACATACACATTTTCTATTTCTACTTCCAAAATACCACTTTTAGAACAATTATCAAGTAATATTTTTCCTAACATTACAAGTTACAATATATTATGAGAGAAAGTTTTAATTAATAGGAAAATCGAAGGAAAAGGTGTACATTTGTATAAGGATTAGCAGTGTAATTCTTGTCTTATACCTGTTGTTCTTCACCTATCTTGTAGTATGACAGTTCTCCTGATTGCACCCGTAACCATCGCCTGGAAACATAAATATGTTCCAATTAAATTGCCATCAAATGTGCAATTGGTGGAATTAGAATTGTGCAAGAAGGAATGGAAGAAGTAATGATCTGTTTTCCATCTGTCTTTAAAAGACACACAAAAGACAAACACAAGGAAGACTTTGCCCAAATTCATCTTGACATAATATGTTTATATAGAATGTAAATTTCATATGACTGTGAAAATGGGCTCAGCAGGATTAATTTCAAATGTTTTTATAGACAACATAGCACTGACACGATCACAGCACAGAGGACTTGGTATGTTTCACACTCCATAAGGAATCTACTCTAGGATAAAAACGGCCAAGTGTGTAGCTTTCAGATGGTCGAGAGTGAAGAGTGGATGACTGACCATCTGAAAACCAGGCTTCCCAGTGTCAATACATAGTTTATATGATCAAGGCTATTTGTACTTACTTTGGCCACATCATAAAGGCTGCACTGTGTCCTTTCTTTTCCACCTGACCTTCTTTGATGACCATCTTATCCACAAACACAGGGGCCTCAAATACACCTAAAGATGATTGATCAAGACAGGACCAAACAGAAAAATTAATGATCATGACTGCCAGTGCATGGGATACATAGAGCAAATTTCATATGACTGTGAAATCGACAGCACTGTGCCATGGCCATGTCAGTGGCAATGGTGTATATAAGTTCAAAAAATTCAAAATTCCTGTCGTAACTATGCCATGACCGTGTGGTGCTGTTTTCACAGTCATTCAAAATCTCCTCTACTATAAACCCAGACAAATAATGCATGCAGCATTGTGTGTAATGAGATTTTTAGGAGCCACTCCCACTAATCAACTCTCCTTGCAACATGAGTAAGTGGTGGAGAATACTTGAAATGGTGAAGAATACCTACCATCAGGTTCATCTGCTTTATTTTGCTGTACAATAGATTCCAACAGTGTGCAAATCTAGAGTTCAAAAGAGAATAGAATAACCATTATGTTATATATACTTGATTAGAGAGTGAAGTAACTGCATGGGGTTAAAATTTTGTGAAATAATGCAATCTCCCATCATTTTCCTACACGATGGATCATGCACTAAAGAGCAGTTTTCATACAATTGTGAAAATGGCTAGGTTATAGCATGGCACGGCCAGGGTGCAAGTCTCAAATGAAGGACATATGATGACCTAAATGACTTTTCTAATGAGTTTAACTCAAATGGTCTGGATTAGTATCAGTTGTCCTGCTTCCTAAGCCAATAATTTTCAAAACCATCAATTAGGTCACTTTCATTGGTATCCCTTCAAATGTTTTCATAGACATCATTGCAGTGACATGGTCACAGCACAACACAATTTGTTTGACACTCGATCATACAGAACCTGCTCTGTATTATTAACTTGTTTACCTTATTTTTCTCTTCCACTGTATCAGCATCCAGTTCATAGTCATGATAATCTTCAAAGTAAATATCAAACCTAACACCATCCTAAAAGGCAACACAACAATTATCACAATGGAATTATCATTATATGATCTAGTTATCCATTCATCAACCATCCATTCATTTATTCATTTGTTTATTCATTTACTCATTCACTTGCTTTTTTCATTCTTTCAATCATCAATCTGTTTATTTATTTACTTATTCATGCACCCATCCGCTTATTCATCCACTTGTTTATTTGCATTCACATATTTATCCATTTTTTCAATTCATTCATTCATTCATTTGCTTAATAATTAATTGATTTATTTGTGTATTCATTATCCATCTATTCATCCATTCATCTCATCTATTTAGTCATTAACTTGCATGTTCACTCATTCACCCATCCATCCATCCAACTATCCATCTATCCATTCACTTCTTCATTCATCACATTTCAGCAATTCATTCATCCCCAATTCAATTATTTATTAATTCGCCTGCTCTTTATCAATCCACCAACTCATTCACTGTCAAGACTGTGAATATATTAGCACTTACCTCACTGTCAAACCCTCTTATTTGTGAAAATTCAAACTTTTTGCCTCTGCTTCCTTTTTGAATTGTACATAAAACCTTTTCTTGGAAGTCAAACTGAAAAATAAGTTTACAAATCTTATGAAACCCAATTTGCAAAGGAAATGCCCAACAAATTATTATTCCATCATCATTATCATCATTATCATCATCATCATCACCATCATTAACAAATTACTTAATCCATCAACTAAATCTACAAGCTTGCCTGCTTTCCAGGTCAAATTCAATTGTTTTCCAAATCCAATTTGACACATAACAAACATGTAGTATTTAATATACATTCACAAATCAGTATAGCTACTGTGTATTGAAGAAGACATTCTCTTATTCAGA
The DNA here is from genome assembly GCA_029948255.1 of Telmatactis stephensoni. Taxonomy (NCBI): domain Eukaryota; kingdom Metazoa; phylum Cnidaria; class Anthozoa; order Actiniaria; family Isophelliidae; genus Telmatactis; species Telmatactis stephensoni. The sequence goes on along the minus strand of JALIZF010001571.1, from coordinate 363,105 downwards.
TTCAAATAATGTATTAAAAAATTATTTTGTACATTTGATTTTAAAAATCAAGTTAAAGCTTTTTCAATAAAATATATAGTATTAAATATTGAATTGGTCGAATCAACAGTGAGCAAGCTTATTATCAGCTGCCAATGATTTTACACCTACATATACCAAAATATTTTAAGCTTACTGAAACAAACAAAATTCAAATACAAGTTATTGTATATTAACAAACCTGTAAAATTCTTCTAGAGCAGGAAGCCCTGTTTTTGGTATACTTGTAGACTCCAAAATTGAAAATTGTTTCTTCTGCAGGGTAATTTGAGCTGTTACTGACCCCAAGTTCTTCTGCTTGTTGCATTGCCTCTGCTATGCTCATACGACCCTCCTTTGATAAGAAAGGCAGACATTGAATTAAATACATATAAGCCATTTTATAAATGTAGATTATAAATCAATAATATAGCAATTCGTTCATCAGAAATTCGCTTGGATTATTTTGATAAGGTCCTTAAGGGGGAGCATTTTATGTACAAATTGTATGTCTATTATTCAAGTTAATGTGTGATCAAAACAGATACAAAAATAGATAAGAATTTGGCCCTATAAGAGGTCACTTTAGATAAAATACAAAGAGTATTAACTACGTGATGACATGACTTTATTGATATTTTTGACCTGCAAGGGCATGCAAGTTGGGCAATGAACAACATTAATCACGTTTGCTGCAAAAGAATATTTTTTCTATGACTGGACCATAAGAAACGTTTTATTCTAACAAAGCAAGAACAAGAAAAATCATTGCAAATTTATCACAAAGTTTTATAATTGTTAATAGAAACATACGATTAATTTTGGTAAACAATTAAGTCTTAAAATAATTGACAATACCTTGACTGAGTTAAGCAGTCTAATTCTTTCAGCATCTCCCTCTTTCTGGTCCTAAACAGTAAAAGAAAATTGTAGAGCATGAAATAAGGAATTAAAGAAAAACCCATGGGTGCTCACGATAAGTTTTAATAACATTTCAGAGTCATAATAAGTCCTCAATCATCACTACGTCTTACCTTATTATCATAAATATCATAAAATTTTGTTTTCCCTGGCATTTTGTTAAGAGTTTTAAAGTTTTAAAATCACGGACTCCAATTTGAATACAATAGTGTTAAGTGTTTTACAAGAGAGTATTCTATTATATGTTGCAATGACACCACAGTCAAGGACGATGATGTCATTCACTTAGAGTATCATTTACGGTCAGTGATTAACTTTTTAAAATAAACATACATGGATTTGTATTTCAAAGAAAGAAAATTTAGGGTGAATGAGAAGAATATTCCAAAAGCTTTACTAAGATTAGAAAAATATTCAACAAATGAACGGATTCCTGTGCTTTTAATGGCTTGTCTGTGCATGTTATATTAATCCAAATTTGTAATATTTTTTGACAACAGAATTTGACCAGACCATAAAAAAGAAGTGAAATAAAATAGACCTTTATAAAAGTGAAATAGTAACAGTCTCTTGATCTTATTTATTGAAATAATTAACAAAACATCATGCAGATTACTGCAAAATGTTTCAACAAAGTATATAAAGTATATGCAAATTGTGATAATTATTTCATAACATCATACTTATATCACGCAAAATGTCGTCATAATTCGATTATAATAGCTTGGCGATTGCTCTCACTTTGATACAAGTTTCTGATATTTTTTCTTCTCAAAAATATTATTGAACAAAAAAGCCTTGGTGCTGATCGAAAGTGATAGATCTTTATAACCAAATTTATTTTTTGTTTCAATGCACTTACTATTCATATCAAGTGAAAAGCTTTTAGAAATTATTCAAGCATGGCATACATTGTTAAGTTTTTTTATGTGTGTATTTTGACATGGCGATATTCGGTCAGCACGTAAAGGGGTGAAAAAGGTCTAACAAGAAGCTGACTGTGAGACATTCAACACGAACCGGAAACCCATTCGAATGCTGAGTTGACTCGAACAACAACATACAAGTGGTTTTCTCAAGTTTGCAGAATACAGAACACTTGATCAAGCTCAAGTATTTCAGTAGCATATATTTTTCGTATTAAAACAGTGCTAATTTGTTTACGATTTAATGAAAAATGGAGATTCAAAGCGTGATGACTTCATTTATCCACTGGTCAAATGATCACAGGAAGTGCTCTTCTGATTTTTGATGTCATTCATTACACCCCTTTCGATAAAATATACAATTTTATATTTTACTTACTGTTGCCCACTTTTCAGACTCATTCTCCTCGGCTAAAGACTCTTGACTTCTCAAAACCTCTATACTTTTATGTTTCTTTTTGGGTCGTCGAAGACTATCCAAAAACGTGGTTTTCTTACGAACTGATCCTGGACTGGCGCTCGACGAGTCGTCTTCTTGAGGTGCATTTGAACGACCTGCAAAAGTTCTTGAAATTTCAGATTTTCGCAGTGAGGAGCTGAATCCCTCACTCATGGTGTAAGCACGGTTGTTAACGTGAAAATATAGATTTGTGTCTGAAATACTACTAATCTTGTGTTGTTATTTTTTGTAAAGAAAATCATGTGCCACGAAGCAAGGGGCATTGTGGGTACAATAGGTGGTACAGGGGTGGTGGCACGGGGAAAGGCTGAGTAAACAGCTGATATATTAGTAAGGGGAAAACAACAATTTGGTTAGGTGAAAAATAAAACTTCTGACTATTTTTTCTTAGTAGATCAATGCAAATTATCTTCCAGAATGATTACTATTTGAAAACAATAGATGTGTATTTTGTGCGCATATTTCGTGCCAAGATAAAGAGTATTTTCTCCCTCCCCTCCCTCTAAAAAAATTGTTATAAACAAAATGGTGGACGCCTTACAGACAATCTGTGGATTTTCTTCTCTACCTGACGAAATTTGTAGCATTATTTTCAGCTATTTTCATCCACTGGACGATGATTTACTTAAACTAGCGTCTGTTTGTCGAAGATGGAGGGATATTATTTACAATACACCACTATTATGGAAAACTATTGAATCATCACATTTTTTCAACTCCAAAAGAGCTTCTCCATCTTTATATTCAGATCCCGAAGAAGAAAGATTTATTTACGAGTATGAAATGGCTGTTAGAGTTGTAACAATACTACGAAGGTTTGGTCGATTTATTTTAAGGCTGAAAACGAAGAATATACGAGAGGAAAACTTAAGAAAGGCATCGATCTTTAGTGTTCTTGGACAATTGAAATCACTCAAATGTATCAAAGTAGACCTGCCTTGTGAAGAAAAATTGCTTACTACCTTGTCACAAAGTACGCTTCTAGAGGAGTTATCTGTCAGAGGAGTACAGTATGTTCCACAAGAGAGACAGATCATAAGAATTCCTGAAGAAATCGTGTTAAAATTTGCAGATCACTTTCCAAACTTAACCAAACTAGAATTTTGTGATTGCTTTTTGTCTTATGAAACAGTTGCTCCAGCCTTAGCTAAACTCAAACATCTAGCTGAAATCAAAATCAAATTTCAACTTGAAGGAGGGTTTAATATCCCAGGAGTAGATAGTGCATATATAAGAACCTATCGACGTTCAGATGTTGGGCGTTTCCTCACCAGCCTTGCCAAATCAGAATTTGCAGGCAAAGTAACTGCAATAAGCTTAGAGGACGTGCTTATCAGTGGAGATGACATCAAGACATTCATGAAATCTTTTACTTCAATTAAGAAATTCAAACTCGAAACATTTGTAAGTATTATTTAGTCATCAATTTGATGTTGATATTAGTGTGCTCACCTGTGACAGTTGTGCATAGTGTTGTGTGCAACAGTTGCGCATATTCATGATGGAGTTCTGCAAAGTTTTCTGCAACATTGCACACAACATTGCAGGAGTGGACGTAATGCAATTGTATTGCACTTAATAATGTAGAAAAAGTTGCATCGTGTTCCTGAGCTTTAATAAGAGCCCAATCAAGAAGGGGTTTCATGTGAAGTATTCATACCTTTAACATGTGAATGTGTTATCCCCATGCTCCTGCTATTACTTCAGCCTAAAATAATAAAACAAATTATAATTCAGTCAAACCTGTAAGCGACCAGCCAAAATGTCAAGTTAAGGTGGTCAATTAAAGGAGGTGGTTCTGTACGAGTAAACACCATAGGAGGTCTAAGTTTAAATCACATGCTAACTGTGGAAGATTTTCTCGAATCAACTCTCCATGTAAGTGAACAATATTTTACAATGAAAAGACTCAGACTACTACAGGGGGTAGAATGAGCGCACTGCCGGCTTCCTGGGAGACTAGCTTCTAGCTTTGCTTCTAGCTGAAGGAACTTCCAACATTAATTATAATGCTTTACATTTTTACCTTTACCTTTTACCTTATTGACTACAAATAATGCTAAAACGTACAACACATAATCCAATTCCTGATTCTCTCAATTTGTGTCAAGTGGTGAAGGGTGGTCCCTTATGAGAGATGCCAACTGTAGTCATTTGTATTGGGAAACTTTTGGTATCTTTGAAGACTGGTCACATCATGGAGGTGTTTGCTTGTAGGTGGTTGCAAGTTGAGGTTTGACTGTATTACCTAAACCCTGTATAGTGCCATTATAGTGTCAATGGCCACAACTACAGTGCATTTATTACATTTGTTATCTACAGATACTAGACACCTATGAGCTAACAGCAGTTGACATTGAATCAAGATCCTTAGAGGAACTCAAGTTGTGGGACATTGCAAACATCAAGTCAGTCAACATGGCCCTTCCCAACATCAAAAACCTCTTCATCTCAGACCTTCACCTTGATGCTCTTCACATCAATGCCCCAAGCCTACAAAATCTTGTTCTTGGGCCTTTGAGATCATTTGATGAACACTTGGATGTTCTAAACTTGGAGATGGGAAACCTAGTTAGTCTAGAGGTCACAGATATAGGTCCAAGAAACAGTATCAATGTAGACACCCTGATGCAACTTCTGCGGAAAAATCCCAAAGTCAAGCACCTAAACATTGGAGCTTATTTCACAGCTACACTAAGCCTAACACAAGAGCTATGCCCTTCTCTTGTCATCTTGAGTGTCACAGGGTCCGTTCACAACATCAAAACACTATGTAACAGACTCCAGAGGTTTGATATCAGTGCAGAGTGCATCGACCCTGAAAGTGGCTGCAAACAAGCCATATATCTAACGGCGCAAGAATGTGACTTGGCTGATATTTGTCATGTACCTAACCTTGAAGCTGTAGTACTTGACTGTCCACAGCTTAACTTGGTATTTATAAGTGATTGTACTTGTGCATATAATAAAGTGACCCCAGTATCTACAGTTGTTTTATCAAAAGGAACCACAATACAGACTCTGAGTATAGATAACATTTGCTCTGTGAGGTTGCAAACTATGGGACAGAACAAAATTGGAAGGCTTAAGATCAGAAACTGTTTGTTAAAGAATTCTTTCCCTATTAATGTTGAAATTAAGTCACTAGAAATTACAAATTGTGACATTAGAGAGTTAAGTTTGAGTAGTGAATCTTTGGAAGAGATTTCTATATCTGGTTGTAATTCTCTGGAAAAGATCTCTCTTAATTGTCCATTGTTATGGAGACTCAAGTTGGGGGACAACAAAATGCTGTACAAGAAAGAAGACGAATTTTGTACAATGATAGAAGACATTAAAAATAATTGTCCTAATACTGAAATTGTAATGCAAAATAATTCTGACTAAAATATAGAAACATTTCTAAATTATCAAGTATATTTCATAAAAGACTTTATAAAATGTTCGATTGGAAGGCTTAGGTAGTTCCAAAAAATTTTAATTGCAAACTGTTATAATAGATAGAAAAAAATTAAAATTATAATGAATAAAGTTATTTATTTTCTTATCCTTCAGTAATTTTTGAGTAGACTCAATTCTTTCTTTTTCCGATTTTCAAGAGGTCTTTACACCCTATAGTTGTTAATAAGACCATGCCCTCAACCAACACAACACATCCTCTTTTCGGGGGCCGATTTATGGGAGGGGCGCACCCCCTCCAGAGACAACTGGGCCATTTTGTTCTCGAGGCTTTCCCAAAATATCCTCTATATCCTCTAGGTCCTCTAGGTGGTTTTCGATTTCTTTATCGCAGCAACTGCTTCTGAAGGATAATCGTGGATCCACCCCTGCTATTTCACAGTTTGGTTGTTTGCGCCAGTGACTTGAAAGAAACGTCCGTTTACAAAGGACACCTTTTCGTTCTTTTTAAGACCTTCAAAAGTAATCTGGAGTGATACTCAATTAACCGATTAAACGAAGTTAAGTTTAGGCTGTTTCTCTCTACAACGTAGACAGCCAATAAGGACGGTTTTCGTTTTTCCTTCCGTTTTGAATACAGGAAGTATTTGAAAACTCACCAACAACTTTGTCATTTGCATATTCATTTGAGCATGTTGTTAATATTTCCGTTACTTGAAATTCTACTAAAAAGCTACAATATCGTGTTATCTCCCTCCATCCGCACTTTTTCATTGCACAATATTATAATTTTTATCCCAGTCAACTATAAGCTTCCCCGTCCATTTATATCACCTAATGATGTTGAGATATTTTAGGCTTGATTTAGTTAACCCCGAAATTTTGGTTACTAAGTTGATATGAGTTTCAGAAGAGATTGTAATTCAATTCCCCATTAACTACAATACATTCATCGTATATTACAATACAAATACAAAGTAACTAGTATTTCTTTTCATGAGATGTAATAAGTACAGCGTTACCTCCAAAGATCAATCCAATGTGCCGTTGCTCTTCTATTCCCCTTGGAAAACTGGCTCTTCTTGTACATCCCTGACTTACCAACTAAAAGTCATAATTATCGCCGTCATCTTGGCTACCATTTGAAGACGACAATGTTCTTTTTCGTAGTAAATTCTTCCATTTTTTAAAGGAAGTTCTAGAAAATAGAAATGTCAATGAAAACTAAATATGGTAATGAAACTGAAATGACGTCATCCTGCTCTGATACGAAGGGACTACTTTACCAGTTGTTGTTAATGTTTGTTGATAGCCGGTAGAATTCGTATGACTGTGAAAACGGCACTGCACGGTCACAGCACAGTTAAGGCAGGAATCTCAAACGACAATAACACGGTCACGGCACGACGCTGTATGTTTCACACGTACACTCATACGAAAACTGCTCTATTGTTGTGGTTGCAGCTAAAAGCGAAAGAAGCAAACCCTTAATTAGCATCATGAATAACTTTACAGCCTGTGACCAGATTTATTATTTCTTGACGTACATAAAAGAGTCCATATATTACAAAAAAAACTATCGTTCTTCCCTTTTCTTTGGTGTCCATATCCTCTGACACCATTTTTGGTCATGAAAACGAGGCTATTCCACATTCTTCGTACGTTCAAAATTGACATGTGCATTAATATTAAGAGGGGATTTTTTTCAAGTTCGAGCAGAGTGAACGACAAAAAATCCTGAGATGAAGAATAACTGTTGTACAAATCTAGAATCATTTCTGTCAGAAAGTTTAAGTTGTTTGTAAGTAGTTTTGGCCAATGAAAGTTGAATCAAAGTGTTAATCCAAAGCGAAAATTTGGATCAAAAATGAGGTTTAGGCCTTCATTTGCTCATTTTCTGTATGTTTTCCTTATATTCAGCTTGAAAAAGCTTAATCCTAACACAACTCCAAGAAAAAGTCTTTGTACAGTTCAAAAATCTGTTTCAAACAGTTATTTTATCTTGGTACATCAGTTTTTAACTGATAGGAATAGGATTTGAGTGTTAATCCAGAACGAAAATTTGGTTTAAAACTCGCACGAAAGTCTAGTTTTTGGCGCTTTTTGCCATTATTGCTCGTCATTGAAAAACATCTCCTCTTAATCGAAATTGATTAATACATAAATATAAAATTTTGGCAAATGACATTATCGCTTCATCCTTGACAAATAGAGCGGTTTTCGTAAGAATGTGAAACTGACCGTACCATGAGTTACGGTCAATGCATGGTAAGGTTACGGCAGGGATTTCGAATGTTTTTGTCGACATTACGGTATTGACACGGTCACGCGTACGGTACGGTCAGTTTCCCACTCATACGAAAACCGCTCTATCGCTTCTTAGAGATTCAGTACGGTCCAACTATATGCTTTACAAAGGTTCCAGTACAATTATATGTATTATATTTGCCTTTCGGATTTTCCCTACAATTCAACTTCCTCAGTGATAGTCTATCCTAGATAACAACGTTGTGCGCAACATTGCGGGGGTGGTGCATATATTGCGCGAAATGCAGACATTTTCCCGGTTCGGTATCCTAGGGCGCGATCTGATTCGTTCGGCAGGAATTTCCCGGAATTTCCTATTTCTGATCACGGTCCGGTATCCTAAGGTTACGGCCCGCTCGATATGGTGAAAACCATTGCATGTGGCGACCGGATCGGAAACGAAAAACAGCAACAAAATTTAATATTATATCATTTATTGCCGGTTGAATAATTTCATTCTCCAAGGACAGGTCCAAATGAGAATGACGGTGAGTCAAAAAACAATTTTGTAATGTGCCGTAAAGCGAGAAAAATAATGAAAACGCACTACTATCGAACTCAAAGATAAAGTCAAACAAAACAAAAACTACAGTTAGAGTATAAAGAAGGTTTCCATCGTCTTTTTTACTATTCTTGACTGGACTATTTTCCTATCGATGTACCTTATGTTTGAACAGCCGGTCGCCGATGAGAGTTTTGATGAAATGAGCTATCTTGATGCATGCAAGATATATAGTTGTTTAATCAAACTCACCGAGTTACTGATCAGAAAGATAGGTTGAGAAAATGGCTATCCTTTCGCTCACTTTCTTCAGTACCTCTCAGCCTCTCTTAGCCTTCTTTAAGACTTTATATCTATCACGCCATCGGAGAGGGTCAGCTGTTATGACGGACATTAATCCCAAACTGGCTTAAAAGTACCAAAAATGCGTTTTACAGTTCCAAAAAATTGCTTACAACCTAAGTACGACAACTTGAATTCGACAAATTGAAGCAAAGCGAAATTTTCTGTCCATTTTTTAACTCGTGGATTGCAAATCCACGAGTTATAGTGAGGGGTCGAAATATGCAAATGTGTCACTCACTCACTCGAACATTGTTAAAGTATGCTACTGCGCATGCTCGACGTGATTGACCGCAGGCCGAAAGTAATGTGAGCTCTGGGTACGAGATTAAAGGAAATATGGGACTCCTGTGTTTTATTCAAATATGCATCGATAGATCGATGACATTTACTCGAATTCTTTAGCCGATTGTACGGCGAAACTTGCTTTAGAATTGAACGATCTAAAAAGCGTCTTCTGTAAACAAGATCTGTATTTAATCATAATCCGGTGGAGTGTTGAAATTCTACTTCAACTTCGTGCTCACACTTCGCTAAGATTTCTTATTGCTTGACATATTTTGTATTGTACCACTCTGCTTGGAATAATTTCCATCGCATCTAGAGTGAAATCTTTCCTGGGCGGACTTTTTTACGTCGCTCTTCTGGTAAGTAACTATGCTGTCGTCAAGCAATAAAATTGTCGCTGCAAGTCCAACATTAAGGTCATCCAAGTTTTTAGTGTTTGTACTTTATCAGCACGCGAGTAAATGTTAAAATAAAGAGCAAACGAAAACATTTTGAGTACGAATTGCCGCCTGAAACATAGCTTGAAAGTGGCCTGAGTCGAGCCGTTAGTTCGTGTTTGTGTACTCTATCAGCACAAGAGAGAATGTTGAAGTAAGCAGGAAACGAAACGGCACTGATCTGACTCGACTTTCAATCTTTATATTATTATTATTTGATCAAAATGCAAACATGTTTCATTTTCTTCACCGTGACCTTTGACGAGTCAGCTAGTTGTAGCTTTTTGGCGAAACTCGTGTACTAACTTGGCCAAAGTAACTCAGTGGATCTAATTGACATTTTGTAAAATCTATAGTGTAATTGAATGACTGTGGACTTTGAAACGCAAATTGTAACAAATACCTCAGATACTGATAAAATGAGAGAATTATATACATTGTATGTAATGGAATTGTATTTATCATTCCTTTGATCTAAAGTGTCGTACGGTAGACAATGCGGCGCCTTTGACCGTAATGCAACGTACAATGAGTCTGATGCAACATCACGCAATATAGGACACCAATTTCACTCCAAAAAGCGTCTAGTATTTATCAGTTTATCATACGTCTTCCGCAATGAATTCAAGTTTTGGCCGTCATGCACGCTACAGTGAGTCTGATGTAATGCTCCATGTCAAAGCAAACCCTGAGTTATGAAATTGCTACTAAAGGCTAAGGATTACACAAAATGCACTTCATGGAAGTAAAAAATATACTAAATGGGTAAAAACATTCAGCTCTCAATGCTTCATTGACTTCTGCTCTGCACATATAGCTACATCCACGAGTTATATCCGCCATTGGCGGTTTGATTTTAACTATATTCTTCAAAGAGAAGAGTCAGTTTGCTTTCAGTTTTTGTCAAATAGTTATTTCCCATCATGGCTCAATAAGTGTCCAGACGCGCGCGCGTCCGCCGAAAACCCAAAAAGCGCGGGAAATTGTTTTGACCTTGTAAGACAGTTTATTCGCAGTTTATACAATTTTCTCAAGGCTTTTCACTTAAGGGTTTTTCTTTTCGTTTTTCTTTGGCTCTTCATTTCTTGAAAAGTGATGATATCTTTTATATTTGAGAATTTCTGTTCCCCATTGGAGCAGTCAGCGAGCCTGTCAGTTTTTAATAGCAGCTACAACCTGTGGCCCAATCAAAATGAATAAGAACAAAAATCGGCAAAGATAAGGATTTTACGATGCATTTTAGTACATATCAATGTCTTTTGTTTATATGACCTTTGTATTGAGTTTAAAAAATTCCTTGTTAGTAAAAGAAGGATTAAAATGGGAGCACATCGTAAACATTGCATGGGTTTCCTGTGGCCAAGACTCCAGCGCGCGAAATCGCGAATGCGCAGATTAGGTTAGACCGCGGTGTTGGAAAAGTACTCATGCCGTATTACATAGTTGAAAACTGGTTTGCCATATTTTTACATAAAACAATTGGAAAATAGGAAAAACTAAGAAGCAGTTCTATAATAAATCCTTTATTTAATAGATATTTTCTTGTGTATTACGGGCTGATACTTTACTCATCGCTCGTATACGCGACTCGTAAAATATCAGCCCGTTATATACAAGTGATAAGTGGTATTTCCTCTCCCTTCTTCCCTCGCCCCCATATCCCATACGACCCCGTATTCTTAAAGAATCGCACTTATTTAATCTGGAGGGAAAAGACGGGCTACTCGCAGTCTATCCTCCTTGGTCACCTGTTAATTTTTACAACAGATAAGTACATTTCGGAAAATCAGTGCTAAGCGGTTTAATACGTTGTTTCTAGCAGTTAAATACTGAGCTAAATTTATCAAATTTCGTCCGTACATTCCTATTCGGTCGACAATAGGTTAGTTATACAAGTTTTCTGTTTGCTATAAACTCGTCAACCCCCCAAAATTATCCAGAAGTTCAGGCTTGTTCATAAGGTATGGCAGGCCTATCTCAGTGTAATTCAAAATCTACATAATTTAACCCTTAATTCAAGGGGTGCCTTTTCACAGGACATATCCATTGTCCTCTCGTTCAAATAAAACGGCAAGGAAGTTTACGAAGTCAAGAGTTCTTGTGTAAAAATAAAAGCAGCATCGTTCGAGGCCTTGCAAGTATCAAAAGACGTCTAGTATAAACAAATCCCAAGTATTTACATCAGTCCATGTAAAGACATTAAAAACTTTCTTCATTTGTGTCATCAGAAGCGGTGAGAAAAATCCGGCCAGTGTCTCAGCCCCGTATTTACGCAGCCTAACAATTGAAAACTGAAAATTGAAACCTTTCACCGTTTGCTTCATGAGAAGCCCCGAAAAAAAACTCCGCTCTCTTTCCGTATTTACGCATACAACTTTGCATAAACTAATTTAATTATTCAAATAGATGTTTCGTTTCATCTACGTTTGATTAATTTAAATAGCCCAAGCTTTCGAGCCTTCGGCTCATCGTCAGGGATTGGAAAGAATTACAAACTTAAATTAAAATTAAAACTTGAAACTTGAAAACTTGAAACTTGGGCTGCGTACGTAGTGAAAGGGCATTTGTTTCGCATATAAAGCTACCATTCTGTCGATTTTAAAATCTTTAAAACTTTTGGAACGGACGTCGCACGGTCTCTATGAGAATTATTTAAAATTCAAATTAAATGGTTCACTTTTAATCTTTAAAGTATTTGAAAATTTAGAAGAAACGGTTATTGCACCTGTGCTTTTAGATGACTGTAATAAAAAGGGTAAAGGGCAAAGCCTCAAATCTTCAGACTTTCTTTGATCTCACCGGCTAAACCAAGTATAACAAAGAGACCAAGTATACTTGGAGCAGCTATAGTATAGCCAAGTATAACAAAGAGACCCGTGTATAGTGAGTCTTTTTTGGAGAGAGGAGGGGAATTAAGGAGAGCAGAAGAGATGGGAAGGAAAAGGAAGGTATAGTTAAGGAAACCATCTTTCCACTTGTCTTTCGTGCGAAAGAGATGGATTTCCAAAGATGTTTCTAAAATACCTGCGGATCAAGGCCCGGTTGTTCGAAAACCGATCAGCGCTAATCCGGGGTTAACTCTAAAGAAAACATTCGGAGATAATCCTGGGTTAACACTAATCCACTTTCGAACAACCGGGCCATGAATCTGCTTGGACATTAACTGAATCTCAACATTTTTCTTCAGAAACCGGTAGATAGATCTAGATTAGTAAAGATTTACATAGTTACATAAACATTTACTAACACATTAACAAATATATCCTATGTTTTTATAGTCCTTATTAGGCACTTTAACCGTCACAACTCTCACCAATCTTTCATTATCGAACTGTCAACTTCTGTGAGTATTTTCCGGGGCTATCTTATACTTGTCAGTTCACGTTATAAATGCCTGTTATCTGATTGGTTGACGAAAGCTTACTAATGGGAGCCGTAAGTATTAATCTATCAGTAAACAGCATCCAATCTCTGCAGGGTCAGACGTTCAAGCAATATGGAACCCTGCTTTTCTCCTAATGCAACTTTTAAAGCAAAATGTGCCCTATCTTTATATCATGGCATTCCTATTGTAATCATCAATTATTGTCTCGTTTTCATTGGTACTTTTGGCAACTTTCTCATTATCTTTGCTGTGCTGAGAACCACAAAATTGAGACGCAAGATTTCCAACTTCCTCCTTGTTAGTCTGGCGGCGGCGGATTTGTCTGTGACCATGTTTGCACAACCTTTAAATGCCACAGCCGTGGCATTGACGACGTTCCGTAAATGCTGCATTCCAGAACTTGATTACGCCTACGACTTGGCAGCGAATTTCTCCGTTTTCAATTCCTTGTTCCATTTGGCATGTATAAGCATTGACAGAGCGCTAGTTGTATGCAAACCTCACCAACACCACGACATCATGTCCCGATATGGCTTAAAAACTATGTTGTGCATATGTTGGTTATCAGCCACCGCCTTTGCCGTCATCCGCATTAATCTCCCCTCATCATTAATGGCGTCCATTGGTCTTGTGGTGTTCAATTTTATGATCATCATTTGCTCATACGCCGTGATCATATACGAAATCAAACGTGAAAGGATAACCAGTCCAGATCCTGCAGCATCGTCAACTGGATCTATTTCATCGCGAGATGCACGTATGGAAAGGCGGGTCGCAGGAACAATCGCCATTATCATTTTTTTCTTTTCCTGCTGCTGGTTTCCGCTGCTTGGATACTATATATACATAGGAAAGGCTTTTCTTAGAGATATGGGAGGTGTTACATATATGTGGATTCGCACCCTAGTGCTTGTCAACTCCTCCATGAATTTTATCGTTTATAGCTGTCGAATCGTACACTTCCGGGTAGCGTACATGAGAATTATTAATGGAATCTTGCAAAGACCAAGAGAAGTACTTGGCATCCCCGGAAAATTCAACACCGCTAGTCAAGGCCCGGTATCGAATGCCAGTAGAGACAACGACATTATGGATCTGACAACACCGTCTGCTGTTTACAAAAAGAAAGACAAAGAAAATGCTTCATTGGATGAAACTGAAGGGGTAACGAATGTTGGGCGAGAAAGCGACTGCGGGAAAGAATCTGCGAGCGAATGCGAAGACAAACCTCAGGAAACAAGCGATGTGGAGGACAAAAACCAGCTTGCTGCAGATTGTGATGTGCACTTTCACGATTTAGAAAATGATGATTGTGTCGAGACAGATAATCCTGGCGCAAACCCATGTGTGACACCTAAAGTCACTTTTAATGGCGAACCAGAAACTCTATTCTACGATCGAAATCCTAAAAAGCAAAAGTCTTTGACCAAGAATTCTAAAAAGTTCAAATTGGAGAAGTGATGAACGCTTTATCCGAGTGCCTTTCTGCTTGAACTCGGCGTTTTTGATCTGGCCTGCCTTTTCATCGATGCTGTTCAATTTGTATTATACATTAAATAATCAATCACCTTTACGACCTTTGAGAACAAAAACAAAAAATATTCTCGCTACAATATTGAAATATTTTGGGAGAACATCATCTTCTATTAAAAAATAACTTGAGCTGAATGTTAAAAATGCAAGTTTTAAACTGAAAGGAAATAATACTTATGATGATTACGAATTACTTAAACGGTTTCATTGAGTCAGTGACTTACGAACATGCAGGCCGGATGTCATTGGCAAATCTTTGCTTTGCATTTCTTGTAATGAATTTGATTCAGTAAAAACTTCTCGACGTTTGTAATTGGATCACTTTCAGCCTTCCTCTTGTTCTTGTTTTATCTTGGCCTTGTTGTTGTTGTTGTTGTTGTTGTTGTTGTTGTTGTTGTTGTTGTTGTCCCCTCTTTTATTAGCAACAAATGATTTAAGTGATACATTTAGTAAACTAATTCTTAGAAATTAAAATTTTAATGTCGTTTTAAAAACTGGACCCCAGAGTGGCAAGCGATCTATATTACCGTCGTCTTGCCATACCTTAACTCGTTTAAAGTTGGTAGTTTTTATGCTTGGTTAGATTCTGTGTTGTTCTCTTTCACACCGAAAGGAAATTAGATACCTAGTCTCTTTAGTTTCCTGGGAAAATTTTGAAAATTCTGCCTGATGCGTTTCAGTTTACACTCATGTCTGAGCACTGACAAACCGTCAATGCAAACAGTTTTACCAGCCTTTATAATGTACCAGCGTTTATTATATTTATTTTATTGAATCGTATCGCGACAAAACATGGCAGGAGAAAGTGACCGTAAGCCCCCAAGACCTTAAGTCTGCCGGACAATTTTATTTTGAATAATCTTTCCTTCCGCTCACTCAATTTTCGTTTATTTTCTTTTCCTTTCCTTTCTTTTCCTTTCTTGTTGTTTTTCCTTCTTTTGTGTGTGTTTGTGTGTGTAAGGGGAGATCGGGGATGAAAAGAAAATTATATTTCTTTTGCCCATAAAATGTTAACTTTCAATTTATTATAAGGAAATCAATTTATATGGATTAAACCCCGACTCACTTTTGATATTGTTCGTATAAATGGCATGGAGGCTCGCCTACGTCCTCGGAGACCCAGGGCGTCAGGGAGGGGGGAGGGGAGCGAACGGGAAAGGAAAGAGGGGAAAAAGACGTCCTTTTCCCCTTACTTCCCCTCCGCTCCCCTCCCCACTTCCTGACGCCCTGGGTCTCCGAGGACGAATCGATATCAGTGAACCCAAACAAATTGTTGCGAAGATATAATTTGCTAATTGTTATCAGACATAATTATCAAGATGGTATATATTAGTGTTATCATTATCATTTTTTTCGATGTCATTTACAAGATTCGGCAAGTTACACAGCACGAATCGAACTTCATGATAATACACACAAAGGCAAAAACGAACAATTGAATTGCTATTGTAATAATGCATGCATGGTTCCAGTAGGAAATTGCAGTAAGTATGCTGTCAACCCCCTCAGTTTCCTACTCAACCAATATTTGTGAACTATATACAATTGAATTTAAGAACATAATAAAATCGCCACTTGCATGACATCTTAAATTTTAATCCAATAAAAACAAGCTCTTGCCCCACCGAACGTTTCTATAGAAAAAGGACAAATTTCGGCCACCCATAACTTTGGCGCTATTCATCAAAACTACTTCAAAATTTCAACTGTTACTAATTTTGGTGTGCTCTTTTCAAATATTGTTATATTGAATAGTAATGAATAAGCTTCATCCACGTTTGTAAATTTTTAATTTACCGAGCTTTCGTGCAATTTGCACATCTTCAGGGCAACTGAATATAAAAATTACAATTGTTTCATTTGTTTACGATTGTGCCTACACGAACTTACTTTCAACCAATAGAAAACAGCTAGTATATACGTAAGCAATCAAAACCTAAACGGAAACTATATGCGCGCGCTATGCTCACTATGATTGAGAGAAATAATAGAAAAATATACTTAACAAATAGATAAATAAACAAATAAATAAATAGAATAAATAGGATAAAATGAACAATAGAATGAATGAATAATTAAATAAACAAAAGACTAAAATTAGGACTTAATGATAGGAGCATAGCACTCAGGGAGAACTCTCCCATTGTCCCTATTAAATATAGAGTTCTTATTCTTAGATATGAGGCAAGCCTCAGTCCATTTAATGAACAACGATGGCATCAACGTAAATGGACTGAGGCTTGCCTCATATCTAAGAATAAGAACTCTATATTTAATAGGGACAATGGGAGAGTTCTCCCTGAGTGCTATGCTCCTATCATTAAGTCCTAATTTTAGTCTTTTGTTTATTTAATTATTCATTCATTCTATTGTTCATTTTATCCTATTTATTCTATTTATTTATTTGTTTATTTATCTATTTGTTAAGTATATTTTTCTATTATTTCTCTCAATCATAGTGAGCATAGCGCGCGCATATAGTTTCCGTTTAGGTTCCGTTTAAGAGCCCTGCAGCGGAAAACGTGAGAGCACCATAAATAGTTGTTTTAGTAAATATAGCCATATTTATTCTTTCCAGAACAAATAGAATAGTATTGGTTTATATAAATAGTTTATAGAGTGGTTTCCATAAACCCGTGAAATAAATACTAGCAGTTAATGTGTAATAGTCAAATAAGAGCAAAAGAAAACAATTGAATTAGGATCCACCAATGTATATTAGTTTAGTATCTATTTCACTGATTTATGAAAACTACTCTATTTACTCATATTTATTAACACTTTTTATATTTATTCTTATTTATCTTAATAGTAAATATTGTAAGCTATTTAGGTACAACACGCCTGAAAAGCAGTATATTTGAAACGTTAACCGTGGATAAATAAAGTTAATTAATTGACTGACTGACTGACTGACTGACTGACTGACTGACTGACTGACTGACTGACTGACTGACTGACTGACTGACTGACTGACTGACTGACCGGCTGACTGACTGACGGCTGACTGACTGACTGACTGACTGACTGACTGACTGACTGACTGACTGACTGATTGATTGAATGACTGACTGACTGACTGACTGACTGACTGATTGATTGATTGATTGACACTGAAACCTGACGGAGTACGTAACCATCTGCCTATTTTTACATATTAACATCCGAAGAACGATGCACTTTACTGTAACGTGCTTTTTCGTAATTTCTTAAGAACTGAAGGCCACATGGCCTCCAGAGAATTAGATCTTCTCTAGCTAGTATTCAGTAAATGCCACTTTGTAAAACAATCATGACTCTGAAACAGACGGCGAAATATTGAACACCAACTAGATTTGTCGTTGCATGGTTTATACCAAATCTTGATATAACTTTTCTCGGACTCAACTCCTTATATTCCACCTTCATGCTTTTTCTGGTCCATCCGAAAACTAGATATAAAAGAAAAAAATCTATTTCCGATCTCACATCGCGTCCATTTTAGATTGTCTAACCCTTAAACAGGTGGATAAGGTGATATTTGACGGGGGGAGAGAGGGGGAGGAGAGGACAACATTTTGGAAATATGTATTAACGCCGCCTGATTCTATTTTCAGTAGTTGACACTAATGTTATCTAAAAAGAAGCGCCCACAGGAGCTGGGGAGGCACATGCTCCCCCCAGGTTTCCTGAGAATATTAAAAAATAAACAGAGCAAGAAAAAAAAGTTAAATTAACAAAAAAAAATTATGTTAATTAAGCATCACGTGATGCATAGTGACTTCGTGCCCCCCCCCCCCCCTCCCCGTTTTTCAAGGCTTGCTACAGCCCTGATAACTAGTTGCATCAGTTGCAATAAACGTGCTTCTTTATTGCTTACTTCGATCCTACATGTATACAAGACCACCTCTTATATGGAGGTTCAATATCTGTTATTTCATCCTTTTCTATTTTTTTTTTTTTTTTTTGCTGTAAAAATCTGAAATCTCGCTATCCCGCCGATATCCCGCTAACCATGTTTTTCGCATAAATGCCGTATCCTGCCCATTTAGTTTTTTAGTAGAAATCCCGAGCCCGTTAAGCTAGATTTTTTTTTCAGTTAATTAGCAGTGGTAACATGGACTGGAAGACATGCTTGGATAGTCATTTTTGACCTCACCACACACTTTCTTTAGGACTTTAACGTTATTATTTTGTGTTGAATTGCTCCAGATTCCCGTATCCCGATCCCTCAAAACACGAAAATTTCGCTACCCGCTCGCGATTGAAATCCCGATTCCCGCTTGCATTTTGGCTTGCATCCGAATCCCACCTCCCAAAAAAGCCAGATCCCGTATAGGTGGTCTTATTGTAACTGTTTGCTTGAATTGCTAATACGGAGAGCAAGGAAGTTCCAGTGAGATTTCATGAGGATAACCGTCAGATACAACAACTTCAATAAGCCATGCACTCCACGCTTTCGTCCGCCATTTTGAATTGGGACAAATGCGCCAAAATCTATACAAATCTGGATCACTTTGGCTTACCATAGCTCTGCTCATTTTAATTTTATCGTATTTTTTTTTAATTTTTGAAACGATATTGACTTTGTTATTTATGCCTGTTTACATAATAAATTTTGGAAGACTACAAGATGAGAAAAAGAGAATTTTTGTTTTCAAAATAAAACGTTAGTTCGCCGCGTAAATATTAAGATCATTCGCGAAAAAACGTTGGAAAACGTTGTTAAGATAGTTATATTGGTCTTATTTTCAGTTCGACATATGACATGCATGTCTGCAAATCATTGAAGTTTAAATTTTGAAAATCCGACAAAATCGAGACGAGTCATGGTAAGTCAAAGTGATCTAGATTTCTATAAATTTTGCAGCGTTTGTCCCAATTCAAAATGGAGGACGAAAGCGTGAAGTGGCTTATTGTAATAGGGTCTGGATGGATCTGTATATTAGTAGTGAAATTTAATTCCTTTGACGGTTGTGAGTTAAAAATTCAATGAATATAATTGATGGGTAGTCGGTACATTTTAAACCCATTTTTTGTCGGTATAATTCAGTTTTGTGACACTCATTGATAAAGCCGCAAAAGGCGAAACGTCTGAAGATTAAAGCTATCAAAAGTTTGCTTTAAGGTTTTACCGATTGTTTACTTCTTCTCGTTAGTTGGACTTCACCCATACCCTGTTATAATACATGTATTGCGCAAGAAATGTCGGCACTTAGACTTGGAAGTGGGTTTTATAACTCTTTGTGTTTTTTCTTAATGCCTTACAAACATACATAGAGCTTCTCAAATGTTTCCGAGAGTGCACAGTGCTACAATTCTTAATAGGCACTCTAAACATTTTAAATGTAAGTTTTTAATCTTATATTACCAAAGTGTCAACCTCTTGTGATGATTTTAGTCACCGCGGTCCTCTTATAAGTGCTAGCTCTTGCTGATTTCTGATTGGTCGACAAAAGCCTACTAATGAGGCCGCGAGTATTTGCCTCTCCATAAACATCATCGAATCTCTGCAGCTCTAAATGACCAAGCAATATGGAGCCCTGCTTTTCTCCTAATGCAACTTTTAAAGCAAAATGTGCCCTATCTTTATATCATGGAATTCCTATTGTAATCATCAATTATTGTCTCGTTTTCATTGGTACTTTTGGCAACTTTCTCATTATCTTTGCTGTGCTGAGAACCCCAAAATTGAGACGCAAGATTTCCAACTTTCTTCTCGTTAGTTTGGCGGCGGCGGATTTGTCTGTGACCATGTTTGCACAACCTTTAAATGCCACGGCTGTGGCATTGACGACGTTTCGTAGATGCTGTATTCCACAACTCGATTTTGCATACGATTTGGCAGCGAATTTCTCCGTTTTCAATTCCTTGTTCCATTTGTCATGTATAAGCATCGACAGAGCGCTAGTGGTGTGGAAGCCTCACCAACACCATGATATAATGTCCCGTTATGGCTTAAAAACTATGTTATGCATATGCTGGTTATCAGCCACCACCTTTGCCATCATCCGCATTACTCTCGCCTCATCATTAATGGCATCCATTGGTCTTGTGCTGTTCAATTTTGTGATCATCCTTTGCTCATACGCTGTGATCATATACGAAATCAAACGTGAGAGGAGAACTATTCAAGATCCTGCAGCATCATCAACTGGATCTATTTCATCACGGGATGCTCGTATGGAGAAGCGGGTTGCAGGAACAATCGCCATTATTATCTTCTTCTTTTTCCTCGGTTGGTTTCCGCTGCTTGGATACTATATATACATAGGGAAGGCTATTCTTAGAGATATGGGAGGTGTTACATATATGTGGATCCGTACCCTAGTGCTTGCTAACTCCTCCGTGAACTTTATCGTTTA
This sequence comes from Telmatactis stephensoni, assembly GCA_029948255.1. Lineage (NCBI taxonomy): Eukaryota > Metazoa > Cnidaria > Anthozoa > Actiniaria > Isophelliidae > Telmatactis > Telmatactis stephensoni. The sequence goes on along the minus strand of JALIZF010001571.1, from coordinate 342,243 downwards.
TAGCTGTCGAATCGTACACTTCCGGGTAGCGTACATGAGAATAATTATTAATGGAATCTTGCAAAGACCAAGAGAAGTACTTGGCATCCCCGGAAAATTCAACACCGCTAGTCAAGGCCCGGTATCGAATGCCAGTTGAGACAAAGACATTATGGATCTGACAACACCGTCTGCTGGTTATAAAAAGAAGCACAAAGAAGATGCAAAAATCGATACAGATGAAAGGGTAACGAACGTTGGACGAGAAAGTGACTGCGGGAAAGAATCGAGTGCAAACGAATGTGCAGAAAAAAACCAGGAAACCAACGTGGAGGACAAAAGCCAGATGGCTCTAGAGTCGCATGTGCACTTTCACGATTTAGAAAATGATAATTGTGTTAAGACAGATAATCCTGACGGAAAATCGTCTGTGACACCTAAAGTCACTTTTAATGGCGAACCAGAAACTCTATTCCACGATCGAAAACCTAAAAAACAAATGTCTTTGACCAAGAATTCTAAAAAGTTCAAATTGGAGAAGTATTGATTGCTTCATCCAAGTGCCTTGTCTGGTTGAATTTCGAAGTTGGCTTTTTTTCTTGCTTTTTCATCGATGCCGTTCGATTGGTATTATACATTAAACCATACCATCAATCAGTACGACCTTTGAGAAAAACAAACAAACAAGCAAACCAAAAACAAACAAAAAATATATTTTCTCGCTTCTTCGGAAAGCTCGCTTCTTGAAATAATACTTGTCGGTACCGGATCACGAAAATAGATTAATGATACGAATTACTTAAACGCAGTCAATGTGTTAGTGGTTTGACTGACGATCATGCATGCCGGATGTCGTTGTCTTTGCTTTGCATTATTTGTAATGAATTTGATTCAGTAAAAGTTCTCGACGTTTGTAAATGGATTAATTTTCGTCTTTCTGATCATCATCATCTTCTTCTCCTTCTTCTAGTCTTTTTCTTCTCCTTCTCCCTCTTCTCCTTCTCCCTCTTCTTCTTCTTCTTCTTCTTCTTACGTGTTCCAGTTTCGATTCACCACTGTTGTTATTACTAAGTTTCGTTTATCTCGTTTCCTTCCTGCCTTCTCAGTCTTCCTTACCTCTTTTTAACAGAAAACTGAGTCTTAGGAAATAATTTTGGTTTCTGAAACCCAGTGGGCAAACGATCTACTTTTATATTGAATTCGTCTTCTTCTGAGTAAAGTGGTTGAAGTCGGCATACTTTTTCAAGAATCGAATGAACAGTTTTGTCTTGTCAGCTTACCTGTTGTTTTTAATTTCATTTAATTTATTACAAATTAATGGCATTACTTACAAAAAATATACTAAATTAAAGACATATTAATTAGGAATACTGCGTAAAGCATAAGGATGGTCCACAAAAGAGTCTCATGTGACACCATACGAGTGTTCTATCACCGCATCGAAAGGAAAACAGGTACTTAGTTTGGTTGGCAGTGTAGCAAACAAGGTCCGAAAATTCTCCAAGCGTTTCAGTTGACACTTGATGTTTGAGCACTGACAAACCGTCAATGCCAACAGGTTTTAGTAGCCTTTACAATGTATAAGCAAAATCCATCATCATTTTTTTCTGTTTATTTTATTTAATCGTATCACCACAAAACATGGCGGGAAACTTGACAGAGCGTAAGAACCAGCTGCTTCACTATACCCTCTAATCATTCGATAAATATTTCTAATTAGTTTTAATTCTTATTTGCTAATCATTTTAGATAAAAAGGAAAAAATATAACTAATGAAGCTAATCTGAGAAAACAGCTGCCCTTTCGTGAGGCCGCGAGTCATTTCTCTCAGTCTACACTGATACGAAATGCTGCCTCTGGATGTTTCGATGCAACTTTGCTTTTAATGTGATCGTAATATATATAGTTAACGTATTCAATCATTCTGTGAATTTCATAAATCACGAGTCGCTTTTCATAATGATTTGTGTTTGAAACCTCGCCCATCTTCAGATAATTGAGGTCATTACACACACAAAAATATTAGCTAGATTTTGTAGGCTTTAGCTATAAATATATTCAGTTGCCAATCGTTGTAAGACGTAATTTCCAGGTGATATCTATTAGCATTATCTTTATCATTTTTTCAATGTCATTTACAAGGTTCAGCAAGTTACACAGCACGAGTTGAACTTCATGATTATACACGATGCAAATAACAGAACAACTGAATAATTATTGAAATAATGGATGGTTCCAATAGGAAATGATCGTAAATGTGCTGTCAACCCCATTTCCTAGCCAACCAATATTTTTAAACTATTTACCGTACCACTGAACATAAGGCTGGATTCATTATGTATGACCGAGAGGGGAGGGGAGGGGAGAAGAGCAGATGAAATGTTTAAGCACCATTATAAGATCCCCAACCCTTGTAATAAAAACACATGTCCCAAAACAAACTTATAAAAAATTTTCAGATTTCCCCTAAACTTCACCTGCCCCTCCTTGGCCTTATATAAATATATATATAAATAATGAATGTTGCCTAAGAATTTAATAATGAAAACCCTTCTTTTATACACGCATAAATGAAAGTAGCCATAGAAAACCATGAAAGATTCGAAATGGACACTGGGTCCTGACGGAGTAAACATCTGCCCACTTCTTTCTTTTAAATTTTAATTAATATGCGAAGAACGATGCACTTTGCTATAACACTATGCTTTTTCGTGTTCGTCCAAAACGATATTACTATACAGAAAAAACTTTCCCATCTCAGTTCGTCCATTTTAGATTGTCTAACCCTGAAATCGAGAAGGCAACCCGGTTTTAGAATCCTATATCTACGCCGCCTGATTCGTTTAGTTTGCATAATGAAAGCAGTCTTATATTTTCTAAAAAGAACCTTTTCGTCAGTGTGTAACTATAATAATTACTAGGTATTCATATAGCGCATTTCACAGCGTCTCAATGCGCTTTACAATGTAGAAATCCTAATACTCTCACACACATTTCTTACTATACTGATTAAATATTCTAAACACCCAACTCTCAACTCACCAGTTCGTTTTTGATGGATGAAAACCGGAGGACCCGGAGAAAAACTCTCGAAGCAAGGGAGAGAACGAACTAACAAACTCAACTCACATGAAGTGCCCCGTCCGGGAATCGAACAAGGGATTACAGCGGTGAGAGGCGAGAGGTCTAACCACTCGGCCATCCTTGCTCCCCTAAACTAGTTGCATTAGTTGGAATTAAATGGGCTTCTTCATTGAGATCCTGATAGAGCAAGACCGCATCTTATATAGAGCGTCTTTAGAAATGTTAAGAGCCAACCGTTAAACGCTATAATTTTCTATCATCAACCTTCAAATTAAAGGAAAAAGTAATCGTTATAAGGGACAAGATGTGGCAGTTTACCGTCACAAATGCCGAAATCTTTAGCCGTCAACAGTCATAAAGCCGAATTTTAACCGTCAACCGTCGTAGATACTACTCCATCAAGACCCCCATCTATATAGAGGTTCAATATGTAATTGAACCTTTTCTTGCTGTATTGGAAGTTCCCTTTAGGGAACAACCCAAAAAAGTGGTCGTAATTTTAACTGTTCTCTTAGAATTGCTAATACGGAGTTCGAGAACAAGGGAGTTCCAGTGAGATTTCATAAGGATAATCGTAGATAAGAAGAGGTAGTTTCCGAGAGTTATCACAAAAACTATTCAATGGTAAAAGCTTGGATGAGGACATCCGTATGTCAATAGTCAGTTAAAATCTAGCAATTTGTCGATTGTCAGGTAAGAATTGAATGAATGCCAGTTGTCATTTAGTCAAAGTTCATTTGATTGTCGGGAGTCAGTAAATTTTGAGCCGATTTTTGTCGGCAGTCGTTTCTTTTCGGTTGCGTTTGTCGTTAGTCGGTTAACCCATCCAGACCGACCCTTAATATGCATTAAGCAAGAAGCGTCGGCACTTTGACTTGGAATGTTTTCTTTCCTCTTGAGCCCTCCAAACATCCCGGGGGGGACTCCTATATATAAGAGGACGGGGATGCTCGTCGGAAATTTTGAAAATGACCCCTAAAAGGTACCTGAGTAGGAGTGGCAACAATTCATTTCTACCCCTAAAAGGTACTAATTCAAAAGCAATAATAAGAAATTAAAGTAAGAAACACTTTGTTATCGATGTGCTTTGAAGATTCAATTCAGATCATCGAAATCGTCCCTTTCATGCGTATTTTAGGTAGTTTATACCCCAAAACAGTCCCTAAAAGGTACCAGCTATGTCTCTGGAAGTCCACTTAAGTCTGAGACACCCTAAAAGGTACCCGATTGCCGATTTTGACCCCTAAAAGGTACGAGCATCCCCGTCCATTTACGATCGGAGTCCCCCCCCCCCCCCCCCGGGCCAAACATATGGCTTCCCAAATGTTTCTGTTAGTTCACAAAAGAGGCGCACTGACAATCCTTGATAGGCACTCTAAACATCGTAAATGTTATTAATCTTTTATTTTCAAAATGTCAACCTCTTGTGATGATTTTCCGCGGTCCTCTTATAAGTGCTAGCTTGTGTAATAAATAGCTGTTTTCTGATTGGCGGGTAAAGGTCTACTAATGGGAGCCGTAAGTATTTGCCTCTCCATAAACATCATCGAATCTCTGCAGGTCTAGATGACCAAGGAATATGGAACCCTGCTTTTCAGATAATCCTAACGCAACTTTCAAAGCAAAATGCGTCCTTCCTTTATCTCATGGGATTCCCATTGTAATCATCAATTATTGTCTTGTTTTCATTGGTACTTTTGGCAACTTTCTCATTATCTTTGCTGTGCTGAGAACCCCAAAATTAAGACACAAGATTTCCAACTTTCTTCTCGTTAGTCTGGCGGCGGCGGATTTGTTTGTGACCATGTTTGCACAACCTCTACATGCGACTGCTGTGGCATTGGCGACATTCTCTCGATGTTGCATTCGAAAACTCGATTTTGCCTACGACTTGGCAGCGAATTTCTCCGTTTTCAATTCCTTGTTCCATTTGGCATGTATAAGCATCGACAGAGCGCTAGTTGTATGCAAACCTCACCAACACCACGACATCATGTCCCGATATGGCTTAAAAACTATGTTGTGCATATGTTGGTTATCAGCCACCGCCTTTGCCATCATCCGCGTTAATATAGCCTCGACACTTATGGCGTCCATTGGTCTTGTGGTGTTTAATTTTATGATCATCATTTGCTCATACGCTATGATCATATACGAAATCAAACAGGAAAGGATAACCAGTCAAGATCCCATCGCATCTACTGCCTCTATTTCATCGCGTGATGCTCGTATGGAGAAGAGGGTCGCAGGAACAATCGCCATTATCATCTTTTTCTTTTCCCTCTGCTGGTTTCCGCTGCTTGGATACTATATATACATAGGAAAGGCTTTTCTTAGAGATATGGGAGGTGTTACATATATGTGGATCCGTACTCTGGTGCTTGTCAACTCCTCCATGAACTTTATCGTCTATAGTTGTCGAATCGAACACTTCCGGGTAGCTTATGTGAGGATTATTAATCGAATCTTACGAAGACCCAGAGAAGTACTTGGCATTCCTGGAAAATTCAACACGGGTACTGCCAGTAAAGACAACTACGATTTGGGTCCAGCACGGCCGTTTGCTGTTGACAAAAATCAAGACAAAGAAGATGTAAAAATGGATGCCACCGAAGGAGTAACGAATGCTGTTCGAGAAAACGATCACAGAAAAAGATCTGATGTAAGCAAATATGAAGGAAAAACATGTACACAGGGAAGAGACGGTGAAAGACAAACAATGGGTAACTCCAGCGTCTTCTGTTTACTCGAGCAATTCCGTTCCTGATCCTAGCCCTGTATCAGCGAGTACATCAAAAGTTACTTATAATGGCGAACCAGAAACATTGTTTTACGATCTAAAACCTAAACCTAAACAGATCTCTTGGAAAAGGAACTCTAAAAAGTTCAAACTTGAAAACTGATTATGTACTACTTCACTTGAGACAAATAGAGAAGAAGCTGAGAAAGATATAAGCTGTGACATGAAATTGAAAATATCGGTAAAATCATCTCAGAATTAAGTGAAACTGTGTTTTTAGATAGAACAAAAAGGAAATGTAAACAATTGTAGTATTTATGATATTCGTGTATAAAGACAAAAATACATTTCATTGCAAACTATAAGCGCTTCCGCCTGGTCAGAAGTATGAGTCAAGTCGAAACCATTATCATCCATCTTTATGTCTCTGATTTGTAAACAATAATGCTGTAGTTGATATTATTAAAAGATTTTTCGGAAAAAAGTGAATTACATTCTTACAACATTATTATTATGTTAAATTTTTAATCAGGTTATTCTCAAACGCTTTCCAAACCATAAAGGCCCACGATCTATATCTGCGATAGGTGGTATATTCATCCATTGATAAAGATGATCAGTCATGAGTCAGCATACAGTAAAATACCTTTGAAGAGTAATAAGTTGAGCATAAGAAAGGTTTTTGGCATTGTTTTAAAAAACAAAAAATTCAAGACAATTCCATAATGAGCTTTCTATGTTGAGGTGGAATCTAAAAATTATCATTAGTTTTTATTATTTTATTTTTTCGTCTCAGTTTTTATCGCTGTAAGCAACATATATTTGATGGAGGACAAAAATTGATGAAAACTGAATGATCTTTCATCTCTCTCCATGGAAGTTGTTGTTTTGTTTTGTATTATCTTTTGTTTTTGTTATTGCTTTTTGTTTTGTTTAGGATTTTTGTTTTGTTTTGTTTTGTTTTCTGTTTTGTTTTGTTTTCAATAGAAGTCATCCTTCCCTTTTGTGTTCTATATATTTTTTATTTCTTTTTTGAGTTTTAAAATGTGTATTTTTAATTACTCTGGTTTTACTGCTCGTGCAAGGCTTTTTTTGCGGTCATGAACCATCTGAACAGCTAAAATTAAAGTGATAAATGGTCTTTCAATCCGTCACAGAAGGATATCAGCTGCAAGTTTTGGTTGTTGGAGGATTGAATATTATTACCTACTTTCCCTATTTTCAAACATGCGATCAATTTCATATTTCTTAACTTTTAAAAACTGTCAATTAAATGACGTTGGGGCTAGCAGGTGTGGTGTAGGCTTTGGACCTTTCCCCCGACAGCATTTGAGATGATGAATTAATATTTTGTGGTTTCATTTCTCCCAATGGTTTTTCAAAATTCTCTAAAGACAGTTTTAGGGCTCAGTTTAGGGATTTATTGTGGATAATTGCTGTATTTGTTTTATTAGGAATAAACTTGCATTACCCTAAGTAAAAATGAAAAAAGTTAAACCTGTAAAATGGCCATCTTATCATGAGCAGGAATTTCGAATTCAAAGTGCTTCATAAGGAAACTCGAAACAGCGTCTCAGATTTTTCTATGACCTGCATCCTGCGGGTTCTTTGGTAAATTTAGTTAGCTGCAAATAAAATTAAAAATAGCAATTCTGTCAAACAGCGGAAGTTTTAATTTCCTTCATTTACATAACATTGTATCAATATTTTACCTAACATGTTGTATCAATATTTACATACATTGCAGTAAACTAATGAAATATTTTTCAAAGCAGCACGTTTGGGTTATTCCAGTGGAACAGGAGATAATAACAATAATAGTAATAACTTTATTAACGTCTCTAAACTTCTAGCCGAGCACAGATGCCCTAAATCGGAGAGACAGATTTAGTTACAATTCAATGACTCCATTATCAAGCACATTTTCCTATATCAAGTTTTGCTTTTCTTTCCGTTTTCTCTAATTCTTTTCTTTTCTTTTCCTTCCCTCCTTCTTTCCTTACTCCCTTCCTTTCCCTTTTCTGTTGTACTTTCATTAGGAGCAGCTTGACCTGATTTCGTTGGTCGCAGAATTTGGAATATCAACATAATATTAAACGCTATGATACATGGTATTTGAAAGCTAGAGAGCATATTTATGCTTTTTGTTAAAAAGCTACTGCTTAGCCTTGGATGGTTACAAGAGATATGCATATTTTAACATTTATACAGATTACAAAATCTGAAGATTTAATCATAAGGAATCATGGATCGTGAGATTTTTAGAAACTATGATAGTTTTTACAAACACTGCCTTTTTTTGTTTATCTTCCAATTATTTTTTCTTTCACCTTTCTAAATTTGTTGACTTAATTTGGCATGTCAGAGAAAGGATTCGCATTTATGAGTTTTCTCACTGTAATTTGCAGTTCAGATTACTATCAACAATTTTCTTACTTATAGATTATAGTACAATTATACATTACTTCCCCTCAGTCTGAGAAATGAAAACGTTTATCGTGGAAAATGTTGTCACATCTTCCCTTGATATAGAATTACAACAAGGGACTAAAAAGTCACTTTCCAATTCGTAGCTTTGGTAATATTATGCTCAATAAGTAACACCTGAGCTTACTCAATATATTTGGCCCGCTATCGAGATTTGTTGGATATCATGACTTATTATGTTCTGTGAACATTTTGTTGTGTTGTCATTGTTCGGAACAGCACGTCCGCTAGTATTTTCATCGCCATCATTTTCACCGTTTCTTTGCAAAGTGCTGACCGTGCTTTGTGTGTCACACCTGTCCTTTCTCATATCTGTACAGCTCGGTTGAGTTTCAGTGTTTTTGCTCTCTTGAGAAAGACCCCAGTTTGCAGAGTAGCTGGGAAGTCCAAGGAGTTGTCTGGGTTTTTGAAGAATGTTTCTCAAAATCCTAAGATATGCTACACGAAAATGGTGGATACGAAAGCTGTAGACGACAAAGTTCATGGAGGAATTTGAGAGCGCGAGGGTGCGGATCCACATGTACACAACGCTGCCAATGTTTCTAAGAACTGCGTTCCCCGCAGTAAGATAAAATCCCACAAGAGGAAGACAACATATGGAAAAAAAAAGAATGACGATGGAGATTGTTCCAGAAACTCGCTTTTCCATTCGGGCATCCCGCATCGTCTTGCGAGAGTTGGAAGCCGCAATGTCCTCAGATTTCACCTTGTCGCGAGTGATTTGGTAGAGAATAACAATGTAAGATACGATGATGATTGTGTAGTTGAAAAAAATCAAGGCAATTGAAAGCATCATCGCGGAGGGTAAAGGAACACGTAAGCAGACGAACACAAAAGCGCTTACCCAACAAGTAGACAGCATGATTTTTAAACCTTTTCTTTTCATTATCTCTTGGTGCTTATGAGGCTTAGTTGCGGCAAGCGCCCTGTCGATGCTGATGGCCGATAAATGAAAAACTGAACAGAAGAAGGAGAAATTTCCAATGACATCATAGGCAAAGTCAACCTCTGCGACGCAGTAATGACCAAATGTTTTAAAACACATCGATATGGCGTGTAGTGGCTGAGCGCACATCGTCACCAACAAATCGGCCACAGCTAAACTCAAGAGCAGAAAGTTAGACACCCTTTGACGCAATCGATGGGTGTTTAGAACAGCAAAGATGATCAGAAAGTTACCAAATGTCCCCACAAGTACCAGGACTAAATTGATGACCACAATGGCTGTTCCTTGGTAAAATGGGATGATACATTTCGCATTGGATAGCTTTGGAGCGGTAGTTGGGTAAATATCTGTGGAAGTCACATTTAAGTTGCCGGTGAATTCTGGAGTTGCCATACCTCTTTGCCAAGCCAGTCCTCACTCAATTATAGCGGAGCTAAAATGGATCGGTCTGTTTACATCTGCCCTTTTGTGATTCACCAAATCTCTTACTAGGTAAATACACAAAAAGCTATGAGCCAATGAATAGCACGATAGAGGGAATGAATATGCGTAATTCTAAAGTGGGACGATAGACGTAATCTACTAACAATGGAAACTTCATTGTTCCTGCTTCTAAAGGTCGTTTGTATAAAACCCCTTAAGTTTATCAATAAAGAGTGTGATAAGAAAAAAAAGGTAAAAATGTTTATAAGGACTAGACAAGTTAGAATGGACGCAGCTGTTCGCAAAGAGAACACACAACGGCGACACTTGATCCCATGAATAATTCTAATTCTCTAGAACCTTATCGAAAGATGAAACTTTTCATTTACTTTGAGGAAACAATTTAAAAAAAAACGTGTTTGTGAAAGCAAGAAAATATTCTTGTACGTTGCTAGTAATTCAAGGCAGTACATTAACAAACATGAAAATTGAATAAATAATGTCCACGAAAAAAGTTACACATCAATAAAAAGCAAGCCCCTAATTTATAGACATATGTCATAGAAGACTACAGCCCAGTAGCTTTTAATAATTATGGCAAACAACTATGTGTGCAGAAATAAGCTGCTCATCCGGGCCAATTTTAACAACATCTTAGAGATATTAATCTGTGATACACTGATATGAGGGTCGTTTCGAAGGCTACTCTATGATATTCATAATAAAAGAAGAGCACTAAATTAGAACTGTTTCGATAAAAAGTTCTCCAAGATAGGAACTTCGATAAAATCAGTTATTTCTCAGAAGCCAATATCTGGAAAGTACCAATACCTTTTTCTAAAAGACAGACAACATATTTTTATAAAAGTACACTAAAAATATTGCTTACAAAAAAGGAATATGTCAAGTCAAGAAACAGTTGTTTGGAATTTAGGAAATCCTCTCAGGACCACGTGACCACGATAAAATCTTTCCCCCCAGTTCAATAATAAACATGCATGCTTTTATAAGATCAGATACCATTGGGTAGTCCTGTTTTTTCGATAATAATGAAGCCTATATAATATTTTCACTCTGAGAAGAATCCCTGTTTGGTCTTTTATTTAGCCCATGGCAAAATTACGATAATTATTTTAAAAACACCTTTTCAATTGGAACCATCAAAGTTGCCGGATACTTTATCAGAAATTACTAACTTTTAATTTTGACGAAGCGTGGGCCGGTGACTGCATTGAAGGTGTATCACCACTTCAGCCAGTCCCCAGGCGTCTGGGGACTAGGCTGTCACTACTTATGGCATATTTGCGGGAAACCTCACGTGATATTTAGTATCAAATTTCAGTTTCATGGAAAACCACGGTCAGCGGAAATAGCTAAACCTGTTACTATCAGATTTCTACTTTTATTAAAAACCATCACAGCGCGAAACCTGTCAGAATTGAACAAATAATTATGTTCCTGTGTTTTTTTTATAAATGAACTTCTAAACGTTTCTTTTTGATATCATGTTTGTATAAGGTTTGGAAAGAATGAGAGCACACTTTCTTCTTCATCCTATGGTAATTGAACATGTCATACATTCTGCTTCCTCGCTCTTAATCAGTTCTCAAGTTGTAAGAGAAGATCACTTAAAAATATAAGATGCCAAGCGGAAAACTACAAGTGACACAGCCAATTTTTGTATATGCAGTGAAGTGCAAAAGATTCAAATCACATAGAATGATGCTCTTGGGATGAAAGAGGCTCGCGTCTCTTTGATGAATTAGAAATTTCAATTTCTGAGAAAAACTGTGCTCTAAAATTGTATGTCCGCTTTGATCCAAATTACTTTTGAACTCTGTGATTTGTTTCCATATGGCAAAACAATCCAAAAACAAACAGGAAAGCAAAGGGTTTCATGTCCTTTTTATTGTAGGTCTATTCTTTCCGGCCCCAACCATTTCCCTACTCATAGCAAAGAAGCCGGTCGGACAAATGCTCGACGGATATTTTTTTCCATTTGGCTATCTTCAGTTGCATGGAATAGATCTTTCCCAAAAAAATGTCGATATATCGGAAATTTTTTTTCAACCTAAGACGAAATGATCCCTGAAATACTAAAGAGTATGTTTCATTTAGTAACTGTGCAAAAAATTAGAAAGCTTTAGTGGTCTCAGCTAATTTTACACACAAATGTAAGTCTGGGGGTAGAGCATATACCCCCAGCCATACATTTTCTGTAAAATTTCACAATTTGAAAAATTGATATCTCTGCGGATTTTCATTGGAACTTTTTAAATTTTTGCACAGTTACTAAGCTTTTTAGAATTTTAATATTTTAGTATTGTGCTAGTGGGGGGCCATTTTGGAGAAAAGTCTATTGGAAAAGGCCAAAGATTTGTAGAAAGTCGGTAACCAAATCAGTACTGCATGACAACAAAAAGAAAACGTGAAACGGTACATCATTTTTATTCTAGTTTCATACGATCACCAAGTTTCAGTTTCATAGAATCTTCTATATGAGAAGGAAAGTCAATTTATATCCATGGAAGCTTTGTTTTACATATTTCGTCAAAATGTTTAATTTTGTTAGTCCCAAATATTTACACTTTCTCAAAATATGTCTGTTAAAATATATGTAGTTAAGAGTCAGTTAAATGCTTTTCTAAAGATATTTTTGTTTCATCTACAATGAGCTACAAGTATTCCTATAATGTAACAGGCAACCAAGCTAGTATATATCGATAAGTATCTTAACAAAACACTGGAAAAGACTCACAAAAATTCCCTCCCTTAGCAAATGGAAACCTGAAAAACGAGTTTCTATTTTCCATGTTGAATTTGAAGAACACGATTCAAAGGCTTCATCCACTGGATACATTTTGTCCACTGATCCACTTTACAGCTCTTGTTCTTTACTGCTATTTGACAGCCCTGTTGCTAAGGTGTTTTTCACGTTGTACGACCCTTTCTTTCCATCCATTGGACAACTTAACTCCAACACGTCTTTGCTCACAGCAGAAACCACTTGACTACTACTTGGTTTTGATATTCCCAACAGCTCTCTAGGCCTTTGGAAGATCTTCTTCAAGATCTTCAGGTATGCCACTCGAAAATGGTGGATTCGTAAGCTATAGACGATGAAGTTCATGGAAGAGTTGGACAAGGCAAGGGTGCGGATCCACATGTATGTCACACTGCCAATATTCCTGAGAACCCCTTTCTTTGCCGTTATGTAGAAACCAAGCAAGGGTAGAGAGCATATGGAGAAAAATAGGATGATAATGGCAATTGTCCCTGCCACTCGTTTTTCCATACGGGTATCTCTCGTGGCAGCCCTAGAAATTGCCACATTGGGGTCATCGAAGCTGCATTTTTCGTGTCTGATGTGATACAAAATCACTGCATAGGATATGATAATGATAATGTAATTTAACACAATCAAAGCAACAGAAAGCATCAATGTGGAAGGAAATGGAACGCGAACACAGACAAACACAGCTGCAGTTCCCCAACAAGTACATAACATGATTTTTAGTCCTTTTCTCGACATCATATCTTGATGTTGGTGTGGCTTTGTTACGACCAAAGCTCTATCGATGCTGATGGCAGACAAATGAAATATCGAACAGAAGAACGAGAAGTTGCCCGCAGCGTCGTACGCCAAGTCAACTTCAGGGATACAGTAATGTCCAATTGTTTTGAAACACATCGATGTGGAGTGTAGAGGCTGCGCGACCATGGTTACTATCAAATCGGCTACTGCTAAACTCAGCAGAAGAAAGTTAGATACTCTTTGCCGCAGTCGGGGTGTTTTCAAAACGGCAAAGACGGTTAAGAGGTTACCAAATGTTCCTAGCACCACCAGCACCAAATTGATCACAATGATTGCTATTCCTTGTGAAAACGGAACAACACATTTACTGTCTTGCGGTGTTGGAGTCGCTTTCTGATAGATTGTAGAAAGGTTATTTCCAATGGATTGATCCATTCTTCGATGAGATTGAGAAAAAGGACGGCGACTGTTGCGCGGCTCGTGAGCATCAGTAAATGATAAAAATAACACCGTTTTACGTATCAGATTGCTTGTTGGATAGAGTAAGAAAATAAAAATAGGTTTTAGTTCTCCGTTTTGACAGCTGATCCGCTGCGACACATTTCGCTTTCTGAATGACACTAAAATACAATTCCATTTAAAGATTTGACATCTTGTTTACAGCAAACATCTTTATGCCGAATACGTAGAATTCATCAGTTCCATATTATTCTATATTATTCGATTACACAAAATTTAACCATTTTAATCTCATCGGTATTAACAACACGACACTTCTTGGAAGAGTAAAATATGTTTAAACAGGCCAATTGTAATCCAGAAAAGAACAAAAAGGCCCGACTAGCAATTTGTCATTTATAGATCTGCCATGATACCTTGAAGCATGAGGATGTTTTTACAGTAAAGTGCTTGATCAATTCATGTCTAATGGTTGTCAAGTCTCCTGCTGAAACCCAACAAAGCACGCAAGAAAATTTCCATTTAAGGAGTAAACTGATATGAAATGAAACTGACAGATCGAATGTATTAAATATTTAAAGTTTTGATATCATAGAACGTTTTTCAAGTACCCTGATATGAAAGCGAAGTTGACAGAGACATAATCCAATCACTTTATAAAGGAAATTAAACAAGTTCACTTTCCAATAAAATCGTCAACTATATAATCTCTTGAGTTTTTCACGTTCATTTACTGTAAACGAAAGATGTTTTTTAAAAGAAAGATATGTTTAAAACACATTTTTGCACGTTTTTGTTTTTTGCATATGTTATCTACGTTCAGTTAAAAGAAAAGGGTGTGACTGTTTATAAAAACCTTCAAAAGCTCAGTACGTCCTCCGTCTGACTTAAGAGTATCGGCATTTAAATTTAGCTTCACAAACATTTGGAGGAACATTCTGGAATTACATTTTTAGCTCGACATTTTCATTCTCGATGAAACCATATCAACGAAATTGTAGCACTGTCAAAAGGCATTCAATTTGTGTTGTAAATAATCTTTGATCCTTTCAGTTCTTCTTTGCTGAGAGAAGGGTCGATTCTTCTGAGTATTTACATATTAATGTTTTCCCCTGGCTATGTCACACAAAACTATGTCACACATAACAAAATGGCGAATTCGAAGACAATGCAGGGGGAAATTTCCGAGGTGAATTTCCGTGGGAAAAAGTCTAACTTAATTTAGTGTGAAATCGTAACCCGACAAACAAAAAAGACATCTCAGTTGTGTTCGTTTCTGCTCATCAATTCAAATGATATGCTTTCAGTTCTAGATCTTCGCTCTGTTCAAATGAAAGCGGTCAACGGATGTTTGTATTTTCAGGTCAACGGATGCTTGTACTTGTGTGTTATTTGTTTTAGACACTAGACTTGTGATAACTTGCATCTCCCTTTAATGCTCATCTGCAAATACGTTGTGTGAATCGCATGTCTCTGTTCTGTGAAGGTGTAGAGCAAGAGAAAAGCAAGCTTAGAAACACGAGGCGTAATCTATTTATTTTACTGAAAATATTCAAAAACAGTATTGACCAATCCATTGACGTAAAATTTGTGGTAAATTGTTATGTTTTTATGCCATTCAAAAACGCGTGACAGTATAGCGTGATAGCAATTCGGTCACCGATTATTCGAGAGCCGAACATCAGAAAATTGCCCAAACTTTCAGAAGATAATTTCCTCGATGACACGTAAAGAATATCAGCTAACTAGCTTTTTTCGATATATGATTTTGATTTTGGCTTGTTAATGACGTCACGAGAAAACGCTATATATTTGCACGCGCGTTGTTTGAGCGCCTTCGCGCAGGCAATATGGCGTCAGCTTCCTAAAAATAACCTTGAGCGCCAAGCACATTGCCCAGATACCAATCCGCGAGTTTCGCTCTCTTAATATTGGTGATCTCTTGGTAATAGCAGTTTTTAAGAAATTTCATAAACTAGAAATCTGCCTTCCACTTCATCCCATATTCCCTTTTCTCTCTCCTCCCATCATTATTTCCCCAAAGGAGTATGTAGTATACATATAGCTGTTGATTAGATATTAATCATTAATAACCATGCTACTGGAGGAAACGCTATTTCTACAATAATAGTTTATTTTTTTAATAAATCGTTAATAATTACATATTTTTGTCATTGTGTCGGAAATAAACAATATATATCAGTATTATCTATTGTTCTAAACGCATGATTCATCTTTCCAATTTTGAAAATGGAAATCAAAATGTAATTTTAGCTGTTACAACATCATCTTATTCAATGATTACTAGCTTCGATTTTTTGTTTATTTTTGTTTAGTTTTTGCTTGTTTGTTTGTTTATTTGTTTGTTTGCCTTTTTTGGGGGGGTTCGTCCATTTGATTTTCGTATCGAAAGAAAAATTGAAAAGTGAAGCTGAAATCAATTTTTGAATTGTCATTCTCAAAATAAATATTTTTAGTTTTGCACCTCGTTTTGATGGATTTGACCAAGAGAAATATTGGGATTTCCCGGTATGTTTTGAAAGTGAAGTGAAGTGAAGCTGAAATCAATTTTTGAATTGTCATTCTCAAAATAAATATTTTTAGTTTTGCACCTCGTTTTGATGGATTTGACCAAGAGAAATATTGGGATTTCCCGGTATGTTTTGAAAAATATTAATAGTATTAGTTTTTCCAAAATCGATTATTTAGAAGATTGAAAATCAAAACGACCATTTTTTCCCAAGTAGGGGAGGATTCCCTTCGAGTTTCCCACTAATGGTGGAGAGGTACTGGACTGTTCATCTTCGGGGGGGGGGGGGGTGCGTCATGTAAACAAAATGGCGTCGTATTAAGCTCAGTAAAAAACCTACAAGAAAACGTTATAAACTGCTGAATTACGCATGTTGGGCCACTCGGATCGAAGTCTACTTGTACTGAGTACCTTGACTGGATGTATCAAGGAGCTGATGGTTTAGACAAGACACTGCGCTGTATAAATTCCTAGAAGACTTTCTCGCCGAAAACATGACCGCTGCCGCGAAAAATGTCATATGTACAGTAAGACTCGTAACCACCAAAGACAAGAGAAACTACTAAATATTCCCTGCTCGCGTTGATGTTCATGCTTTAGCTTGCAGCTGTTATAGATTTCAATCCGAGTGGCCAACAATGCTTAATTCAGTAGCTCATAACGTTTTCTTGTAGGACAATTTTCTCTTGTACATGTCTTGTCAAGACGACACCATTTTGTTTGCTTGACCCACCCTATCCCTTTGTAGATTGAAGTTCAGTACCTCACCCACGTCAGGGCGAAATTCGAATGGAATCCTCCCCTACTTGGGAAAAAATGGTCGTTTTATGATTGTCAATTTTCTAAATAATCGATTTTGAAAAACCTAATGATACTTTTAAAAAATACAGGGAAATTTCAATATTTCTCTTGGACAAATCCATCAAAGCGAGGTATAAAATTACAAATATACAAAAATTAGAAATCAAAAATTGGTTTCAACTTTAATTTTCAATTTTTCTTTCGATACGGAAATCAAATGGACGAAAAAACCCCGGACCCTCTATATATCAAATTATTTATGTTTCCAATTTCGCACAATCTATTTTATATTTCTTATTTGACTTACTCAAAATTTTACAAATCATCTTATTCAGTGACTCAGCACTAGCCTCGGCTTTCTTTGTTCAGTACCATTTGGTAACCCTGTCCTCGAAAATCGACGTTCACATACAAAGATTATATGTCAGTTTTTAATCAGGCAGTTGTTACTCTTTCCGATTAAGTGTGGACATTTCTATTTTTGTATGATTGTCCTTGGTAGCAATCTTAGAGTCTATGAAGGAAGTCTTTGTTCTTCGAAAAGTGGAAGAGGAAGTGGACGTCCGAGTGATTTGCCCACGTCCCCGAAGGTTTCTTTTGAATATGTTTTTAAAGGCTACACGGAATTGTTCAATTCGCCAGCTATATACAATAAAGTTAATGGATGAGTTTGAGAAAAAAAGAGTAGAGATCCATGCGTAGGACACATCATCGTAATTTCCCCATCCAACATCATAAAAGACTACAGGAAGCCAACAAAGAGAGAACGTTAAAGTTACAATGCCAACAGCTTGACAAACTCTTTTCTCTGTCGTCCTGTCTCTTACAGTGGGTGAGATCGCGGCCTCTGGTTTACTGCAGCACTTTCTACGCATGTGTATGACTTTGTAAAGAACTGCACTGTAAGAACAAATAATTATCGCATAGGTGACGAAAAACAGCACAATAGAAGGGGAAGTGACTTCATGAAAAAAGATGGAAACGCAGCTCATTGCAGCAGAGACCACCCAACAAATACAAAGGATCACTTTTGCGAGTGTTTTTGTCATAATCTGGCGATGTCGATGAGGTTTTAGAATGGAAAAGGCTCTGTCGATACTGATAGCAGTCAAGTGGACAAGCGAACACGTCGGTAAAAGCACCATTGTAATCCAAGAACTCTCGTCAATTTCGTCTAGGCATTGACCTGCAAATGTGCTAAAAGACACATATGTGGCAAGCAATGGATGATTACACAGTGTGTTCAACAGGTCAGCCACTGCTAAGCTGAGTAGAAGGAAGTTGGACGGTCTTTGACGCAGCTGAGGTGTTTTCAATATGGCGAGGATGACCAGCGCGTTTCCAAATGTTCCCAGTGGAACAAGAAGAGAATTGACGACAACAATGGATGTTCCCTGTACAACAGGAATCATACAATTATTGGGCGTCGTATCGTTGTTACTGGGGAAGGAATTATTTTCTGGTTGGTACGTCTGGTCCATGCCGGAAATTCGATATAGAATCGGTTATCTGTGCGAACTTTCTATTTTTTGTCCAGATCATTAATGAACGAGCACATATTAGTATAGCGTCTTAAATAGCGATGATGTGAAAGCCAATTACAATTTTAATTTAAATACACTGTCACTAACTTCCCCATTAGCGCAATTAGGCTGTTTTACTAAGATAGTGTGTGTCAAGATGTCTTTCGTATTAGCTCTAAAATGGGAAGTCCGCAGAATTGAAAATAATAGATTCATTTTAGTTAGATGAGCGATAAACACACCAAGAGAGAGAGAGAGAGAGAGAGAGAGAGAGAGAGAGAGAAGGGGGATTTATTTAATTTAGTTGCGGGTAGAAAAATCTAGCTATAGATTATACCGTTAATTCCACTGTAATGGTCTATCTCAGATGTTTTATAGCAATTCTCCATCCCCAATACTGATCTTTGCCATTTCTAAACTAGGCATTACAATGCCTTTTGTTCTGCCTTTTTTTGAGGAGGGAAGGGGGGAGTGGGGACTTTTTGGGAGGGAGGGTAAAGGAAACGAGGGGAAGGGAGAAAGGAAGTTTGAGATTGAGAAAAAGGACGGCGACTGTTGCGCGGCTCGTGAGCATCAGTAAATGATAAAAATAACACCGTTTGTGCGTATCAGATTGGATAGAGTAAGAAAATAAAAATAGGTTTTTATTCCATTTAAATCCCATTTAAAGATTTGACATCTTGTTTACAGCGAACATCTTTATGCCGAATACTTGGAATGTTTTTTCAGTAATTAAAGTGCATGATCAATTCATGTCTAATGGTTTTCAAGTCTCCTGAAATTCAACAAAGCACGCAAGAAAATTTCCTTTTAAGGAGTAAACTGATATGAAATGAAACTGACAGATCGGATGTATTAGTCATCCGAATATTTAAAGTTTTGATATCATAGAACGTTTTTCAAGTACCCTGATATGAAAGCGAAGTTGACAGAGGCATAATCCAATCACTCTATTAAAGGAAATTAAACAAGTTCATTTTCCAATAAAATCATCAACTATATAATCTCTTGAGTGTTTACATGCATATACTGTAAATGAACCATTTTGCATACGTTTTTTAATACATTTTTGCACGTTTTTGTTTTTGCATATGCTAAACTACTACTTGATCGTTGCCCTTTAAATTTAAATGGGACCAATTTCCCATTTGTGGGAAACTTGTTCTTTACTGCTATTTGACAGCCCTGTTTGAAGGTGTTTTTCACGTTGTACGATCCTTTCTTTTCATCCATTGGACAACTTAACTCCAACACGTTTATGTCCTTGCTCCCAGCAGAAACCACTTGACTACTTGGTTTTGATATTCCCAACAGCTCTCTAGGCCTTTGGAAGATCTTTCTCAAGATCTTCAGGTATGCCACTCGAAAATGGTGGATTCGTAAGCTATAGACGATGAAGTTCATGGAAGAGTTGGATAAGGCAAGGGTTCGGATCCACATATATGTCACACTGCCAATATTTCTAATAACCCCTTTCTTTACCGTTATGTAGAAAGCAAGCAAGGGTAGAAAGCATAAGGAGAAAAATAGGATGATAATGGCAATTGTTCCTGTTACTCGTTTTTCTAGACGGGTATCTCTCGTGGCAGCCCTGGAAATCGCTACAGCGGGGACATCGAAGCTGCATTTTTCGTGTCTGATGTGATACAAAATCACTGCATAGGATATGATAATGATAATGTAATTTAACACAATCAGAGCAACAGAAAGCATCATTGTGGAAGGAAATGGAACGCGAACACAGACAAACACAGCTGCAGTTCCCCAACAAGTACATAACATGATTTTTTTCCTAGCACCACCAGCACCAAATTGATCACAATGATTGCTATTCCTTGTGAAAACGGAACAACACATTTACTGTCTTGCGGTGTTGGAGTCGCGTTCTGATAGATTGTAGAAAGGTTATTTCCAATGGATTGATCCATTCTTCGATGAGATTGAGAAAAAGGACGGCGACTGTTGCGCGGCTCGTGAGCATCAGTAAATGATAAAAATAACACCGTTTTACGTATCAGATTGCTTGTTGGATAGAGTAAGAAAATAAAAATAGGTTTTAGTTCTCCGTTTTGACAGCTGATTCGCTGCAAGACATTTCACTTTCTGAACGACACTAAAATACAATTCCATTTAAAGATTTGACATCTTGTTTACAGCGAACATCTTTATGCCGAATACTTAGAATTCATTTCCATATTATTCTATATTATTCGATTACACAATTACATAACCAACCTGAAACCCAACAAAGCACGCAAGAAAATTTCCTTTAAAGGAGCAAACTGCATGATATGAAATCAAACTGACAGATCGGATGTATTACCGAATATTTAAAGTTTTGATGTCAGAACGTTTTTCAAGTACCCCCATATGAAAACGAAGTTGACAGTTATGATCCAATCACTTTATAAAGGAAATTAAACAAATTCATTTTCCAATAAAATCATCAACTATATAATCTCTTGAGTTTTTCACGTACATTTACTGTACACGAAATATTTTGTATACGTTTAAAACACACTTTTGCAGTTTTTGTTTTTTGCATATGTATAAACCATACTTAATGGCTTGTCCTTTTGAATTTAAAAAGGACCAATTTACCATTTGTGGGAAATTTGGGCTGAAAAGAAAAGAGCTTTCGAGAATCTTTCGAGTCGTCCGAGGCTATGACCGGCTTGCAGCCTCGAAGTCAGTGTCTGGAGAAGCCTTGCGTCGCTAGCAATGTGTAGTTTTTCGAATGGGGAATTAAGGGGAGGGCCTGGCACACAGGCTATGGTTCGAGTCCTGACGTTAATGCGATACGATTCCTTAATCAGAACTGTTTATAATCACGCTGCTTGGGATCCATGGATTTGGCAAATTTGTTCGCTGTTATCTACGTTCAGTAATTGCATTTCCCAGAATCGGCTTATTCCTTGACCTAGCTCTTGGAAACAAAAGAAAAGGGTGTGAGTGTTTATAAAAACCTTCAAAAGCTCAGTACGCCCTCCGTCTGACTTAAGAGTATCTACTTTACACTTGAACACACACAGGCATTTAAATTTAGCTTCACCTGTGACAAACATTTAGAGGAACCTTCTGGAATTACATTTTTAGCTCGACATTTATTTTCATTCTCGATGAAACCATATCAACGGAATTGTAGCACTGTCAAAAGGCATTCAATTTGTGTTGTAATCTTTGATCCTTTCAGTTCTTCTTTGCTGAGAGAAGGGTCGATTCTTCTGAGTATTTACATATTAATGTTTTCCCCTGGCTATGTCACACAAAACTATGTCACACATAACAAAATGGCGAATTCGAAGACAATGCAGGGGGAAATTCACGTAGGAATTTCCGAGGTGAATTTCCGTGGGAAAAAGTCTAACTTAATTTAGTGTGAAATCGTAAGCCGACTTACAAAAAAGTTATCTCAGTTGTCTTTGTTTCTGATCATTAATTCAAATGATATACTTTCAGTTCTAGATCTGATAATCTTCGCTCTGTTCAAATGAAAGCGGTCAACGGATGTTTGTATTTTCAGGTCAACGGATGCTTGTACTTGTGTTTTATTTGTTTTAGACACTAAACTTGTGATAACTTGCATCTCCTTTTAATTCTCATCTGCAAATACGTTGTGTGAATTGCTTAATAGTTTTCTCCTTTCCTCCATACTTTTGTATTTCAGTAATATAAAACGCGCGCGCACGTCTCTGTTCTGTGATATAAACACGATTGAAGGTGTAGAGCAAGAGAAAAGCAAGCTTAGGAACACGTGGCGTCGCCAATTAGTGTTTCTCTTGCTTTTCTAGTGCTCTACATCTTCCAGAGTGTTTATATCACAGTACAGAGACATAAGCGATCGTTTCATATTGCTTTTAATGTTTTCGACGTTTTTTGTGCGAGCCATGTCTCTGTCCTCTGATATAAACATGGTAGCCATCCAATACGCGCGCGCATTATATCTCAAATATTATATAAAACGTAATACGTACGCGTTCTCCTACAAAGTCATACTTTATCCTATAACGGCAAAACGTCCATAGGATTTCGTTAATGATTCCTTCATGCGCTGTGCCATGCATCGCTCTCATATTTTATCCATTTTTAGATCCACTGCGTACAATTACTGGTTGGTTGTATCATTTTTAGCGATTGAAATCCCAGACAGTCCTAGCATATTTTGAATTCTCCGCAGCTTTTGCCGATGATCCTAAAATATGCCACACGGAAATGGCGAATTCGCAAACTGTACACGATGAAGTTCAATGGAGGAGTTGGAGAGGTAGAGAGTTCGGATCCAGGAATAATGCATGTCTATGAAAGTGTCTTTATTGTTGGAAATACAATATACTACAAAAGGAAGCCAACAAACAGTGAACAATAAAATAACTATTCCAATAGTTCCAGAGACTTGCTTTTCCATGGCTCTCTCACGTGCAGTAGATAACGTTGTGGCCACAGTCTCAACTTTTTGAAACTTGATTTTGCATAAGATAACTCCATATGAATAAATCATTATTAAATAGTTCAATGAACAGAATGAAGCACTTGTGGACAACATGATCGAAGGAATCAGGGATACAAGTAAGGAAATTAAAGCAGACGCTCCCCAACATATTGACAGCGATAATTTTAGTCCCCATTTCTTCATGATATCACTATGTCGGTGTGGCGTTCTTACTGAAATTGCTCTGTCGATGCTGATAGCCGCCAAGTGAAATACAGAGCAGCCACACGAAAATGAGGTTATATAAATGTAGACTGATTCTAGGGCAGGGATGCATTTACCTGCATATGTTCGGAAGGACAGTGATACGATAAGTAGTGGTTGTGCGATCATTGTCACCAACAGGTCGGCCACTGCCAAGCTGACAAGAAGGAAGTTGGACACTCTTCGTCGTAGTTGCAGTGTGGTCAATACAGCAAAGATCACCAGTAGGTTTCCAAATGTTCCCACTGGAACAAGAAGGGAATTGACGACAACAAGCGTCGTTCCCTGTATGAAGGGCATTCTACATCGATCATCAACGTTATTGGTCGTGTTCGGATATTTGCTGAGAGAGACATTTACCATTTCAATGAGTTCTTCCATAGTTTTGCACTAACCTTGCCATGGACGATCACAAACTATCGTTTATTCGTTTCTTTGGTGTACATTACCCTATGTACATCCACTTAGGATGTCCCAATAGGCTAACAGTTATGTTAAAAAAAAAACATTTTGAAGAATCTGTTGTAAGTACTGGATCTTATCTTAAGCAAACTATCCGTGTCAGGCCAGGTACACCTAATCTTGCCATCTTTTAAACAACCCCGTTCATTCTGTAAAATTTCGATATACTACTTTGATTATTTCTAGGTTTGCTATTTGGTTCTATTGGCCATTCTGAATTTATCCGAGTAATGGCTATAAAATGCAATTGTATGGCAAAAAAATAAAGTACTTCCGGTGAAATTGCGCGCTCTGATTGGCTGCGAGATCATTCTGTTATGCCTGTGGGCGATTAGAGAAATATCTCGGACCGGCAACAATTTTTTGAGAGCAACCAAAAATCATTTCGTTAACATCGTTCAAACTATCATTTGCAAATAAAAAGTAACAGAAGTAGGAAAAGGACAAAGAAAACAACAAGCCTACTTGTTTAAAGTAGAGAAACTGGCTGTTTTACTGCAATTTCTGAAGAAAAAGTAAAGTAAAGTAAAGTAAAGCAACCATATTTAACGTCGATAACTCGTAACAGTAATTCGACTGACAAACCTGAGGTCGACGGTGCGCTCATTTTACTCCCCTCTCTCCATCAGTGCTCCATTTTAAGGGTATTTAAAGCTAATTAAAGCTACACAGATTGGAAAGAAGTCGAAACAAGGATGTGAGGTCTGGCTGGGGATCAAACTCGGGACCTCTCGCACTGAAGGACGCGCACTAACCAACTG
Organism: Telmatactis stephensoni; assembly: GCA_029948255.1. NCBI lineage: Eukaryota > Metazoa > Cnidaria > Anthozoa > Actiniaria > Isophelliidae > Telmatactis > Telmatactis stephensoni. The sequence goes on along the minus strand of JALIZF010001571.1, from coordinate 317,820 downwards.
TGCCATCCTTGCTCCGGAAAGTGAAGTGAAGTGAAGCAGATGGCCGCGATAGACTTGTCTGGCTCGCCGAAAGCTAAGAGAGAAACTGCAAAGGTCAAGGAAATGCAGGGCACCAGAGAGCCTTCGGATATGCCCAGTTAGGTCTTACTAGATCTTTAAAAGTCCTCTTCTTGCGATCGAAATGAACATACCAGATGAACCTTTTTTTTTTCTCGCGATAAAATACAATCAAGAGACCATAATACTAAGAGAGCGAAGCTCAGTATTGATGTCTGTGCCATGTTCGTGGCGGCTAAGGCTATTTTTAGTAACTTCGCCATCGCGCGCGCAAGTCCCTCAACCAATAGAATTTGATTTTTGACGTGCGCGCGGACGGGACCGTTTGAATTCTATTGTTTAAGAGCCTTGCGCGCGCGATGGCGAAGTTACTAAAAATAGCCTTAGCCGCCACGAACATGGCACAGACATCAATACTGAGCTTCGCTCTCTTAGTATTATGGTCTCTTGCTACAATCGACGAGCTGACAGCAACATTTGGTACATGAATTGAAAAGAACGAGATAAGAGGCCATAAAAGATTTAAAACTCGGCAGTCTTACAAACATGCAACGATATATAAACACCTCAACACCAGTTTTGCATATACATGTACATGTTATTGTTGGGTACTCTTCGTCTAGTTTTATTAGCAGTGATTTCAAAATCTGCTATCGTTATTTTCTTCAAAAACAATGAACGAAAGTGTTCTTCTGTATTTTCATTCCCTTAAAATAAAATAAATTATATATTGCTACGATACTTAAAAAAGTCTGCTACAAGTTTTACGTTAGGAACGCCTGCTACAAGTAGATGGTTACACTCACTCAAGGGCGGTGACATTGTGACGAGAGGCCCCATAAGGCCTTTCGTCACAAAAACCAGCCATTTTACCGTTGTTTTTGCCGGCTTTTTTGACGGACAATATTCGCTTTTGCTACTACTTTTGCTACTTCTTTACACAGCATACAATATTTTGTGATAAAACGATTTGCAGAGTTTGGTCGATAAAATGTTATTTTTCTGCGCTAAATGTAGAATTTCTTCATTTTTCAATCGCTGACTCGCTAGTGCCCAGACTTCCCACGGACAAGCGAATGTTCTTTAATAAAAGTGCGCGCGCTCAAATGCGCGTTAAGATGTGCAGTAGCAAGGGTCCCGAACTACCTTCAGGTTATTTTTAGTAACAGCAAGTTAACGTCATCGCGCGAGCACACAATGAAATCTGAGGAAAAACGGTTTATATTTGCACGCGCGTTAAAACCAAATTCCATTGTTTGAGCGCCTTGCGCAAGCGATATGGCGTCAGCTTCCTAAAAATAAACTTGAGCGCCAAGCACAGTACCCAGATATCAATCCTCGAGTTTCGCTCTCTTAATATTGTGGTCTCTTGGGGATATCAATTTTTAAGAAATTTCATAAACCTTTCAAGAAATTTGCTTTCCATTTGATGAACAAAATAGTTCTGTTGTTATAATTAATAGAGTGATTTTAACCGGACTGTGAAATAGTTACTAAGCTAATAGACACTAATAGACTCTGCACCCATTGTTTTCTTTTGTTGCAATACAACTATTAGACACCATTAAACACTGACTATTAGTAATTGTTTCACAGTCCGATGAAAATCACTCTAATGCCAATAAGCTAGAGTACAAACACTGAAAATGTGCAAAACTTTGCACTATTTAATTTAGTACTAAATAGCACTAATTTAATCGTAGAAAACAATAGAGTTAGCATAATTTAGCGCCATTTAGTACTAATTATTTTGCACGCTTTTAGTGTTTGTACTCTAACATCTGTTCAATTATAGTTTTCGTAGAACTAACATTTTATGATTTCTAATTGTTTTCACTTCCAGTGAATTATCTCGAGAGCAAACTAGGAACGCACCAGAAGTCCATTGAGGACACACCTTTTTTTCTTTCCGGATATGGATGCAGTGTGAAAATTCATAAAATGCCAAATAGCGGGGGTTTGGTAGTAAGCCCTTCCCCTACATCCCCTACATCCCCTTCCCTCTTCTCCCTCCTCCCCTTCATTATTTCCACAAAGGAGTATGTAGTATACATATATAGCTGTTCTAGTTGATTAGATATCAATGCATCATGCTAGCTAATGGAGGACACGCTATTTCTACAATAATAGTTTATTTTTTAATAAGTCGTTAATTACATATTTTTGTCTTTGTGTCGGAAATAAACAATATATATCAGTATTCTCTATTGTTCTAAACGCATGATTCATCTTTCCAATTTTGAAAATGGAAATAAAAATGTAATTTTAGCTGTTACAACATCATCTTATTGAATGATTACCAGCTTCGAGTTTTTATTTGTTTTTTTTGTTTTTGTTTGTTTGTTTGTTTTTGTTGTTGTTGTTTTTTGTTGTTGTTGTTGTTGTTGTTTTGTTTTGTTTTGTTTTGTTTTGTTTTGTTTTGTTTTGTTTTGTTTTGTTTTGTTTTGTTTTGTTTTGTTTTGTTTTGTTTTGTTTTGTTTTGTTTTGTTTTGTTTTGTTTTGTTTTGTTTTGTTTTGTTTTGTTTTGTTTTGTTTTGTTTTGTTTTTTTGCTTTTTTGCTTTTTTGGAAACTATTAACATCTAAATTCTTTTTAATTACCTCTATATATCCAATTATTTATGTTTTCAATTTCGCACAATCTATTTTATGTGTCTTATTTGACTTACTCAAAATTTTACAAATCATCTTATTCAGTGACTCAGCACTAGCCTCGGCTTTCTTTGTTCAGTACCATTTGGTAATCCTGTCCTCGAAAATCGACGTTCACATACAAAGATTATATTGTCAGTAATTTCTAATCAGGCAGTTGTTACTCTTTCCGATTAAGTGTGGACATTTCTATTTTTGTATGATTGTCCTTGGTAGCAATCTTAGAGTCTATGAAGGAAGTCTTTGTTCTTCGAAAAGTGGAAGAGGAAGTGGACGTCCGAGTGATTTGCCCACGTCCCCAAAGGTTTCTTTTGAATATGTTTTTAAAGGCCACACGGAATTGTTCAATTCGCCAGCTATATACAATAAAGTTAATGGATGAGTTTGAGAGAAAAAGAGTACAGATCCATGCGTAGGTCACATCATCGTAATTTCTCCATCCAACATCATAAAAGACTACAGGAAGCCAACAAAGAGAGAACGTTAAAGTTACAATGCCAACAGCTTGACAAACTCTTTTCTCTGTCGTCCTGTCTCTTACAGTGGGTGAGATCGCAGCCTCTGGTTTACTGCAGCACTTGGTACGCATGTGTATGACTTTGTAAAGAACTGCACTGTAAGAACAAATAATTATCGCATAGGTGACGAAAAACAGCACAATAGAAGGGGAAGTGACTTCACGAAAAAAGACGAAAACGCAGCTCATTGCAGCAGAGACCACCCAACAAATACAGAGGATCACTTTTGCGAGTGTTTTTGTCATGATCTGACGATGTCGATGAGGTTTTAGAATGGAAAAGGCTCTGTCGATACTGATAGCAGTCAAGTGGACAAGCGAACACTTCGGTAAAAACTCCATTGTAATCCAAGAACTCTCGTCAATTTCGTCTAGGCATTGACCTGCAAATGTGCTAAAATACACATATGTCGCAAGCAATGGATGATTACACAGTGTGTTCAACAGGTCAGCCACTGCTAAGCTGAGTAGAAGGAAGTTGGACGGTCTTTGACGCAACTGAGGTGTTTTCAATATGGCGAGGATGACCAGCGCGTTTCCAAATGTTCCCAGTGGAACAAGAAGAGAATTGACGACAACAATGGATGTTCCTTGTGCAACAGGGATCATACAATTATTAGGCGTCGTATCGTCGTAACTGGTGACCCAGGAATGATTTTCTGGTTGGTGCGTATGGTTCATGCCGGAAATTTGATAGAATCGGTTATCTGTGAGAACTTTCTATTTTTTGTCCAGATCATTAATGAACGAGTAGATATTAGTATAGCGTCTTAAATAGCGATGATGTGAAAGCCAATTACATTTTTAATTATATCCATTTTGAAATCAATTACAAATCCTGCAATCTGATTGGTTAAAAAGTGTGCGATTAGAGCCCAATGTGCACTCCACTCAATTGAATTACCATTATTTATAGTTAGTTTCACTTGTTGCTCACTGGTATAAATATATTGTTATTAACTTCCCTATTAGCGCAATTAGACTGTTTTACTAAGATAGTGTGTGTCAAGATGTCTTCCGTATTAGCTCTAAAATGGGAAGTCCGCAGAATTGAAAATAGAACCATTTTAGTTAGGCGAGCGATAAACATACCAAGAGAGAGAGAGAGAGAGAGAGAGAGAGAGAGAGAGAGAGAGAGAGAGAGAGAGAGAGAGAGAGAAGAGAGAGAAAAGGGGGATTTATTTAGTTTAGTTGCCGGGTAGAAAAATCTAGCTATAGATTATACCGTTAATTCCACTGCAATTGTCTATCTCAGATGTTTTTATATAGCAATTCTCCAAGCCCAATACATCTTTGCCATTTCTAAACTAGGCATTACAATGCCTTTTGTTCCGCCTCTTTTTTTGAGGGGGGCGGGGGTGGTGGGGGGAAGTGGGGACTTTTTGGGAGGGAGGGGTAAAGGAAACGAGGGGGAGGGAGAAAGGAAATTTTATAGGGTTTTTCTTTTGTTCATTAATCCAGCTTACGTAAATGAAATATATTGATCATATTTATTGTTTTCAATATGCTTTATGTCTCCTTATGTTGGTCCTGTAGTAAAAGGCAACGACAACGCTTTTATTTGTGTGTAGTCGTTGCCATTGGACTTCTTCATCACTGCTAAACACGATTATAGCCGGATGGACATCCCTTGTAGAGGAAGTGCCGACTGTCGTTGATGCTATTTTGGTAATAACTTCCTGTTTAAGAGCAAAAGTTAAAATATTTCACCTTCGCTAGAAAAATACTGAAGCATACCCCCCAAAATAATTTTAAAGACATCGTCCTCTTTCATTTAGAGCTATCATTTTCCTTTCATTTTGAGAAATCGTTCTCCAAATCACGTTCTCATCTCATTAAATGTTCACTAACTAAATGACATTTCTACGCTTCTAAAAATCTACTGAAAATACAAAAAGCGGTTCATAGGTGTTTTGAAATGTATCATCCAAAAATTACGCGAGTGTGACATCAATAGAAGCAATAAGCACCAAAAATTTAAGGATTGTGAAATTTAGTCATTTTCATTTTCCTTACTGAACGACCCAAATATTTGACATATGGTTGTTCTTCCTTGTTTATTCTTTCATCTTCATCAACTACATACTAATAACTAATTTTCTGACAAGTTCAAGTTCTTTATTCACACACAATTTGCACAGATATATACATATATATTTACAAGAAAAATATACTTACTATACTGACAGAATATTTGAGAATGTTTTTCCATAAGATCCCTTTTTGATTGTATCATGATTATGGTCATCTATATGGAACACGACGTTTAGCTTGTAAACTTCAAGTCTTCTTTATGTGATTAATATATACTTGCGTTTATCCATTATCTATATATGTAAATGTAAATGTAAATGCTTTGTTTATAGTGGAAAAGCACTTAGCTATCCAGCTAGTTTCTAGGCACTCCACTGAAATAATGCAAATGAAACATAAAGTGTTTAAGAAACCCAACAGGCAAGGAGGCAAGCCAGTTGGCTATTTACAAGCATGGCCGAGAAACTGAATTTGAACATGGCGAACCCGGAACAAATACAGTCTCAGCTAGTGGCCTGAGCGGGACTCGAACTCGGGGTCGCCGGATCCCAAAACCGACTCTCTGACCACTCGACCACGCTGCCTCCTATAAATATATACTGATTTATTTCAACTTTATGAAATTTGCTTTCTATAAATGACTGATAACTTTAGATATCTCTTCTACGAGCAGCTCTGGAATCCATAGTGCCATAATCGCTTAATAATTTAGCAATTTCACTGAGTGTTTCAAGCACTCTTGTATCATTCGTTTATAGGCCTAGTGGTCCCCTGGTGATCAATTTCGTATTGTTAAAAGTGCAAAATCGTGAGACAATTGGATGAACATACCTTATAGTTTAAAAATTAACTACTGAATCATTTACCAATTTTTTTATAAATGTTCGTGGGCAAGTGAAGTTGTGTGTTAGTTTTTCGACAGTTATTTCACCACACATCCTATAATAAGGATCACCGTGCCCTCTAGTTTTTGAGCTAAGAGAAAGAAGAGAACGCGCGATGTACTTTTTCTTATACACCTGTCTTGTTCTAATCTGCTCTGAAATTTAATGTTTATCATGGATTCCGGTTTCTTTAGGAGACGTCTGAATAACAAAGTATTCGTTTTTCGCGGTCATTTGTTTTGATTATGCAGCATATATATCGTCGGTATTTTGTCTTTTCTATATTTGTTGTTTACAATCTCAATTGTGGTATCTCTTGTTTGTTTGTTTGTTTAGTTTTCTTTTCTTTTCTTTCTTTCTTTCCCTTTAACAGATACAGTCTGAAGTATTTACTTGCTACCTGAACAGTCTTCTTCGTCGTTACCAGTCACGATGTTCAGTTGGCATTTTAGACGACATTGTTCTTAGCAGTAGTGTCGACTGCTGATGATTTTGTACTATGCGTGTTGGTCCTACTAGAGATATTGGTAGTGGGCTCGTCGTACAACCCACTCAGTTCACCAAATCTCTGAAGGATTCTGTTGATGATCTTTTTGTAAGCCATGCGGAACTGGTCGATTCGCCAACTGTACACGATGAAGTTTACCGATGAGTTGGAGAGGTAAAGAGTACGGATCCAGGAGTATGTCACGTTGTTGTAATGTCCCTTTGTTATGATAAGATAGAGAAATACTGGAATCCAGCAAAGGGAGAAAATGAGAGTGACAATACCAACAGCTTCACAAACTCTCTTTTCCATGACTCTGTTTACAAGGGCAGTGCTTGACATCGCTCTTTGGCGCGGGCCAGTGTTCCGCCTTGAGCTTACGGAGTTTGCTTGCATTACCTTGTAGAGAATTGCGCCATAGCAGCAAATGAAGAGAACGTAGCCACTGAAGAATAAACAAACTCCAAAAAATGATGCGGCTTTGGGAAAAGGAATCCGAAAACTGACGATCACAATAGAGACAATCCAACAAATGGCAACAATTAATTTTACGCGGCTTTTTGTCATGATGTCACGGTGTTGGTGAGGTTTGAGAATGGAGATGGCTCTGTCGATGCTGATAACCGCCAAGTGAAAAAGTGAACTTCCACACAGAATGTTCACTGAAATGTCATATGCTTGGTCGATTTCAGGTATGCACTGGTGGGCATATGTGAGAAATGACATGGATACAACAAGTAATGGTTGAGAAATCATCGTCACCAACAGATCAGCAACTGCTAAACTGAGAAGGAAGAAGTTAGAAACTCTTTGTCGCAGTTGAGGGGTGTTCAAAATTGCAAAGATGATGAGTAGGTTCCCGAAAGTTCCCACTGGAGCAAGAAGGGAATTGACGACAACAAGCGTTGTTCCTTCTATTTGGGGCAGCATACATTTTTGGTCGTCGCCAGCACTGCTTGTGACATTTTCGTAAACAACAAAGGGAAAACTTGTTCCGAGAGTTGCCTGATCACTGATTTCACCCATGCCTTGACCGACAGTAGAAACTGAGATTAGATTGTGCAATGAGATTTTTGTGGTCCGTGTTGGTCGCGATGTCCAGCGATCTTGTGTGATCTCTTAGCTCCTTGCTTATATATTCAATCCTGCAATCTGATTGGTTAAAAAGTCGATCTGCGATTATAGAGCTCAAAGTGTACTCCACTCAATTGAATTACCATTATTTAGTTAGTTAGTTTCACTTGTTGTTCACTGGTAAATATATTGTTACTAACTTCCCTATTAGCGCAATTAGGCTGTTTTACTAAGATAGTGCGTGTCAAGATGTCTTTCGTATTAGCTCTAAAATGGGAAGTCCGCAGAATCGAAAATAATAGATTCATTTTAGTTAGATGAGCGATAAACATACCAAGAGAGAGAGAGAAGGGAGATTTATTTAATTTAGTTGCCGGGTAGAAAAATCTAGCTATAGATTATACCGTTAATTCCACTGCAATGGTCTATCTCAGATGTTTTACAGCATTTCTCCAACCCCAATACATCTTTGCCATTTCTAAAGAAGGCATTGCAATACCTTTTGATCCGCCCCTTTTTCTGAGGGGGGAGGGGGGAGACTTTTTTGGGAGGGAGGGTAAAGGAAACGAGGGGGAGGGAGAAAAGAAATTTTATAGAGTTTCTTTTTTTACGTAAATGAAATATATTGATCATATTCATTGTTTTCAATATGCTTTATGTCTCCTTATGTTGGTCCTGTAGTAAAAGGCAACGACAACGCTTTTATTTGTGTATAGTCGTTGCCATTGGACCTCTTCATCGGTGATAAACACGATTATAGCCGGATGGACATCCCTTCTAGAGGAAGTGCCGACTGTCGTTGATGCTATATTTTGGTACTGATAACTTCCTGTTTAAGAGCAAAAGTTAAAATATTTCACCTTCGCTAGAAAAATACTCAGTGAAGCATTCCCTCCAATAGACATCATCCTCTTTCATTTAGAGCTATCTTTTCCTTTCAGTTTGAGAAATCGTTCTCCAAATCACGTTCTCATCTAATTAAATGTTCACTAACTAAATGAAATTTCTACGGCTTCTAAAATTTTACGGAAAATACAAAAAGCGGTTCATAGGTGTTTTGAACTGTATCATCCAAAAATTACGCGAGTGTGACATTAGTAGAAGCAATGAACGCCAAAAATTTAAGCCATTCTAAAGAGATCGGGTATGCTCGTCTTATCTCTTAGGAAAAATCAGTGATTTGGTATCTTTTAGGATGTTAAAATTGAAGTTTAGAGTTTTAGCATTTCCTGGCCTCTCTTAGGGTATCAAAAGAGCCCATCGCTTATTATCTTGTTCTCAAATGGAAGAAATTTGCCCAACAAAATCGTGTCGACCGTTTAATTTTATGTTCATCACAATAATGTGCATTACCTTTTTATCGCTGGTATCTCTTAGGGGTTAAAAAATCGTCCAGCCAGGCCCTACTTAAAAGACTTCCGGTATCTTTTAGGGGTATTCTTTTAAATTTCCGACGAGCATGCCCGATCCTTTTACAATAAAGTCCCCCCGGGTAATTTTTCTTACTGTTTATTCTTTCATCTTCATCAACTACATACTAACTAATTGTCTGACAAGTTCAAGTTCTTTATTCACACACAGATATATATATTTACAGGAAAAATATACTTACTATACTGACAAAATATTTGAGAATGTTTTTCCATAAGATCCCTTTTTGATTGTATTATGATTATGGTCATCTATATGGAACACGACGTTTAGCTTGTAAACTTCAAGTCTTCTTTATGTGATTAATATATACTTGCGTTTATCCATTATCTATATATGTAAATGTAAATGTAAATGCTTTGTTTATAGTGGAAAAGCACTTAGCTATCCAGCTAGTTTCTAGGCACTCCACTGAAATAATGCAAATGAAACATAAAGTGTTTAAGAAACCCAACAGGCAAGGAGGCAAGCCAGTTGGCTATTTACAAGCATGGCCGAGAAACTGAATTTGAACATGGCGAACCCGGAACAAATACAGTCTCAGCTAGTGGCCTGAGCGGGACTCGAACTCGGGGTCGCCGGATCCCTAGACCGACTCTCTGACCACTCGACCACGCTGCCTCCTATAAATATACACTGATTTATTTCAACTTTATGAAATTTGCTTTCTATAAATGACTGAGAACTTTAGATATCGCTTCTACGAGCAGCTCTAGAATCCATAGCGCCATAATCACTTAATAATTTAGCAATTCCACTGAGCTTGTATCATTCGTATATAGGCCTAGCGGTCCTCTGGTCAATTTCGTATTGTTAAAAGTGCAAAATCGTGAGACAATTGGATGAACATACCTTATAGTTTAAAAATTAACTACTGAATCATTTACCAATTTTTTTATAAATGTTCGTGGGCAAGTGAAGTTGTGTGTTTTTTTCGACAGTTATTTCACCACACATCCTATAATAAGGATCACCGTGCCCTCTAGTTTTTGAGCTAAGAGAAAGAAGAGAACGCGTGATGTACTTTTTCTTATACACCTGTCTTGTTCTAATCTGCTCTGAAATTTAATGTTTATCATGGATTCCGGTTTCTTTAGGAGACGTCTGAATAACAAAGTATTTGTTTTTCATTTGTTTTGCCGGATTATGTAGCATATATATCGTCGGTATTTTGTCTTTTCTATATTTGTTGTTTACAATCTCAATTGTGGTATCTCTTGTTTGTTTGTTTGTTTGTTTGTTTAGTTTTCTTTTCTTTTCTTTCTTTCTTTCCCTTTAACAGATACAGTCTGAAGTATTTACTTGCTACCTGAACAGTCTTCTTCGTCGTTACCAGTCACGATGTTCAGTTGGCATTTTAGACGGCATAGTTCTTAGCAGTAGTGTCGACTGCTGATGACTCTGTACCATGCGTGTTGGTCCTACTAGTGATATTGGTAGTGGGCTCGTCGTACAACCCAGTCAGCTCACCAAATCTCCGAAGTATTCTGTTGATGATATTTTTGTAAGCCATGCGGAACTGGTCGATTCGCCAACTGTACACTATGAAGTTTACCGATGAGTTGGAGAGGTAAAGAGTACGGATCCAGGAGTATGTCACGTTGTTGTAATGTCCCTTTGTTATGATAAGATAGAGAAATACTGGAATCCAGCAAAGGGAGAAAATGAGAGTGACAATACCAACAGCTTCGCAAACTCTCTTTTCCATGACTCTGTTTACAAGGGCAGTGCTTGACATCGCTCTTTGGCGCGGGCCAGTGTTCCGCCTTGAGCTTACGGAGTTTGCTTGCATTACCTTGTAGAGAATTGCGCCATAGCAGCAAATGAAGAGAACGTAGCCACTGAAGAATAAACAAACTCCAAAAAATGATGCGGCTTTGGGAAAAGGAATCCGAAAACTGACGATCACAATAGAGACAATCCAACAAATGGCAACAATTAATTTTACGCGGCTTTTTGTCATGATGTCACGGTGTTGGTGAGGTTTGAGAATGGAGATGGCTCTGTCGATGCTGATAACCGCCAAGTGAAAAAGTGAACTTCCACACAGAATGTTCACTGAAATGTCATATGCTTGGTCGATTTCAGGTATGCACTGGTGGGCATATGTGAGAAATGACATGGATACAACAAGTAATGGTTGAGAAATCATCGTCACCAACAGATCAGCAACTGCTAAACTGAGAAGGAAGAAGTTAGACACTCTTCGTCGCAGTTGAGGGGTGTTCAAAATTGCAAAGATGATGAGTAGGTTCCCGAAAGTTCCCACTGGAGCAAGAAGGGAATTGACGACAACAAGCGCTGTTCCTTCTATTTGGGGCAGCATACATTTTTGGTCGTCGCCAGCACTGCTTGTGACATTTTCGTAAACAACAAAGGGAAAACTTGTTCCGAGAGTTGCCTGATCACTGATTTCACCCATGCCTTGACCGACAGTAGAAACTGAGATTAGATTGCGCAATGAGATTTTTGTGGTCCGTGTTGGTCGCGATGTTCAGCGATCTTGTATGATCTCTTAGCTCCTTGCTTATATATTCATACTTTTTGTTTAATTACCGGTTTAATGTTTCATTATCCATTGTTAAGCGCAACTGAAAATGCGCTTCACTTTCTGTAAATGTTTACCCATCAAGCGACGTTTTTATTGGTGCCACGTCATCGTATCAGCTGAAGAATATATTGATCGCGCCGCATTTTGTAATACTGAATTCAAAAAAACAATTTTTAGTCTTTCAGCTTTTAAAAAGGCGAAAGGTTAGTAGACTTTTTAATCTAATAAACAAAAGGATAAAGTTATGTTTTTGATATTTTTATGTAGCTTTATTATAATTTCCTTAAAGAATTTCGGCGTAATTCAATGAGTTTTCTTGTATATTAAATTTGCATGAACCAAACATTTTCTTGAATTAAAGGACGATGGTCAAGCTTTGCTCGAGATCTTTATTTATAAAGAACAATAGCGTATGATTCAAATTATGGATATTCCTAGAAGCTAAATTCAATTATGTTTCCATGGCTTCAGTTGTGTCAAATTTAAGCCAAAAAGTGTTTATACAATATCACAAAATGCCATGTATTAAAGATGAATGTAAATAAAGCAAGGAGATCACAGAATGGAGTTTTGTTAATGGATCTTCAGAGAGCAGGTGTTCGGGGAAAAAGTGTCATCCATAAACACAAGCGTGACAAGCAATAAAAACCACGGTCACCCAACCAGCAGAGTGAAGTCAATTTATTGCTCTCTTTCTAGCGTAAACTTTAATTAGTTGATATCAGTGCATCATTTTGTACATACTAATGATAATTTATTATATATAAGATCAATTAATAACTAAGCTATTATTTTTATATTACACATTGGACCTTGATCATGTTTTGTCTCTAGTAATGACCGAGAGTCTAGTTTTAGACAAGATAATCGCTGACTTTACTGAGCTATAGAAATTCAGCAATATCATTGGCTTAGTATTTAGGGCAATTAGTTGGTCCGCTACAGGCAAATACTGTCTGTCGTGTGATCCTCGATTTTCGTTTTGCCACAAGTCTTCTCGAACTAGAGTTGACTCCACATTCTCAAAGTTTACTTAAAGCTTGCTAATATTGTTTTCGCTTTCTTTCTGTTCTTCTTTATTAGCACTTAAAGCCTTTTCAGCGGGTGAAGGATTGCTTCTTGAAGCAGCCATTGACTCTGTAAGGCCGGATACATTTCGAAACCCGGCAAAGCCACAACTTTGAAGAATTCTGTTGATCATCTTCTTATAGGCCACGCGAAAATGATCGATTCGCCAGCTATACACGATGAAGTTTACCGATGAATTGGAGAGGTAAAGAGTACGAATCCAAGAGTAGGCGACATCGTTGGAATTCCCGTTTTTCAAGAGAAGATAAAGAAAGACAGGAATCCAGCATAGAGAAAAGATTAGGGTGAACAATGCCGACAGCTTCACAAACTTTTCTCTCCATAAGCCCTGTCTCGTACAGAAGAGGATTTCTTTACCTCCGTTCCAGTGTTGCGTCTGCCCAGTTGTTTTCATAACTTTATAGATTATGGCGCCATACGAAGCAATAAACAAAATATAGCCTCCAAAAAATATACAAACGCCAAACAAGGAAGATTCTTTAGGGAAGGGGATACGAAAACATACAATGACAATAGAAACGAACCCAACAAATTACAATAACTATTTTTATGCGTCTTTTCGTCATGATTTTTTTATGTTGGTGAGGTTTGAGAATCGAAATTGCCCTATCGATGCTGATAGCCGCCAAGTGAAAAAGCGAACTTCCGCATAAAATGTTGACTGAAATGTCATATGTTTGGTCGATTTCAGGTACGCACTGGTGGGCAAAGGTAGTAAAACATAGCCACATAACAAGTAATGGCTGAGCACACAACGTGACCAACATATCAGCAACTGCTAAGCTGAGCAGAAGGTAGTTAGACACTCTCCGACTGAGTTGAGGTGTGATCCAAATAGCAAAGATAATCAGCAGGTTTCCAAATGTTCCCACTGGAACAAGGAGGGAGTTGATAGGCAATAAGGATTGTCCCTTGCACTACAGGAGTTATGCATCCGCTTGACGCGTTTGTGATATTCAGATGTTCCATGATTTGGCGCCGCTGGTAAATGGTGCGACCTTCGTCGAAAGTTCTTTCCTTTGTTGCTTTACAGTAGCTTTTTAAATGATTTCGAGTTGGCTCCGATTAAAAATACTGGTTAATGAGACCTCTCAACCCAAACCACATTAAAACCTCCCTTTTAAACACAACGGGCAACGTGAGTGGATACTCTAAATTAAACGTGTTTAATATTTAATGCAAAGAGATGCCCAAGTGTTTGTTATTAACTTCCGTTGACACAATAATGAAAGTGAAGTCATATTTTGCAATCTTTATTTACAAAGGGGAACACATAACAGAAATAATGGGCTCTCAAAGACATATATTTACCTACTTTATCCGCATATTAGCCAACAGTGATGCAACAGTGTAGCTTTTAACGGTAAATTAAACGGTTTTCGGACCACCATAGCGAATATTTGCATCTGATAAACGTATGGCATTCTTTTCTTTACCCTATGAAAGAAGCAAACCGTTTGTCTGCCTGTGCTGTCCTGCCTGTGCTATATTTTTTAATGAGTAAGTACTTGTTTTCCAGTGCTAACACTCCAGTCTCCTAATCGTAAAAAGGCTGCCTTAGGCTTGTGTTGCATACGCCCTTAATTTCGAAACAAAAATTTCAGCTTTTGAAAAAGAAAGATGTCTCCTCTGCCGGAAACGAACTCTGGAAAGTGAAAGCTCTGAATCTTGAGATCTTGAGATTAATTGACAGAAATGCTGTAGCAGCACTACTCTTGGACGGGAAGCTATATTTTCTACCTGCAGTTTAATATATAGAAATGCTCATTTTCAAGAAAAAAACTGCGAGCGTGTCCGCGCGATTGGCTAAAACGTAATTCGGAGGATTTTGATTATCATCAGGTATCGACTAAAGATAAAATGATGTTATGATGCACTGTTTCCTATAAATTATACGCCAGGAAACATAGCTTTTCTATTTTATCAAGTATCAATATCCCTTGCATCAATCATCTCTGGGAGTTCATAATAACCGATATTTAATTAGATGATTCATATGGCGCTTTAAAGACACGTGGATCAAAGACGTGATTCAATCATTATACCGCGAGGTATAAGACTTCTCAACAAAGAGTGACATTTTAATTAGAGTTAAATTATGCTTCGTATTTTTTATTACTTATTATTGTAAACCATTCGTATTTTTCAATTCTAAGTTTGGTCAATAAAGATTATCATCAATATACAAGGCCAAATAACAAACTGCCCTCTTGAAAACGCGCCGTTCAGCGGGCGATAATGGAATTTGTCGGGCCGCAAATACATTTGCAGCCCTGTTGCTGATTGGCTGAGAAGGCATCGCGCGACAGCTCTCGACCAATCAGAATTTACAAGAAAACCATTTCAAAACTCGAGTTTTGTGTCAATCGATAGATCGATATTTTTTATATTTATTTGAAGACAACTATTATCGTACTGATCAAACGCCATTTTAACACCTATATGTAAGAATTTCCAAGAATTTCCAAGTTTCAATTACAAAGTTTGTTATTTGGCCTAGTATATTGATGATAATGATAATGACATGACTTTTGTCGGGCATATTGTTTATTTGTGGCCCTTGTAGCATCGTTTGCACCCTCGCTGCGCTCGGGCGCAAATGAAGCTACTCGGGCCACAAATAAACAATATGCCCTCCAATAGTCATGTTATTGTCCTATTATTATTATTATCCACTGACGTAAACTGATAATTCAATTGAACCTCTGCATGCTCAACAAAAATGCCAAAATAATATGTTTCAACTAAAACACCGCGACATTTAGGAGAGTCAGGCTTTCCCCTTATGCAAAGCTCGGTGATGATTCTATTGTTTGTTTTACTGTCTGTTTCATTCATTTGTTTTGATATTGGCTTTGTTTGCTTGATCCAAATTCTCGACGTTTTGGCACTTGAAGATGTCAAACTTTACTGGGGAATTCAAGAAAGGATTAGGAAATAATGTAGATGTTTTTGCTGTTTGTTGTTGTTGTTGTTGTTGTTGTTTTTATTCATTTTTATTTTTTTGCTTTGCTTTGCTTTGGTTTTTATTTTATTTGTTTGTTTGTTTTGTTTTGTTTTGTTTTGTTTTTGTTTTTGTTTGTTTATTTGTTTGTTCAGGTTGGTTGGTTGGTTGGCTGGCTGGTTGGTTGGTTGGTTGGTTGGTTGGTTGGTTGGTTGGTTGGTTGGTTGGTTGGTTGGTTGGTTGGTTGGTTGGTTGGTTGGTTGGTTGGCCGCCTACGGCTCGTGCTTCCACTACGCTCTTTCGTGTTCCCTCAACATCACTCGTGTTTTGATCAGGCTATTAAACACGGAAACAGCTTTATATTTCTTAAACAGTAATAAAATTCATAGTATTTGCTTGTGCTTGTGAACTTCCACTTTTTAGCAAGACTGAGATCAATAGTCGATTATTCGTGAGATGATTCCCAAAACGTGACAGTGTTACCATCAACTAATGGAGGTTTCCTGAACCGACGGCGCCTTGTGATCGATAACGGTGTTGAACCAAAACAAAGATATGACGATTAAATTCTTTCACGACATTAAATTAACGTTTCTTTTTATTATTTTTTTCACAATGATATTTTAACAGGATGTTTCATTTATGGTGATGATTTTCAAGAAGGTCCTGTAAAACTAATTACTTAACAAATTAAATTAAGTCACAAAAAATAGAAATATTAATAAGTGATGTCAGTATCACAAAAGTTATAAAGCATTAATACGATTATGTAAAATTAGGTGTAGAAATAAAATTACATGCATGTATTGAAAACTTTCAGTTTGATGTCATCACCTAGATTGTTAAGAGTAAGAGGTAGGCATCACTAATGCACGGAATGGAGAAAGGTGCTCATTTTATATTGTTTAATTATAATCCATCCATCACATTGGCTAAAACATGAAAATCCAACATATCTTTACCAGATATTACATGAATGTCTCCCTAGTTCACTAGTTAATTTTCTCTTGGTTAAAAATTTTCTGAGTTTTAATGAAACAAAAATTCTATTTATTTGAGATATTTTAGAAAAATTGACAAATAGAAGTGAAATAGACAAAAATCAAAACTTTGATTCAAATCCAATAACTGGTGTAAAAACCGTTTTGGTAAGTCAAGAGTAAGTTGGTCAATTCGTGAAGTGAAAAACGGAAGCATTGTCAATAAAAACTATATCGAGCCACCTTAAGGGTGTACTGACATATAACATAAACTCTTTAATTATTTTACTTATATTTATTTATAGACGGAGCCAATTTAGCTTTCGCTACTCCTCCATTTGGCCGTCTTCAATCTCACACTCACTACCTCTACATTAGATATTTTGCATACAACGCACAATTCACATGTTGATTTTTACTGAGGGAGGAAAAACCGGAAAAAACCCTCGTGGCATGGTAGAGAACACTGAACACATCAAACAAACTCAGTTCACATATGATTCCAGGCGCTCGAGCTGGGACTCGAACCCAGACCACATGCAGTGGTGAATGGCCAGCGCTCTCACCGCTCAGGCCAACCATGCCACCCACATAACGTTGCTGTGCAACAGTTGCTAATGCAAAATAGAGTCTCAATTTGGCGATAGGCGCACGCGCGCGCATTTTTTGGCAGGAACCATTTGAATTCTAGCGACGCACACCTGACAAAAAAGGACTCATTTCTGTTGATATTGCGCATGCACTGGACATTTTACCTTAAGGTTTGTTATAGAAGCTATAATCTTTGTCAGTTTTTGTCAAAACGAAGTGTTTCTTCAATATTTATATCATTTACAGCCTTTTCTTTAAAGCCAAGCATGGGGTTGTAATTTGCATTATTCGCTTATTTGCGACATTAAAAAAATCATAACAAGCTTATTTGGAGATCATTTTTAAAACGCATGTTTGGTTTTATGCATCTTGATTTCAAGATTTATTTAATCTATTTCAAATTTTCTAATATGCACTGCTAAAGGAAATTATATCTTCTTTTTTGTGGCTATGACGTCATGTTATTAAAGCAATATATTTGACAATTGAAAGGCGTTTTAGAGCATTTCCAAATTTCCAATTTTGTATATGTCAGTACACCCTTAATGAAATTCCGTGAAAGAATTGGTTTCTCTCCGGTATGCGCAGTTTATGCTTTAATATGTTAGTCTGGTTGTATTATCTTTTGTTAGCTTTTCTGAAGAACTGTTAATTAAAAGACCCTTAATTTTAAACCGTTAACTCTTGCTTTTAATTTTGTGATTTAAAGAATTCAAGATTATTTCCATGATACCAGAATTGTGGGAACGTTTACAAAAACGTGTACAGAAACGTTTACAAAAACGTATACAAGCCAATACCACGGGTAAAAAAGATTCTTATAAGCAATTGAAATGATCTATGAAGCACTCTGAAAGCCCTAGTACAGAGCGGGCTTCAAACATCGTTAACTAACAGTGAAATAGGCAAGATCATTACAATGTCTTGCTAAAGACTTACAAATTACTAAAGGTTCTGAGCAGTAATAAATGTACAATAATTTTAAGAGGCAACACGACACTTTTGAAGTTTTTACAAGACATGTTTCAGTAGTTACAACTGCAATTGTCATTTGCTAAAGCACAGCTTAGTGAGATATTGTCTTTTCAATTAAAACGTCCAAGACGGCACCATATCCCCCTAAGAGTATTTGTGGGTAGGAGTGTCACTGGAACCTCAAAGCCCTGACCCTATTCCAGACCTAAAATCTTGATTTTCCATAAACTTTTCGAGACAAAAGCTTAAAAATGTATACCCTGTCCCAGACTATAACAATATTGTTTTTTCCAACAATTTTTTTCCAACGTTTCCTGGCCTCTTTTATTGAGATTTTTATTTCTATTGAAGCGTGTTTAATTATATAAGACGATGTAAACTGATAGTGGGTTTAATGCGGAAACCATACCCTATCCCAGACCAAAACGTTACCCTATCCCAGATAAAAAAGGCAACAAATGACACCCTACCCAGACCTGGGAACTGAAAAACCAGACCTTATCAGGGGGCACATACCTGTATGGCATACATAGGGGAGTGTCCCCCCTCCTCCTCCCCCGGCATATGCCACTGTGAGTCAATTTATAAAGGAAGGGTTTACTAAAATACAATGAGTTCCAATCATTTCTAATTGGATGTAGTTTCACAGTTAGCAGGGTTCTCTATACCCTTTTGCAAAGTGAAATCATGCTAAAATATTTGGTCTTTTTAATTAAAAAAATCTTGATCACGTTCACCAAAAAAATCAAAAGTTGCTTTCACGTGGACGCAAAAAGCTTTTAGACCTTAAATCACGTTTCACGTCAAAATACATCAGCCATTCACGTTTCACGCAAAAGGTATAGGGGACCTTGAGTTAGCAACTAAGTTTACTTAAAACTTGATTACTAGTGATATTTGCAATCGCCGACAATTTATCGAAAGAATCGGTGGAAATTGCAATTTATTAATATCGAATTTTCACCTCCTCCCACCTTTGCAATGCTACTCAGTGGTGAAACTACAAGACGTTTTCTACCTCATCAGTGAACGGACGGGCGGACAATTATTGAGTTAAAAGACTAACGATGCTAGCTAGTGGGACGAACTGAGGTAGAAATAGCCAATTTGTAGCAAGGTATGTAATTAAAATTGACCACGATTATGAACGGGTAGATGTTCAATTATGTCAAGAGACTATAATTCTAAGAGAGAACGAAACTCGCAGATTGATGTCTGCGCGATGTGTGTTTCCTCTGCAATAGATTTTCTCGACAAAAATCGCGAAGAAAATCTTTTTTGTGTATTTTGAGATACTTATCTCGGAGCTTAGCTTAGATACTTAGACTCGTTGATAAGTCTATGAGGTCTCAGAAAAAACTCCAAAGGCTCAGAGCAGTATTTTAGTAGAAACAGATAAAGTAGTAAATATCTTGCAAGAAATTGTTTTTAAAGTACATTTTTGCACATTTTTCATAACTTTGAAAAAGCAACATGAACGCGGAAATATTCGATATACACATTCGAGAGGGAAGTGGGGCGAGTTTGCAAAAATCGCTTTTTATCGCACCAAAGATTAGAAAAATGTTCCAAATTTGAATGAAAATTCTCGCAAAGTAGCAATGTTGTGTTTTTTGAACCATTCAATCGCCTAAAATCGCCCAAAATTGCCAAAAATCACCCTAAATCGCCTTAAGTTTTGAGCATCTTTGGGGGATAATTTTGCTTAAATCGCCTAAGATCGCCTACGATCGCCCAAATTTACGGCGATTTTAGGGCCCGGAGTAGGCCTTGATATCATCAACTTAGTCTACTATACACGCTCCTGAGTATTAGCGGACACTACGATATTCTATTTTTGTATTCTAGTCGTGATTTGTTTGAGAAATGTCCTCAAGACAAATACGTGTCAGACCTTGGAGTCTTAATTTCGTGAAGGAGGAAATGAGATCCTTTTCCTAGACAACTTCAATGTGATAAAGTGGTTTTTGTTTGCCTATTGGTATCACTCACTTATTACTACAAAGTTTTAACGAATATTCACTGTAATTTCCATCGTTATTGAATTTTTAGCCGGTTCTTTAAATTTGTAGTCAAACCAGCCTAACGTCTACCTGTCTATATACTTCCAGCCACCTCCCCACAACGGCCAGTATTATCTGTCCCCCGCCATCGATCCGATCAGTAATTCCACTCTACATTGAAACCCCCGTAAACGGCCATCTCTCTAAAATCCCCATAGTGGCCATTGTGGATGATATTTAGTTCCTTTTATTTGTACATTAAATCAAGTAAAGTTCATCTCTCGATATCTTGAATACCATCTGAGAGCTGACTGTTATATCCCTGTGCCAGGAGGGTTTATAATCATGAAGTTTATTTGCCTTGTGTCAAATTGCGTCGCTTTCGGAGGTACCAATTCGAGTGGGACTTCACTACAAGAACCTTGATCCTTAACACTCGACTGCCGCCCTTTTCCTCTGTTTGAGCTGTTCTTGAAAGCATTGGAAGACGTTGTTCTTTTTAGGTCTTTGCTCATATTAGCACAGCTTTCATATTCGTCTTTACCGTTACGCGAGACGTCAACACTGGCTTGACACGTAGTGCGTCTCAAACATCTTCTTGGTTTGCGCAGTATTTTGTTGATGATTCTCAAGTAAGCAATACGAAAATGGTCGATTCGACAACTGTACACAATAAAGTTCATTGATGAATTGGAAAGCACTAGTGTACGGATCCACATGTACGTAACACCGCCAAGTTCTCTGAGAACAGCGTTTTTAACTGTTGAATAAAACCCTAGCAAGGGAAACCAGCACAGGGAAAAGAACAGGATAATGATGGCGATTGTTCCAGCGACCCGTTTCTCCATGCGCGCATCCCTCGAGGCAGGGGATAGCACAGCTGCAGGATCCTTGCTGTTGACCTTCTCTTTTCTGACCTGATTTAGAATAAGAGCATATGAACCGATAATGATCATGTAGTTGAAAACTATCAAAGCAATAGATAGCATTAACGTCGATGGAAAGGGAACCCGAAGACATACGAACACGGCAGCCGTTCCCCAACAAGTGACCAGCATCGTTTTCAAACCAAATTTTTTCATTATGACTTGGTGTCGATGAGGCTTTGTGACAACGAGTGCTCGATCGACGCTGATCGACGCCAGGTGGAAAAGTGAGCAAAAGCAAGAGAAATTCCCTGCAATGTCATAAGCATAGTCAATCTCGGGAATGCAGAAGTGGCGTATGGTTGTGAATGCAACTGATGTTGCATGCAGAGGCTGTGCACACATCGTTACAAACAAATCCGCGACTGCCAAACTGAGTAGTAGAAAGTTGGATATCTTGTTTCGTAATTTCGGCGTATTGAGCACGGCGGATATAATGAGAAAGTTTCCAAACGTACCAACGAACACGAGGATGTAGTTGATGGTAAAAATAGGTATTCCATGAACTAATGGAAGAGTACATCTGTCTTCAATTGGTTTGTCGGTGGAATTGTCATAAAGAATAAACGAAGACCGCCTATGATTCATGTACATTGAACTCTTGTCCATCTTCCTCTAAGACTATCGAGTAAACTGCTCGCTTAATCACTTGTTTGTGTTATACTTTGGATCTTAAGCCTTGGATGACGCGTTAGCGAACTAACCAATCAACAAACAGGAGGATTCCGGAAGAAATAAGGACGAAGGTCTTTGCAAAAGATATTCTTAATAGTTTGAAGTCTGTATGATCAACATTTGATTACAAATAATTTTGTGCTTTTTCATTTTATTAACTGATTATACGCTACCAAGTACAACAGTAAGAAAATAATACGTCGTATCTTTTTTTCCAAGCGGATCCGTTTTTAAATATGCTAAGAGAGCGCTAGTTGCCCATGTGGGAGATTCATGATTAGCTTTATTTTCCGTTCGTTACACAGAAGCTTAGTATATCACCAACAATATTAAAACATGGCCGTGAGGTATCAAAACTACACTTCATTAGTGATCTATATATATACAGTACTCAAATATACAGTCCTCAAACTGTCGATGGCGTGGAAATGAAAATTTTATTCCATACATTTTTTATTAAACTGTCAGTATCTGCAGACTTGCAGCAAAAATATTGACTGGATGATTTCCAGAAGAAATACCCTTATAATGCAAAGGTGTATGTTTACTCATTATAAATATTTCACACACAGACTGTTGTTATGTTTCAACAAAAGGAAATATGAATGTAAAAGAGCTTTATTTCGGAATTGTTTATCTGAAAGATTAACTTTTTCATTTCCAGACATAGCAAATTTTGATAAACAGAAGAGTGAAATAATATAAGAAATGGAATTGTTTGGCACTTCCTCACAGGATATATTCAGTAAACAGTTTAAAGTGACAGAAAAAGGGCATTAACAAAAACTATCAGCCAAACATGCAAATGCAGAAATATTATCTGGTCAATAGAGGTAAAAGACAAAAAACATCAGTTGATGTTATAGACTTTACAGCCGGCACAGAAATAAGTGAAATTTATCATTTTTAAGTTAAATAATAATTTAAAAAATGATAAAGTGAAAATGATCAGCATGCCAATTATTTCAAGAAAACACTGACATTCTTAAAATTGTTCATAACCTTGAGTCATCTACAAGAAAGTTGCAAATTTGCAACAAATCATTTTTAACAATTTTTTGACACAAATAAAAGACATATGGCAGATAAACGTCATTCTCACTTCATGTATTTTCTCTTTTGTGTAATTAATTCTCTACTCTGTGGAAACGGCATAATCTGAAATGAAAGTGTACATCGATTCACGTGTAAGCAACCGCTGTGTTATAATACTATCAAATATTATCTGTTATCAGATTATTATCATTTAGTATTATCAAGAAATTCTACTACTTTTCATTTGTTATTTTTTGAATGCCCTAGCTTTTTCTTTCCTGATTATTTACTTATCCAGCATTCGTTCATTTCCCTTTTATTCTTTTTGATCGCTGTCTTTTATCTTTCTCGTGAAATTTCAATAGGTTTGGTACAATATTTTCCTACTAATCACTATATTTATTCTTGAAGCGTTATAAATTCTTGAGATCTTTTTAATTTAAAAAAAATTCTGCAATGATTTTTGTCAATGTGAGAAAAAGTGTTGAATTCGACAGCTGCTTTTCCTTCATTACCTAACCAACACTTGCTTGTTTGATTTGTATTTGCAGTTGGTGTTGCCAAATACCATTAATGCCCGCTCAATCACCGCCATTAAAACAATTCCCTTTGAACTACCTTCCAAACTTAATTTCTTTTTGAGGGATTGTGGAAAAACAAGGCATTAATAAAACAGCACTTCTATCTTAGGATCCATCGTTAAGCAACGTTTACAGAGGAATTTCGTAATCCTGACATTTCAGACAGTAATCAAACAGGGATCGAAAAGGGTTTTGGAAAGATGCTGTTCGATTTAACTGATAGATGTCACTGGTTGGACTGGAAAGTAAAATCAAATCAAACAAGAAGAAAGAGTTGTTTATTTTTAAGTGACTCAGTGTTCTCTATTATTGGAAAAAGTTTTGAGTTTGTTATATGAACTGGAAAAGCTGCTCTAAAATTTTTTCATCTAGAGATGAGAAAAGGGGTTGATACCTTAAAACCCCAAATAATGAAAAATACCAACAAATGATAAATTTAAGTTTAACTGAATAAATTCTAAAACTATCATTATCATTAGCATATCATATCATCCTCATTAGTAGCCAAAAAATAAAAACGCCAAAGGCTAAAAACATCAATGAAATTCTAAAATAGCTTTAATTTTGTCACGTCTTAAGGAAGAGTTCTAACAGAAGAGGAGAAAATGAAGTTTACATAGAGAGCGAAAAGGAAATAAAAATACACAAATCTTGCAGGTCATCCTGAGATAATTGTTTTTCATAAGCAAACAAAACCTTTCAAATTGAAACTTCTTTCGTCGCTCTTAAAAGCGTAGCAGTAAATGCAGAGATCTCCGCACATAAATTACTCTTATCCTTCCGACAAAAATTCATTTTTGAATAACATACATTTAATTCTCTTCTAATCCTTCATTCATTCATTCTTTTTCTCCCTTTTTCTTTGTTTATTTGTTTTGTCTTTTTCGGGGATGGGTGAGAAGGTGGGGGAGGCGTGTATTCTGCCGGCAGCAAATATCTCCTTACCACCACCACCTTATCTTTTCTTCATGTTCCATTTACAAAACCTACTGACTTTTGACCATTTCGCTCTGAAGATGGCAGTCGTATTGCCGAAACATGTCAGTCAAAAACTTAAAAAGTTTCGTTCTTCCTTTGAAATTCATTGTATATTTAATACTTCTACGTTCTCTTGACCATCTCTCCCTGTATAAAGACCCTCTTCCAGGCACTCCTCACAACAACCTTGAACTCTATGAGTGCCCCGTCACGTCCTCTACCTTCGAGTAGTGTAAGAAACGATGATAAAAAGATCGGTGAGACCAACAAAATATACTTAAAGTGTTTTTAAAACAGACTTGAGTTCGATAAATGATTTTCATTTCCAATTTTAAGTGGATCAGGAAACCTGTTTTCTTGTGAGATATTTCATGCAGGGATGCTGTTGACCATAGCACGTAGTACTGACTACTAGTAGAAGATCGTACAATAATATCAAATGATGTTCATTTAGTCATGTTGATTTGTTCATTTAATTTAATTTCCAAAACATTAATTAATTTTCATTTAAGAAGCTTTTTTAAGAAACAAATCTTTTTTTGCTATGGGAAGATATCAGTAAGACTAGTTTGTTTTGCACTGGACAAACAATCTAAAGCACTTTAGCAATCAGCGCCGTCTCGGCAACTTTTTCGTGTTCTTTTGTTACGTACTTGAGTTGCAAGCAACAAACAAAAAAGAAAAAAGAAAAAAAACAGAAAATGCTGGCTTAAACAGAAAGCGTTTTAACAAAAGAACAACCATTTTCTTTAATTACCAGTTAAGAGTATCAACGTAAAATAAAAGGCATGTATATCTTGATTAGTTCGAATCGCACACACGAATTTGATGCACTGTATTTACTAGTATACCATAAGATAACCAAGCTAGAAGCGAATAACATAATTGCACGAAGAAGTAAATGTATCAGTAAAGTATGGGGTGCGTTTTTGTTATCATTGTTTCGAGGAAGTAACCACGTATAGATACTCCCTTTCAAACTAATCTATTTCTTAATAGATACGCCGACGTATTTCTGAAAAAATGCTTAGTTGAAAAGTTTTAGGAATTCTTCATCGAGACTTTTTGATATATTGAACTAAAGAGAGACCGGATGTCTCATAAAACGATAGAACATTATAGAAGCGGGTTTTTGTTTGTTTGTTTTCTTTTCCTTTCTTTTTCTGGCTGATTGTACTGACAAAGTCAGCATTAGAAGATATTTAAGATAACTGGGACTGAAATGCCATCTATGTGGGCCCTTGGTGAGGTCCCTTCAACTATTGTTTTCTGACAGATACTGTTAAAATACATCTTTAACTGTCATCTTGCTTTGTGGTATATTACATAAAAGAAGATTCATAAGGTCAATACTTTGAATTACACGCGGCTAATCACATTAACATCTTTAAATTTCAAGGCCGGAAAAATTAACTTTAAAAATAAGAGAACCGGCCACGGAACACCACACCATTATGTACAGGCTACATGACCGACTGCACGACTACTCCGTCTTACTAAGCTCTTTCGTGACCATGCTTAAAAGAATTTTTCCTGTATCAAGTCTTATTGAAAAATATGATGTTATCTAAAGAGGAAATTGGTGTATTAGACGAACAAAGGACTCCGACAGTAAAGAAGCTGGTGACGTCCTCCTACGTGTTTTCTTTTTTGATACACCAATTTTAAAACATATAGATAAGGAAAGGTGTGAGATTGACCATCTGTGGTCGACTGTGTAGCTATTACTGAGCTAATTTTGTTTCTTTTGACTCAATTTTGACGGAAATTGATAATGTGATAGATAGGCTTCAGGCATACTTTTTCAGATAGACTTTTTCCAGTAATTCACCATAAAAACAAAAAAAGAAGGAAGGAAAGTAAATGCAAGTAAAAGACAAGAAAAGAAAGAAAGTAAGTAAGTACGAAAGAAAGAAAGGAAAACGAAAGATAGAGAGAGAGAAAGCAAGAGAGAAAGAAAGAAAGAAAGAAAAACAACAACAACAAAAACAAAAACCGAGAAAACAAAACAACAGCAACAAACAAACAAACAAAACAAGATTCTTTCCATTTCTCACCACCAGAAAGTAAGCAGAAGATGATAAACTGTTAGAAATGTATTAGACCTTACCATAAATTGCACTTTCTAGAATTGCCTTCGAGCACTTTTTCACATTTCATTTTTAATTTCCTTCCCTTTTTTTAAAGATAGTCTCCTGAGTCACGGAGGAACACGCCGTCTGAAAGTAATTAGCTGACTTATACAGTCACAGCTCTCCTTGCGACTATGCACGCTCGTAAGCGACCACCTCAAGTTACGACCACCGTTGTATGTATAACCCCGTTTGAATTCTCACTCATACTCTGTAATCAAAAGCACTCGTAGGCGACAACTTTCGTAAAACGTAACAGGGCTGAAAAACGTACGACCACTCTCGTAAAACGTAACAGGGTTGAAAAACGTACGACCACTCGCGTAAAACGTAACAGGGCTGAAAAACGTACGAACACGAAAGATTTTCAAGAAAAAATAGATGTGGTACAAGCGCTAAAAAGAAAGGTACTCTGTATAAAATCACAGGTTTTAAAGCTAGTACTATAACCTACAAGTTTAGATATGTTTTTTCTTAATCTTTCAGAAACAGGCTTAAGTTTTGAAAATTTGTCGAAATTTGTTCGTTTTAAGCTCTGATCTCTCGTAAGCGACCGCATATTGGGAATTACCAACGGGAACAGCGCGGTCAAACGATTGCGCACGTGCAGCAATAAGGTGAAAGAACAGCTAATTTGCATTTGTAAACACTAGGGTTTTTGGCCGATAGTGTTCAAAATCAATTTATGAGAAACGTTAATATTTAGTCTCCGTTAAGTAGCGTGCTCCAAAAGCGTATTTTGTTGTTGTGACTAACGTAACTACAGATAAAAGCGAGTAGATTCTCGTGACAATTTAATATCTCAAGATGTAAAAAAAAATTCTGGAGGTGTAAACAAGGAATAATTTAAACGGAACATATTCTTCTTTCACAGCATATATGGAGACTAAATATTGACGGAGTTTCTTATAAATTGACTTTGAAATGTTTTCCCATACAAATTCACTGTTCTGTCACCTAAGTGTTGCACATGCGTAGTCGTTTGACCGCGGTGTTTAACCAACGGGTCTTTTCAGTACTTTGTTTTCAAGCTCCCGTAAGTGACCATTAGCCAAGATGTGTACAGTAGTCTGTGCTAATGTACATTCTGATCACATGAATAATGAACTTTAAGTTTATTCCAATCTCTTTCTTTAGAACAGCAAGCTGTGTATTCACAGACCTTTGTTGTGACAAGCTAATAACTACAAACTTTTACCCAATAATAGCTCAAGCTAAAATTATAATTTTAAGCTTTGCTAAACGACTAGTTTATTTCTATTGCATTCTAATGCATGGTCGCTTACGAGAGCTCATTCTCAAAAGCGACCAGCTCTAGTTGCGACCAGGTTTTCGAATTAACAAGGTGGTCAAGAGCTTCGATTGCATATCCTTTTTTCCAATACGTAGAAAGACTTGGAAACTGATGTATACAACAATTAGAGGCCAAATACCCCCAAGGTCGCACGACATATAGTTGTATAAAAATGCCGCGAGTATTCGATCCCTCACTTTATCTCATTAGAAAATAAGCACTAAAAATGGGAATTTGAGAACTAGTTCGAAACGGAGTGCTTAGAATACTCCTGATATTCTAACTACTTGGCATGCAAATAAAAAAGTACGAAGTCATACTCTATTTCCCCAAAGATAACTAGAGTCCATCGGAAGGGGAATAGTGTGGCTTTTGAGTACTTATCCAGCGCACGTTCACAATAGACCTTTTTAACGATATGGCGGCCATCTTGAATTTTTTTGTTCCAAAAGACATTATGGGATGCCCAGGGGGCATATTGATATGTATTTGTACCACGGGCATCCCATAATGTATTTTGGAACAATAGAATTCAAGATAGCCGCCATATCGGTAAAAAGGTTTATTGTCATTCATGTCAAAAAAATATAATAGACTTGAGCAAAGCATGAAATAAATCACTATACGCAAATAAAAGTGGCAGAAAAAGAACGGGTTTTTTTCCTTTTTTGTTGTTGTTGTTTTTTGTTTTTTTTTTCTCTCCTTGTTCTCGAACTCACATTTGCAAGAACAATCAAAAGATGCCCCAAAACTAAACATATAATAAATTTTTATAATCCGATCAATTTACTGCCTCGTATGGGCTATGTTTTCTAATACCACATGAGTCTCAGGCTGAGAAGAACATTAATGTTAGTTACATGTCGTATTGGTATATCAGGTAAACGTGGTTTTCTTTTCTATAGGAATATATAAAAGATGAGAGAAATAAATCACTATACGCAAATAAAAGTGGCAGAAAAAGAACGGGTTTTTTTCCTTTTTTGTTGTTGTTGTTTTTTGTTTTTTTTTTCTCTCCTTGTTCTCGAACTCACATTTGCAAGAACAATCAAAAGATGCCCCAAAACTAAACATATAATAAATTTTTATAATCCGATCAATTTACTGCCTCGTATGGGCTATGTTTTCTAATACCACATGAGTCTCAGGCTGAGAAGAACATTAATGTTAGTTACATGTCGTATTGGTATATCAGGTAAACGTGGTTTTCTTTTCTATAGGAATATATAAAAGATGAGAGGGCACCTAAAATTGTTGAAAACCAATATTCAAAACCTGGCGAAAGCGAAGAGAATACCCCAAGTGCAGTTATTATCAAACACTACTACTCTTTAAGCCTACATACAAAATTGGATAACGTGGTATCTAGAAGCGATACGTTTATTACATATACCGCATTCTCTTTGCCAATATACAAACTTGGCTACACAGACCTCGCCCTAAAGCAACCCCCTATGGGAGGACAAATACCCACGTGTTATGCCGTGCGGGTTTCGAGGAGAGTTTTGCGGGCGCCCGGCACGGAACCTCGACGACTAAGCCTGCATGCCACACCACGCCTGTTTTTTCTTCTCATTTATTCTTTTTCTTCCGGCTTTTTGCAGATATTTTAAGATGTTTAAGAGTATTTTCAATTTAGTGGAACGAGCGGGCTGGCAAGAACGGCTAGTTGTTAAATGGGTTATAGTTTTGCTTGGTTTTATTTTTTATTTATTTTTTCATGAATATAAAGAAATCTTCAGTCACCCATCCCTGGAAACCACGCCAGAAAAATGTTCTAACAGCATTTTGATTCTAGAAAACACAGTTTTGTGATCCCAACTATCTAGACTTCTTATCATGAGTATATATCTTGATAACGAGACAGCCCTATCGGTGGATGTCTGGTGGTTGTGTTTATATAACCTGACGTAATTCTCGCTTGTGCATGCAAAACGGCTTATTGATGGATACCAGTCTTTATGTATGTTCAAATTCTCTCTGTGATATTGCGACATATGCAGGCGATCGGCGATTGGTGATTGCCTGACCGAAAGGAAATTTGGGGTAACAATTCAAGAATTGCTTCATATTCATTAATTAAACACCCAAGCAATGCCGGTACCATGCAGTAAAGACCTTATAGGACAAAGTGGTGGAAGGCGATTCATACATATATCTCCGCTAATAGCGTGACCGCAGTTCCTTTCGGTCGTGCAATCACCAATATCATTATAACCGAGCAGTTTTAAAATTTTCATCAGTTTTGCGTTGTTGCGGTTTTGTGGACCCAAAAAGGTACTGATTTTCGTAAAAGGACAAGCGTCTATCCGCCAACAAATCAGCCAAATGACGTGGTTTTGACCCTAAAAGGTATACGATAATCTCCAAGAGGGACCAACACAATGGCATCCCCGGGAATCAACCTATAAATGAAGTTTCAGTCTTGACCTGTTTGAGGGTGTCACATGGCTTAAGAGACTAATGAATATTTCCCTCCTCACTATTACTGACTTTGTGGCATTGAATTTAAGGGTACTCAAATTTACATGGAGTGTTTTTATCAACATTTTCTCTATACAGATCTATACATGCTTGATTTTTAAGTCTATTTAACAATAAGTCTATTTAATAGTAGACGAATTGTATTACTAACTTGAGGTCAATGAACACGTTAGAGAACCACTCGGAACACTAGCTGAAACAAGTTATATTGTACATTCCTTTATATGTAGCCCGAGTAAACGCCGATCTGGCGTCTAGTTTATGGTTAAATTCGTGCTATTTAGTACTAAATAGTGCAAAGTATTGCACGCTTTTAGTGTTTGTACTCTACTGTTAGTGATTAGTATCTTTCAGTAAACGATTTTGCGATATCTAAAAGCAATGCATTTATTTGATGTATTGTCTTTTATACAAACTGGGTTGTTTTGGTAATAAACACAACAACAAACAATAAACAACAACAACAACAACAGTCACAACAAAAATCCACATACACAAATCAGCGGCGTCTAATATCAATTTTATTCCTATATAAGTTTTTTAGAGTGTCAATAGTCTACAACAAAATGAATGCTTTATATGCATGGAAAAGGGAGTCATTGTTCATCATAAATTTGGCTGGTGTGTAACAAAACAGTCCGAATAATTCATGGCTAGTGCGTAAAAATAAGCTTAACCCAAAAAGAAGGCTAAAAATAAGCGAAAACAATTTGTGGAAATTTTGAATTCTCTTTGAAATGTTTATATTTTCTATATTTTGACTTTTTTGGAAAAATATAGAAAAATTTGGAGGATGGATAAAGAGTGTAAATATGTATTACAAAGGATTTTTATTATTACGTTTAGCAAGTTCCAGAATACAAGAAACTGCTAAACCGGGCATTTATATATATATGAAAAAAATGTAGAGAAATGATCATGACACCTACAGAAACAATGTCTAGTTCGTGGGAATGTCAGTGTAAAGTCGTTTGCTCATTTGTTATTTTTCCGTCCTTAAGTTTCTTTTTGTTTTTGTTGATTTTAGTTTTTAGCTGTACACCAACCAACAACCAAATTCAAAGCTAATAAAAAATGTTCAGTGTAATTTTAATTCTCTTGTAAGCCTGAATATGTCCAACGAAAACGATTGGCAAAAGCTTTGCTCACGACAATGACTTTGAGGAACTAAAATTATGTGCTGAATATTGTATAAGATTTTACTTTTACTTTATCAACAGAGAAAACAAAAAAGGCTAAACAAAGAAAACAAAGCAGGCTCAAACTGTTATCTGTGTTGTTAGTGGATACTGAAACTCATCACTGACTTTTGTGTCTTGTAAAAGCTAAAATGACTCACTCACAGTTTTTCTCCCGTCAGATATTCGCTCCAAAATGCATACTAAAATACCCCACAAACTTCACTATTCATAACTTACCTTTATTTATGGTACTACTTAGCTTTAGAACGATTTAGTTTGTATTTTAGTAGCCAAGACAATCAAAAGAGTGTTTTCCCTTAGCTTCTGGTCGACTTCTCGATCTGATTTTCTTTGCCTGTTGTGTGTGAACGCACGCGCGCACGCGTGTGGTGGTTTGGCGCCAAATAGCAGTCAACCAATTATGTTGCGCCATGACGTTGTCACACCAACCAAACGTCATCTGCATACTAACATTGAATTGGTTTTTTTAATGTCATTTATTATTATTGATAAATTTGGCATTTCACTGGTCTTTATCCATTAATTTTTTATTGATTTATTTATGATTTTAGTATTTCTTATTTCCTGATTTATTTGTTGAATGATAAATAGACGTAATTCATCTAGCTTGTTACAATATTTTTCAATTAATTAATCAATCAGTCAATCAGTCAATCAGTCAATCAATCAATCAATCATCATTCCTTATTTCAACCATCAGAATATTTTTACAAAGATTTTTTTAACAATTAAAATAATTAATTTTTACAGAATGTTTTTTACAAGAACTTTTTTTGCAAGAATTTTTTTCCAATTCAGGGTGAAAATTTGAGCAGTCAGTGTTATTTGGTTATATTTTATTGTTTAAAAATTCTGTCAGCATCCCAAGTGAATAATAGTGTTTAATATTATTCCTTTAGAGTTTTATCACGATGAGTAAACATCGTGAAGTGTCTATCCATCCATTCCATCCATTCTAGACAAGGCGCACTTTCGAAAAATCAGATACCTGGAGGCATTTTGGGGTAGAGGCCGGTAACATAACTATTCTAAACCGATTTTTCATGCTGAATGCGAATATGACTGTTACCAAGACGTATTCTGCAATCTTATACGTGTAAATGACGTATTTTGTGAATTGCTACAGTCATTTCATACTAACGGCTTTTTCATGTAATACCAAAAGTTCCCAAACTTAAAAACAATTACCATGGCTGGAAAGAGGACATCAAAATCAGTTAAACTGTGAAGTTTGAAGGATATCAGTTGAAAAATCAAGGAGATACGAATTTTCAAAAATCGAAATTTGTTGGTATCTCTTGCATAACTGTAAGTGTTTTCATACAAAATTTCGTTTTTTGAAAATTCGTATCTCCTTGATTTTTCAACTGATATCCTTCAAACTTCACAGTTTTACTGATTTTGATGTCCTCTTTCCAGCCATGGTAATTGTTTTTAAGTTTGGGAACTTTTGGTATTACATGAAAAAGCCGTTAGTATGAAATGACTGTAGCAATTCACAAAATACGTATAAGATTGCAGAATACGTCTTGGTAACAGTCATATTCGGATTCAGCATGAAAAATCGGTTTAGAATAGTTATGTTACCAGCCTCTACCCCAAAATGCCTTCTGCACATTTTGCGATCGATTCCATCCATTCCATCCATCCATCCATCCATCTATCTATCTATGTTTTATTAGCACATTTAAATATGATAAAATTTACTTTGAGATAGAAAATCGTTTATTACTATTTTAGATAGTTTGCACCTTGCACACACACCTTAATTTTATACGCCTTTTACTTCAGTGCGTACCCACCTAAAAAACCTAAAAAATCTTAAATTAAAAGACTATAATGTAAATCCGAGCTACAATCAGTTTATCCATTTTGCCACTTATCCTGGTCATTTAATAGTCAATCCACATGCATCCAAACTTGCAGTTCTAGTTAAAATGAAGTTCTCTAAGGAAATTAAAAACTACTGATTAGTGAATTTCACCTGATTTTGCAAACGTTTTAATGTTGAATAAATATAAACTAGTAGAAACCAGTGTTCAAAAAGACTTCGTACTGGCATCACCAACGAGACTCAACTTCACAAGTGCTAAACTGATGAATTAAAGCACGAGGGATATCTCCATTTCACCAGGTGCTACAATGAAGACTAAACATATCAACTCATTACCGCCATGGGTACCATGATTATCGCTTGCCAGATCATTCTATATTAAGCCTGCATCGTATAATTACTGATTGTACAGACATGGCATATAGATTAACACTCAAATTCGGAAAGGAACTAATCTACTAGTAATCTACTAGTTCTTAGAATCATTTTTATCTTTTAACAGTGTTTTATTACTGCTTGGGCTGGGTAGAGGGACGTAATTTAGATTTAGATTCGTATAGTTATCTAGTATTGTGCTTGTTATATATTTATGTTAATTTATTTAGTTTATTTAAGTTGCAGGACCTTATTGTAAAACACGTATGTGAAATAGGCTTCCTGAATAAAGATTATTTACAAGGAACTCAAATGCGCAAGATATACCGTATAGTCAAGAGACCATAATACTGAGAAAGCGATGTCTGTGCGATGTTCGTGGCGGCTAAGGCTATTTTTAGTAACTTCGCCATCGCGTGCGCAAGGCTCTTAAACAATAGAATTCAAATGCTGAAAGCAAACGGTCCCGTCTGCGCGCACGTTAAAAATCAATTTCTATTGTTTGAGAGCCTTGCGCGCGCGATGGCGAAGTTACTAAAAATAGCCTTAGCCACCACAAACATCGCACAGGCATCAATACTGAGTTTCGCTCTCATAGTATTATGGTCTCTTGGTATAGTATTTTCTTTCCAAATAAACGGTTTCAATATGCAAAAGTATTCGTTAAAGTATGACTAATACGTAATTCGAAGAAAAAACTGTAAATAAGAAAGACCACAAATGCAACTTTCAAAATCGTTAACAAGTTGTCACACAACGGTTCCATGGAGACCCCTAGATCCTTAACTTTGTCTTCACTTGATATATTATATATAAACGTATATATCATAACATATATTAAAGCACTTAAAGCACTTATAAAGAGGCCAAAATCCTAAAGTTCTGTGGCGCTATAAAACGACGTATTATGACAACATGGCTCAGCAAGTCTTCAGCGACTACTGCGGCATTTTTCTTTGTAAACTCAACACACTAGGGTGTATAGTCAATTATTGACCTAATCCTTTTAAACTCGCAGTATTTTAATAGCTCTATAAAAGAAAGATTTTTTATGCACGCATGGCGTACAAGCAGTGCCTCGTGAGTTTGGTTGAGAGTGTTTGGATGCAGCCAGACAGCCAATCAAGAAGCGCGCTTTTGCTTCCAATTTTTTAGCTTTGTGTATAGATATTGTAAATTTTCGTGAAAGGTGGGTGGTTAGACATGAATGTAGACCGACGCTGGAAATCATAAATATAATAACATTTTTCGTTTCTTTTCTGATTTAAGAGCACGTTTTTTTGTCATATTCAATCAGTGTTCTAGAAGACAAAGCTGTTTTCGTTTAAACGAAAAGTTACTAGATTTTGGAATGATTGAAATCCAAAACTGTCTCCATGCAGTGCCTAAACCCTTTGTATCTCCATAGTATTCTCCAACTGATATACATTATTTACTTTATTTGGCAATATCACTCAATGTTTTGTTTTAGTTAGACTGAAAATATGAACAAGCGGCTGTTTTCTCAGGTTATGACTCGCAGTAGGCAATGTCTCTAAGTAAGTTCGATACAAATAGGATGGATTACCGGTCCTTTTCTTTAAGCCGATGATGCACGCGATACGTAACACTGTACGTAACTGTACGTAACACTGTACGTAACACTGCTGTTTTCTCAGGTTATGACTCGCAGTAGGCGATGTCTCTAAGTAAGTTAGATACAAATAGGATGGATTACCGGTCCTTTTTTTTAAGCCCATGATGCACGCGATACGTAACACTTGACTCGTACAATGGCAACAACAAAGATGGTCTGATGTACTATATATACGCTAAAGATAACATCTATCTCCGCGTTATCGTAAGAGGTGTCAACTAAAAGCATTCCCTCTGAGATTCAGTTCAACGATCTAGAATTTTCTCTAAAATGGAGTTAGGTGTTGCCAGCTCTCATGCCGCGAAAGTGGTACTCGTTCAGTTAATCCGCAATCACGTGAAATGAAAGTTCTGGAGACTAATTGCGCGATACACAATAATGTTCAACGGAAGTTGCAGTTTTATAACATTTAATGTTAGTAACCATGTGGGAACCTTCTAGCTCTCTGTATATGCGTACAAACAAATGAAAACTCTTTAGATAATGCTCAAGTGAAATATTTCATTTCAAGAAGGCTACATATTTACAAAAAAAAATTTAATCCCGAGTCTCTATCAGTAGCAAAAAAAAATTTGTTCAAATCCAATTATACCTGCTGGAGTAGAACACTTGGGTAACATAAACAAATAGAAATCAGTGAGTGCGTTTAAAGCCATTTGAAAGCAAGGTACTCTAGAAAATCGGAGCTTGAGGCAGAAAATGGGTCAATCCCTCAGATGTGGAAGACAAGCTTAATGTCTCCCTTTCGTCTTTAGAAAGATAGGAGGACTATTTTGATTTTATCGTGCTATAAAACATGTTACGACACCCCTAAAACAGAGACAACATGAATTAATAATGCAGGGAAGGTCTGTGCCTTAGGATATTATTAAGCAAAATTAGTCTGAGATTTTACTTTGATTCAATTGACTTCCAAGCTGTGAATTATACTCGAAAAAAAAGATTTAAAAAACAAACAAATTGTCGAGCAGAAATATATATCAACACACAACGAGGATTTTCATTGCGTGCAGAAATCTAGACATTGGACTTTTTAATCTTGTATGTTGTGAAAACATTGTTTACAAAGATACAAACTGATCAAATAAACATGAGAGAGGGGAGAAATATAGGAATCGCTGGACAAAGCTTTGTTTACTATAAACATAACCGCACTGCAACTGGATCAGTGGATATGTATGCCCTGGATATACCAATGGACAATCAAGATGAGGATAGCTGTTTGTAAGAATGGCTGTATGGAAAAGAAGCATGGAGGCAGAGACGGATTGACAGTGAGGCAGAAATAGTAACAGAGGCATGCAGTGACCGAGAGATAGATAAATGGATAAACGAATGAATAGAAACTAGAATGACTCAGAATGACTCAGTGAATAGAAGTGACAAATGGCTGTGGCTGGCTCGTGGTGGGTGTTGATGCATTCGGGAATGGATGGATGACAAATTCCATTTCTAGAAAGTTTTTGTTTTCATCACTAATGAAGTATCAATATGTTATCTTTAAGTGACGCTTACATTCGACCGATATCTAATGTTTTTGTTTTGGAAACTCGATTCAAAAGAAAAACTAAGAAAAATATATAAATTCCAAATAGTCATTGAACCAAACATGATATATTTGTAGGAAAATGACTGAATACAAGCAACAGTAAAGCATAACAGTAACAACAGCAGTTGTTCATTAAACAATTTTTGTACTCTGATATTAACATGAATTACAAAAATCAGATATTGCATAGTAAAGTGGAAGTGAACTTGGAATGTGAAATTGTATAAAACAGAGTGTATATAATAAAGTACAATAGTCAAAATATATCATATTCACCTGCAGCACTGATACATTATGTAAAACAAATCTCAAGTACATATTAAGTAAATCTGACATCGTCATACATTAAGGTTTATTAATTTATTACTCTATTACGTACGGAGCTGATATAAAATGATCAGTTCACATCAGATATTCAGCTTTCCGTCATTACCAACAATGAACGTCAATTTTTGTAAAAAGTGCCAAATGTATCAGTGTAAACACGGCGACCGGATGTGAATTTGCACTTTTCATTGCTTACTAGAGTTCAAATTTGCCAAGGTCAAGATCAGGGATAAAGACGCTCGTACTTTAAATCCACGGAGGAAGGTCACAAGCATCTAGATTACAATGTTTAAGGCTATCATTTCTAAAAGCCTCTTTGTCATTGTAGAATCCTCTAAATTTTGTGAGAATATGTAATGCGAGTACTGTTTTGAAGGCGCACAGTTTGATCTTGGCTGACACCTTTCATTAGTGTCATTCCCAAACAAATTCCCCCTTAATCCATGTAGTATCCTTGAAAATCCATTTTTATTCATTTATTCATAAAGATTGTATTTCTTTTCTTTTCTTTTTTGAATGAACTTTTTTCCACCAGTTTTTTTTTTCGCACCGCACCTACCAGTGGAAGGATTTGCGCATAGAAAACCTTTCCCTCTCACTCTCTCTCTCCATCTCTCTTGTCTACAGGATATTTCTCTAGTAAAATCAATTGTTCTCAATTTTCCTCTCTTCGTTGTGCAATATTAGGTTTATCTGTTGTTATCGGTAAGAGTTCTACACAAATACAATCCTAAGAAGTTTGGGTGTTCATGGTCACCTTTTATATTCCAATTTCCTAAAGGCTTCCTCCTATGAAACGTGATAAAGGTACACGTTTTCGGCCACCAACGAGATCCAAGAAAGATGTAACAAATTAAGATAAATCTACCCTAAAGACAAGTAATCTAGTGGTTTCAATATCTAATATTAGATTAACGGTAAGACACACAAAAGTGATGCATTCAAGTTTCAGTCATATACTCTGCACTTAAAGTAATTAATATACTCCGGATAGACTAACCCTTTTTTTGAAAAGTTAACATTTTTTTGATGTTTAAAACATTGTTGTAGTTCATTCGTTATATTTTCAACTATTTTCAGAAATAGAGTTTCCTCAATAGTTTCTTTAATTTGTGACGTATTTTTGGCAAGGCGATAAATGTTTCAATTACTCTTTTACTCTTATTTTAATATGTTGTATGAGTCTCACCTACCATCCCACGGCGTCTTCTTTCATTGGTTACTTTTTTGTAATGTGATGTAGTTTCAATTGAACTCTAAAGAATATGAAAAAGTTGTTACCTTATACCATTGTAATTTACTAGTGTATTTTCATTTTATCTCGGTGGCCCTATTAGTGATCTTAGAGGGATGCCCTATAAACTCAACACTTTGTACTTCTAGGTTGCATCGCCATCTGTCAAGCTCTACCAGAAAAATAGGAGAATGTATATTTTTATAAACAGCGACAGATATAGAACACTGATGAACACCTTGTTAGTTTTTAACGTTGGCTTTAATTTTACATTGGTACAAAAGAAACGTAATAAAAGCTCCGATCCGTTTTTAAAATTAAAATACCAGCAGTTCAGCAGCTTTGTTTTAATTTTTTAAGCTCAGCATTAGATCCATAGAGCGGCAAGAAGTCATTGGCAAACTACATTGATCTCTGATTGGTCAGACTCTGGGCTTTGACGTCATCAAAAGTAATGACGAAATAGAATAGTAAAGTACAATATGCAAAAGAAAATAACAGTAATGATGAATGTAAAATTTCTTAATTATTGAGCCCAAACACTTGTCATTTTATGATTGTAATGAACGTAGGAATGAAAGGAATGAAATTTTAACTGAACAGTGTTTTCGCTCGCCTGGAGCATGTTTGCTGTGACGCTGGAACTCAATAAAATTATAATTTCAAAACGTCTACAAGTCGTTTACTTAATCCCATCTAAAGAAAATAATATATTGACTACCGAAATTTAATTGCATGAAGAATTAATTCCATCATTCTGCTTTCCATGGGTTCTTTGACGCAAGACGCATGTTGCAAAATGCGTTTTGGAACAAAAATTTATCCTGCAGATGAAAACAAGGCTATAGTTTCGTTTAGGTGTATTGACTACACCTTTTCCTTTCTTGTTGTTTTCAAATACTTGATGATCCATCAAATTTCAAGCCCTCAAATGTCAGGTCTCTATAGTAAAGTTCACTTTGGAATATGAAAAACGAGACAATTCTGAGTTTATACCCTTAATCTTACTTTATTGTATTTAAACCCCACTTTTGCTGCTTTTAATCGAGAGATTTTACAAAGATAACAGAAAACCGACGAGAAAATTCCATCTGATTATGTGCTCTTATTAAGGTTGATTTTATCAAAACGGTGCTACGTTTTCCATGCTTTGCAGAGTCCGGCTAAATTACACTGTTTACAGCCATACTTGAACGACCAACCTGTCTACGTGATGTTTTTTGAAAGGCTAATGAATTGGAGTCGGTATTTGGCTCAGTGTGAAAGACATCTCGAATAATCACCGCCTTAGGTTATTTTGATCCACAAGATGCGCGCGCACCCACCAGCTGCTGTCTCTATATATAAAGACATCACCTTGTGTTCAAGCCAACAAAACACGAAATCATTTAGCGTACAAAGTGGCTGGGATAAACTACTGAAGAACCTCTGAGTAAACTATCTCGTCGGTTACTAGGCCATTTCCAACAAGTTCACATTCATTAAGTTCAATCCAACCAACGAAGCAACGACGTCGAATTTGCCTCTTCCAAAAGGTGTTACTTGTTTAGTAATCCAAGAAAACATCGAAGAAACCTAGAGAGCGAAGAAGATTCATCATGAAATCCAGCCAGATTATCAAACGTCCCTCAAGTTCTGAACGACTCAACTTTTCAAAATCGTCAAAGTTAACTTCCATGGAAGACTACATGATTGCGCAAAACACCTTCCCCGATTTCTTCTATCAGAAGTACGAAGAAGGAAGGTTGCCGAAAGGATGGAAGAAGAGCGAGCGGGAGATTCTAAAAGCGAAGCAAATTTACTGGAGAATTGCAGAGCGGGACATTAGCATTGTGGAGTGGTACAGAAAAGAGTACGGTATGAAATGAAACCACTTTGATGGAAGGCGGTAAATAATCGAATCTGGGCCACGAAGACTACATCCAGCCCATCGAGCAAGTGACACAAACCACGCTCAAAACCACATATAAAAAGTACTTGATCTAATGAACTATAGAAACGTTGATATGTAAACGTTATTGAGTTTAAAAGCGTTGTCTATATAGCGTATAGAACTACGTGGTTTTAGAACTGTGACACATAAGATTGTAAAGCGTTTTCAAAAGAGTTGTGATTGTAAAATCGTGCTGATTTTCAGATCTCAGCTATGTAAATATCCTTCTGAATCTTACTTCTGAAAACAGATGTGAACTGTGGACTAAGTATCTCGAACTCTGGACTTAAAACGATGTCTTTTAGTAAACCAGTATTTTAAAAAAATCACCAAAGAGAAATCAAGAAACGATAGGAATTCTTGATTACATGTAATACCATCAGTAGCGGGACTACGGAGAGCAACATTGTATTTTAACTCATAAAATATTAATGTACTTAATATATTGTCGAAATGCTAGTTTTCATCTTTTTTGTACAGAAGGCATTTTGTTTTTCAAATAAATGATATTTTTGTAGACTTTATAGTTGTATGCGTGTTATTTCGTTAAAATAATCATGGATTCATGGACATAAACGATTGTTATCGTATGGTTCTTCCTACGCAATATTGTACCTTCATTAGCCCAGCGACAAATATTCTGTATAATGATTTGTTGTTTTGATCTGAGCTCAAAGGCTATCGCTGTCCTCTTCCGTATTAACTGCTTTTAAATGCTTTTATGGTAGAATCAGGAATTTTTCGACACCAAAACAAAGAAAAATAAATTGACAAAAGGATTTATGGAAAATGTATATTTCTTTGTCGAGAATTCTAAACCACTTTTGCTAATATAAGAAATATTTATTCATGTTTCGTTTTTGTACATCGTGTAGCGTTGTTCTTAAAGCTAAAAATAGGTGAGATCTGCAGTGTTTAGATGCTGCAGGGAGTCGCGCGGTGAATACAAATAGGGATATCCATATTTTTTGAAAGTAACTTGATCCATATTTCAAATTCACATCTTTTAAATCTTTCTTTCTTATTTTTCATAAAAGGTATTTGTAAAGGGATATCACAAGAAGACTTGCCAATACCATAACGCATAGTCATTGATCATGACCTTTTTCGTTAGCCGGTGTTCTTTCAGGCACAATTCGCCTTTGAAATTGGAGATATGTTCAGAATGACGGATTAATCCATCCATCCATTAATCTATTCCATCCTTCGATATTTTCTTTCATCGATCCATTCATTCATTTACGTATTGATTCATTCTCCGATTATGTAATATGATATTTAACAGCCATTGTTCATTTTGTCAAATGCATGCAATTTCATTTATCGATTCTTTCATTCACTCCTTACATTGATATTTTGCCTTTACTCATTGTCCATTGGTTAATTCATTTTTGGGTGTTTTTTCATTTACTTATACATTCGTTTCTTTGCTTGCGCTCAATTCGCTTCTTCTTACACTTGATTTGCAGACTTTTACAACTTAATTGCTACCTGCTGCTGTACATTAAACATTGAATATTTCTAGTCATCCATCTCCTTCCCAAATATTCATTATATTCAACAACGACGACAACTAAACAACTGAAGAAAAACAACATCAACAGAGGCAACTGCATATTTATTCTTTACCTATGCATATCATTCACTCATCCATTCTTTTATTCATTCACCCATCAATATCTACAATTTCATAAGATTTCATTTTTGATTCATATCTGATTAAGAACTGTTGAAATTGAGCTCAAATCTATTTTCCCCATATGCTTCTCAGGCTCTAATGTATTTAACTCCTTTTTTGTCCACGAGTTCTTTTTTCTTTATCAGTTCAATAAGCTATGACGACTTTATCATTAAACTTTAAACAATCAGCATTAAACTGCTTATTGTAAGATAATCTTTTTATGCACTAAAGTTAATTCAACGATATGTAAGACCACAACTGCAAAACTGAACTTTAGAAAAGTAAAAAAAAAACAAGAAATCGAGCACAAACACTGCCAAAAACGTCAACTTAATAGGCTCCGGTATTGAAGGAAATATATATAACCCCTTTTAATTTTGGCCTACATGTCTAACTCCTTGGCAGAACGAAATTCCCTAAAGATAATCATCTTCATACCATTAAAAGGAGCTCAAGTTTGTTTTGGTCAAGCGGCCATGCACGTGTCGATCATTTCACAAGACAAAACAGAGTTATGTAACAGCTATTTGCCTCTTTATTTGCGGAAGGAGTTATTGTGAGGATCATAAAAAATCAAGGTGAAGATTCACTGATTCTACTATTAGTCCGGAAAACATCGGGTGTTTGTTTAGAACACGAGGCTTGGACTTATGTAATAAGCTTTTGTCTAAAATTAAATGAAACACAACATGATTTTTTATGAAAAAAATCAACCTTTGAAATGTTAAAGAAATTAAAAAGGTCATTTTTGAACAAATGTGTGAGTGGTGTTTTTCTTCACACACGCAATCATACATTCACGAATATGGCAAAAACTACAGCAAAATAATGATATACAAGTGAAAACACTGATTATGCAAACTAAAAATCAGGGTAAAAAGATTATAGAACAAAATATAAAGAACAATGATTAAAGACAAAAATGCGACTTCTTCATGCGTGGTCAAAAAGATTTTCCCCATTACAACTGATATATACAGTGTTTCGCTTCGAGGTCTAAAGCTCATATTCTCTTGACTGACTGAAACAGCTTTCATTTCAGTGACTCGGTAAGGGATTATAGGAGCATATAACAAGAAAGGATTTAGGAAATTAACCTGGAAAGAGTATTACAGAAACGAAAACAAGAGAACAAAAATTAATATTTATAATAAACTGAAAATTTTTGACCATTTCTAAAACTTAAAATTGCAATTTTTAGCATGAGATTTCTAACATGTTTTTGGTGAATGGGAGATATGAATTCGGAAAGAATGTTGGGAATGTTGCAATTTCAAAGTGTTAAAAACTGGCAAAAATTCCCAGTAGTATGTGGTTGGATGAATGAAGTGGATGAATGAAGAGAGAGAGAGAGAGAGAGAGAGAGAGAGAGAGAGAGAGAGAGAGAGAGAACAGACAGAAATCAAAGATTAAATAAATGAATGAGTGACCAAGTGATTCGGTGATTGTGTGACCGAGCGATCACTGAATAAATGGAGGGTATATATAGCTAAAATGGATGGTGGTTGTATAAATATACGACGGAAGGACGATAATTAAAGAGGAAAAGCTAAAGAAAAAAGCAGGATTTGAACGGAAATATCAAGTATGCTACAATTTTAAGAACGTTCTGAGAGTGAGGAACAGTAAAAGGAAACATAATCATTTATGGTAAAAGATGAGTGTAAAAGATGATACGATATCGATCTTTTTCCTCTAATTCCTCTAAGTTATTTCATTTTGCAAAATCACGATTTTTCAATCTCCTTTCAAGTTTTGCGTTCTTTGATACGTGTATTCAAAAAGTCTCACGTATATCGTAAAATTAAACCTCAAATAACGTTTCCAATTTTGTGGTCGATGCGTTGATCACATTCAGTACCGAACACTTCTGATTCTCTTATAGTATGAATGAATTTTTTCCGTGCTTGAAAGCATTGCGAAGTGAGCTTTGGCCATATTATTGAGCCGTTAAAGGGTGAGTCAAGAAAGAGTTCGTGAGGATTAATGTCAGAAAAATTGGGGAGATATACTAGTTCACGGATGGAGGGACTGGGTACTATAGCTATATAACTGTTCCCGATCCCGTTGAATGATTCTGCTTTTAAGGAATTGGAGCAAATTAGACCAAAGTTTGGGTGCTTGCTATGTAGATAAACTACTACTACTACCACCACCACCACCACCACCACCACCACCACCACCACCACCACCACCACTACTACTACTACTACTACTACTACTACTACCACTACTACTACTACTACTACTACTACTACTACTACTACTACTACTACTACTACTACTACTATACTACTGCTACTGCTAGTACTACTACTGCTACTACTACCACTACTACCACTACTACCACTACTACCACTACTACCACTACTACCACTACTACCACTACTACCACTACTACCACTACTACCACTACTACTACTACTACCATTACTACCACTACTACCACTACTACCATGATGATGATGATGATAATAATAATAGTAGTAATAATAATAATAACAATAATAATAAATGGAAAGCGAAACCATTTTACGCAAAGTGTTTTCTTGAATCGTGCAGCCAATTGATGACGTAATCTAAAGAATAAAGTAGTCTCATATCATGAAGAATGCATGTCCAAGGATGCATTTTTAATCACCGTTTTTGAGGTATAACCTAACTAAGATAGTTTAAATACATTTAATTGTTTTTAGTGATATTTTTTAAAGAAACAGAGGGTATCATAACAAAAT
Organism: Telmatactis stephensoni; assembly: GCA_029948255.1. NCBI lineage: Eukaryota > Metazoa > Cnidaria > Anthozoa > Actiniaria > Isophelliidae > Telmatactis > Telmatactis stephensoni. The sequence continues at coordinate 272,942 of JALIZF010001571.1, read as the reverse complement.
CTGATAGAAGGACCTGTTCTTTGAGAGCTAACAAAATTTTGGGGTTCTTCAAAAAACTGGCTATTAATAGAAAAGATTTCTTTCATATTCAAGTATTGAGCAACAAAAACCTCTCAGTCAAAGAATAAGTGTTGTACAAAGCTAAAATTATTTATTTCAGAAAGTTTAGGTTGTTTGTAGTTGGTTTAGGTTTATAAAAGTCAAATTTAAGTGTTAATCCAAAGTAAAAATTCAAAATGAGGTTTAGGCCTCCAGTCGCTCGTTTCCCATATATGCGTTCTCTACAATCAGCTTGAAAGTTCCTAAATTTAAATAAAAATACACGATTACAACTTTGCACAATTCCAAGACAGTTTTTAACGGCGATTTTATCCGGCGTATTAGATCAGTTTCTAACTGGTACAAATAGAATTTGAGTGTTAATCCAAAGCGAAAATGTGAATTAAAACTTGTAAGAATGGCAATTTTTTGGTAGTTTTAGCCATTATTTACCCTGCGAGCAGAGTCAATATTGAAAAAAATCTCCTCTTAATAAAGTAGCTTATATTCTTGGCATAATAACTAATAATAATCATAGTTATGATAATAAAGGTTTATTAGCATTCCACCAGGTGGTTCTTCTATGCTAAATAAGGTAAAGAAGTATATATATACATATGTACAATAAAATACTCATTTATAAATAAGGGAAACTTAGTATTAAAATGTAAAATCTAGTTGAAAAACTAAAACTGTAAATGAAAAAGTAAAATGATAAAAAGAAATGCCTAGTATAAAATAACGAGAAAGAAATATTAATTAAAAAGACATGCTAGACGAGGACTAATGCTAGACGAAGACTAATGCTGATCATACTGATTGCTTGGCTAATGAAGAAAAATGCCTTTTACACTTATTGGGAAATTTAAGAGCATCAGAAATGTTCCTAATGTCTGATTGAAGCTTATTGAATAATTTAGCAGCACAGTCTTGTATAGTTTTCCACTAATTTTTGTGGAGTGTTCCATTAACTAAGGACAGAGATATGATCTTGCATGTCCCCCAATGCTAAGTCATAGAAGTGTCAAATCGCAGAATCGAAAAAAAGCAAAAAAGCGCTTTCCGTAGCAATAACAATTCACAAGAAAATTCTCTTGCCATTTTCAAATTGGTCCCACCACAATTCATGAAATAATAAAGTCTTTAAATACACACAAAATGACTACTCAACACATCAATCAAAAGCAAACCACATTTAACCGCATTTTGAAGTTTTGGACGAAATATTTTTGGAAACAGCGTCAATAAAGAAGTAAAAGACAAGCTGGAAATTTTGCATCTGAAATACTCCCAATGGGAGAGTGGGGAAGGGGGGCTCAAGTGTCAGTGTTTTACATTTTTTTATATAATACTCAATTTATGTCCCACGTCACTGTATGTATTATTGATTGATAACCGCATTCCGTTTTGCACCTTCTAGGTTTCTAAGCGTAGCAATACTCGATAAGGTTATCACGTGTGCACCTGACAGATGGCCGTTTTCCAGTGGACGTGATCTATAATCAGTCATGTAGTTAGTAAATCAACTGACAACTAATTTACCAGTCTATAACTCTACAAAGAACACGCGTTATTAATCAGTGATGCACAAATTACAGTAAAGACAGTCACATGGTTCTATTTTTCTTTATCTAATAGCAATTCATAATTTCAAAACTTGACGAATTCAAGCAAGTTTTGAACGATCTAAACGAATGACTCAGATGAAACACTCAATTAAAACTAAAACTCAGGAAAAAAGGATAATGACGTCTTTAAAAAATCATATACAATCACGTTTTCAATTATAACTTAATTTTATTAAATGAAACACGATTATGCAAGATTCTATCTCATTATTAATTTTGTACGTGTCTCCTAAGGCTTTGTTCAAGTACATGCGTGACTAATAAGATATACAGGACGTATTGGTGATTTTGATGTTAGCTAATAGTTCTAATGAACGAATTATTTCGAAGTTTAACGATGATGGTTCACTATGGGATTGGTAGAAGCAATTTAAAAAAAATCGATGCTATCCTTTAGAAGACACATCTCCAGAGCTTGTTCGATTGCTTGTTTGTTTGTCTGTCTGCTTGTCAATCAATCAATTCAATCAATCAATCAATCAATCAGTCAGTCAGTCAGTCAGTCAGTCAGTCAGTCAGTCAGTCAATAGAGAAGATATACAGGCATAATCGTTGTCAACAGCTTTGAACTGCACCTTTCAATCTCGTACCAAGAGCTTGCGTTTCTCTTGGTCAGCGACCGAGAAACAAAAGGCTCTGGCCACGACAGTTATTGGGAGCATTCTGATTGGTTGACAGAACAAAGGAGCAGGCGCTTTCGATATTTTGACAATTCATATTTCCTAAAATTATCGTAATTTCTGAAGGATTTTCGACAAGTGAAATTATTCAGAGTGGCCTGAACCATTGTCAGAATTTGAAAGGGTTGTCAGACGTCTAAATAAGGTATACAAGCAGGCGATGAGATTTAGTGCAGTTCGAATAAGAGATTGTGGGCTGTTTGTTGTGTGTGTTTCGAAGAGTGCCGTTGGACTCAGCGATTCAAGTTCACAAATATAATGACTCATGTAGTATCATGTTGTATCAACGTAGGATCTGCGTTGATTTTTCAATCCCCTTCTTCATGATTTCTTGATCATTCCCAGTTATCGCACAAAAACTGTTTTGTAAATCTGCCACATTCCTCCCACTTCCTATCAGCCCATTTCCGTTAACGTAGAATTATTTCTACGACCACACTTGTTTTTGTGATACAAATATCTGTCCCTGAAGGCAAAAAAAACCGAGAATAGTCGTAAACTGATTTGCAAAACTGTAAAATTTGCAAGGCAAATGCTTCGACCCTCGCCTACGTAGAAACAAAACAACACGATTCGTTTGATTTCGAAAAACAGAATAAGAACGCCGACAAAATATCATCTTCATATCACTGCATAACAGCTGCTGTCAGGCAAAGAAGACGCCCATATTTTATAAAATCATAATAAATGAAACATTTAAATTTTGATTGTAAAATGAATGATCTGAAATGATTTTGCGCTGATCAATTTTGCTGTAGGGCAATCCAACACCCCTTTATTATGCGTTACGAATGCTAACAATGACGTCAAAGTCAACGATTTACGTCCGACGATGAAAAACAGGTAGGTTAACGTGTAATAACATGAGTTCCGGAATGCGTCGTAGCATATTGATTAGTCCGTGGCAAACTTTGATAATTTTAATGAAGTTGTAAAGCAGTTCTTAAGAAATCAATCAGGAAATGTGTTACTGGTGCCAAAGTTGATTGTTTGATCGCCGACAAAGAAAGTTTTTTCCTATGTCAGGCGTCATTGGCAGAGGCGTGAAAGGTGTTTTCTTGACAATCTCGTCTTTTTCATGCGCGTCTGAAAAACGGAATAGAGCAGGAAAGAGCAGCTAGGATCGTATGCATTTGGAAACATGTTAAAGAACTCACAAGTATTTTATAAAAGAAACCCTTTGCAGTGCGACCCCCGCGGCCCTATGTAGAAAATATCTATATGGTATGGACACCCCGTTAAGAACCGTGTAATATAGGGACCCCAAGCTAAGTGAAAAACATCTGTTCTTAAGTTGTGACCTCCTTCACTTTGAGATTTTTGTCAACATATGGTGAAAGCCCAGTGCCTACGTGGCTCAGTACGTAATATCGGGGGGACACAGAAGCCGTGACTGTGACGTCCAATGGTTATCGTAAGCTTCGTTCGCCTCGGAGAGGCCTTGTTAGTTCTGGTCCTCATAAGATCTGATTGGTTCGGAGCTTTCTTTCACTAAAAATGAAGACGTACGATTATATACTGGCTTTTCTGTAGAGAAGACGCCGCTCTCACAATATCTGTTTAATTTCTGCTTATATTGCCTCGTCAATATAAGCAGAAATATTCTTCCAAATATTTCCAAATTCTTCCAAATATTTCCAAATACTTCCAAATATACATATATAGATATATACAAATATAGATATATAGTATCAGATTTGGTATCAAACTAGTATTAAATACGATCATGTGATGTCCATTTTCCCATGAGCCCAATCTTTTGAGAAAATTAAATGAGGTAAGAGAGAGAATCCTCTGTACTAGGTTCTGTAACCATCACTAGGCACCATTTGATGCTATTTCTAAATCGCTTTTTTGTTTATTTATTTTGTTGTTTTTGCTTTATTATCATTTTTTTGATAAAGAACCTGATTCGTCAGATCATGTCGTGGGAGGTGATATCTTCTCCCCTGCTTCCACAAAGTGTATCAAAGAGAGATTCCTTGTCTTACCTCATCACTATCCTCTTGGTTTTGATCTCATCATATAACTATGTTTTCACGGTTCGAAACGTCCTTTGCCGTTTTGTGGGGTCCCACATGCAGTAGGACTCCCGTTTTATAAACTCCAAATATACTGAAATCTCTTTAGCTTTTTTAATGTTATATTCTGGTGGATCTGTGGAATGCATTGACTTATCTTACCGACTACAACAAACCATGCCGTCTTTATCACAAAACTTAAAACAATTAGCAGTATATTGTATTATAAAATAATCTTACACCAGTGTTCAACGATATCTATCACAACACTCAGTATACAAGAGTGAACCTTAGAAGAGTAAAATACACGAAATCGACCACAAAAAATGACCGTCAAGAAATTCAACAAAATAGCCCCGATATTGAAGCAAATATCTTTAGGAAATGACATAAACCCTTTGGTTGAAGCGAAATTTCCTGACGATAATCATCTTGATACCATTAAAACGAAATCAAGTTTGTTTTGCACGGTCATGCGGACGAGCACATGACGATCATTTCACCAGACAAAACAGTGTTATGTAACAGCTATGAGCCTCTTATTTACGGAAGGTATTATTGTGTTGATAGTAAAAAAAATCAAGGTAAAGATTCACTGACTCCACGTCAGGAAACATTAGGAATTTGTTTGGGACACGAGGCTTGGACTTATGTAATAAGCTTTTGTCTAAAATTAAATGAAACACAACGTGATTTCTATAAACATAATCGACCTTTGAAATATAAAGAAAACATAAAAGCCCATATTTGGACAAGTGTAAGTGAAGATTTGTGCGCTCCACCCACGCAATCGTGCATTGATCGGATATGGTACAAAAACTACAGAAAAAGAGTGAGATAAAGGAAAAAACCTGATCATGCAAACACTTGAAGTAGGGTGAAAATAATTGAAACTAAGAAAAGAACAGCATTCAAAAATCTATGGCAAAAACGTAACTCTTTAGGGTGTCAAAAAAGGTTTTCCTCATTACAGCTGATATATCGTTTCACTTCAAGCTCTAAAGTTCATATTCTCATGACTGAATCAGCTTTAGTTTTCATTTCAGTGACTCGATCGCAGGCGATTAGAACACGTTTTTGTGGTAAGGGATTACAGGAGCTTATAATAGGGGAGGATATAAGGAAGGATATAGGAAATTAAGGAAAGAGAAGTACAGAATTAGAAACGAAAACAAGAACAGGTGAATAAATTGATACATGCAAACAAGAAAATCAATACACTTAATTATACATTGGAAAGTTTTGATCATTTCTACAGGTTAGAAATTACAATTTCTAGCATGACATATGAGTTTTAAAAAAATTCTGACGAATTTCTAATTGTTGCAAAAGTAATTTTCCAGCATATTTCTAGCGGTTGAAATGGATTCGGTAATGATATTGGAAATTTACATAGGTGGAAATTTTTAGAAGTTTGCAAGAGATTCCACTTTCCAACTGTAAAAATGCTCACAAAGTATCCAGTGATATGTGGATGGAAAGTACATGAAGAATGTGGAAAAACATCCAAGAATAAATGAGTGAGTGGATAAGTATGTGAATTAGTGATTAGATTATTGTGTGTGCAAGCGAATGAATGGATGGATGAATAGTAGAATGGTAGAATGGTAGAATAAATAAACAACGGAAGGAAGGGAATTAAAGAAGAAGGAAAAGCAGACGAAAATAGTGGGATTTTTTTGGAACAGTAGAATATTGATTTAGCTTAAGTGTTGCAATTTTAAGAACGAGTGAAAGGAAAGATGAGAGCCCACAAATTTCAAAGATGATCCGAAATGATCTCTTTTCTTTAATTCCATTTTTCATCATCATGATTTTTCATTCTCCTTTTAATTAAGATTCGCGTTCTATGATACGTGTACCCAAAAAGTGCCACGTGCATTGTAAAACCTCTAAGTTTTCTCATTTTGTTTGTAATTTTATGGTCGATGCCTTAAAGATCACATTTAGTTCCGATCACTTTTGATTCTCTGAGTATGAATGAATTTTATTTTCAATGGCTAAAAGCATTGCAAAGTGGGTGCATGGGGGGGATATACGACTGTCGGTATCGAAGACAATAAATGGTTATAGCTACAACTGCTCCCGATTCCGTTAAAATATTGGGGGGATATACTACTCCGCGGATGGAGGGACTGGGTACTATAGCTATATAACTGCTCCCGATCCCGTTGAATGATTCTGTTTTTGTTTTTTCGTTAGAGAGTGGGTCAAGAAAGGGGTTCGTGAGGATTGTTGTCAGAAATATTGGGGAGATATACTACTGCACGGATGGAGGGACTGGGTACTATAGCTATATAACTGTTCCCGATGCCGTTGAATGATTCTGTTTTTATATGGAGTTAGAGCAAATTTGACCAAATTTAGAGTGTTTGCTAATAACATAACTATAAGTTCGGATGATGGTAGGATTAATATGCAGATGTACTTAGTATGAGGATGATATTTTGATGTACCTATGTCAAATCTAAGTAACAGAGGTGAGCTGATCTTTTAATGCACCAATGTCAAATCCAAGCAATAGAAGTGATGGCTACATACCGCAGAAATAGCCAAAAAGCAGAAACGCTTTTCGCGGCAATAACAGTTCACAAGAGAAAAACCCACAAGTCTCTTTCCATTTTAAAATTGATCTCACCACAATTTATGAAAAATTGAGGTCACTGAAAAGTTTCTGAACAGTCGTGGATATTTATAGATTTTTTATAGGTTATATTGTATTTACATATCCATTAAATGGTTTATTTATTTATTTATTTATTTATTTATTTATTTATTTATCTATTTATTTATCTATTTATTTATCTATTTATTTATTTATTCATTCATTTATTTATTTATTTATTTATTTATTTATTTATTTATTTATTTATTTATTTATTTATTTATTTATTTATTTATTTATTTGCTAGAAATATATACTGAGGAAAGAGTGACAAATAGGATCAAAAGGGTATCTCCATATTAAGTCAACCCACTGATGAATTATAGAACTACAATATATAAAAAATGCTGAACACTATACTATTAAAATGTTGGGACTATATAAGAGTGATAAAAAAGAAATAACAATATAATAAAAAATAATAAAAATATAAGAATCTATTTGGATAAATCTATTTGGTCCTTAAGGCGCGGAAATACGGACAACAAAATCGTGCAACATTTCGCGCAACATTGTTGCGTTGCAAGTTGCAGAGCAAATGTTGCTCGTATTACACCTCGTGCGCAACAAACTTTCCTTGTTGCACAAAGTAGAAGTGGTGGCAATACGAGCAACATTTGCTCTGCAACTTGCAACGCAACAATGTTGCGTGAGAAGTTGCACGATTTTGTTGCTGTGCCTTACAGGCGATTTTTAAATTTAATTATGGAATCAGTCACAATGGGCATCCGTTTTTGTGTAACCCTCATAAAGTAAAGTTATTATCGTATTTTATCTTATCTTTGCCTGTCAAAGAAATATTTCATCCTTGCGAAGAAATAGACCTTATAGGCTAACGGCCGCTAACGTGTTGCTATGTACGTTTCTACCCAATTCAAAACCTCTTGAAATAAGATTCTTTGTCTTTTGCATTTCGATATCACGTGGAAAAAAAAGTTTTTATTCCAAGAAGTCTTGGAATTTGGTGGAAACGTACCTAGCGACGCGTTAGTACGATTTATTCTATGAAAAAACAAACGTTGAGAAAAGTCGTAAACAGATTTACGAAACTAAAATTAGCAAGTCAAATGTTTCAACCTTCGCACACTTCTCACCAAAACACATGATTTCGAATTTTTTAAAAAATAAGAACTCACAAAATGTTCTCTATAAATTACCGCATCGCAGCTGCTCTCCCATGAAGACGTGTAATAAAGACGCCCTAGTTTAATGTAATTACAATACAAGAAACACATTAGAATTTGATTGTGAAATGATCGATCTAAAGTGTTATTTTGTTTATTAATTTTGCTGTAGGGCAATCCAACACCCCTTTATTATGCGTTACGAATGCTAACAATGACGTCAAAGTCAACGATTTACGTCCGAAGATGAAAAACAGGTAGGTTAACGTGTAATAACATGAGTTCCGGAATGCGTCGTAGCATATTGATTAGTCCGCGTGGCAAACTTTGATAATTCTAATGAAGTTGTAAAGCAGTTCTTAAGAAACCAATCAGGAAATGTGTTACTGGTGCCAAAGTTGATTGTTTGATCGCCGACAAAGAAAGTTTTTTCCCATGTCAGGCGTCATTGGCAGAGGCGTGAAAGATGTTTTCTTGACAATCTCGTCTTTTTCACATGGGTCTGAAAAACGGAAAAGAGTGGGAAACCCTGGAGCATATGCATTTGGAAACATGTTGAAGAACTCACACGTATTTTCACCCTTGACGCTTTCACGTGCATACATTAGCGCTTGCGCACTAATTGGGGGACACTGTACTCTCACCCACACTACCTCTACATTAAGTATTTTGCAAATAATCACTCGACTCACAGGTTGATTTTTGCTGAGGGGGGAAAAACCGGAGAACCCGGAGAAAAAACCCTTGTGGCATGGTAGAGAACAACACATCAAACAAACTCAGTCCACTCAGTATGATCCATGCGCTCGAGCTGGGACTCGAACCCGGACCACAGCGGTGAAAGGCCAGCGCTCTAACCGCTCGGCCAACCATGCCACCCATATACATGATAGAAATCGTCGTTAAATTAAAATCCTGCGAAAGCTTATGATTTCTCTCACAAGTGCAGTGCGTTACAGATCATGCTGTACACATACACCGCTATCGTTTGCGTCCTATCCAAAAGAACTCTGCAATAAATTCAATTTGTGTTCCAAAAAACTATTTGGGCTAACTATATTTTAATTAGGGAATTCCCCATTTTCAGCAACTGTCAATCCTTGTAGCTAAAACCGTATTTTTAAACAGGAAAGTATTTCGCTTTTAAACAATGAGCTAGTTTAGGTAAATAGGCTGTAAAGCTAAGAGTGTTCAGAGTTCAGAGCAGAATGTGCTACAAGCAAGTGCAAAATCTAGTAAACAAGAGAGATAACAGCTGTTAGATTTTGCACTAGCAAGTTTGTCTTCCAAAATTAAATAAAGATAAAAGGTGCTACAAGGATCTACAAGGATGCGGACGTACCTTTTATTTTTATTTCATTTTGGAAGACAAACTTGCTGTTATCTCTCTTGTTTATTAGATTTTGCACTTGCTTGTAGCACGTTCTGCTCTTGTTTAAAAGCGAAATACTTTCCTATTTAGGAATACAGTTTTAGCTACAAGGATTGACAGTTGCTGATAAAGGGGAATTCCCTAATTAATATCTAGTTAGCCTTGAACTTCAATTAAAACTGCGTCATTAACAAGAACTAAATTAACTTTAACTATAATGACTACGGACGACTTCGAAACCAGTCCTACAGTTATTAACGACTGAACTGTTTAAACTATTTTATCAAATGTTTGAATTAGGCCAACTTTCTTGCTTCAAAATCATTTGCCATTTCAACTAGAACAGCTTTGCTGAGTAAATACGTATAGCGTCAATAAAATGACCACCTAGTAAAACAATACTAGAAGTACCAGCTGAAGCTATCTGCTTAATAAAGCTTTTAAAGATAAAAATATGGAGGGTAGAAAAACTGATGAAACTCTTGAATCCAATAAACTGTTGAAATCTATAAAACTATTAAAATTCGGAAGGGCTGGCGTAACACTCATGTCCCAGTCCAAAAGACGTGTACTGATCTGGTTATTATATCGCTTTGGCCAGAGAAACCCATATAGGCTGTGATAACAACGAATGGCAAAGCACAAACAATGAATATAAAACATGGTGATGATTAGAGCGGCCTTGTCTGATGGCGGGAATATTGAACGCTTGCATTTGGCTTCGAATTTGTCGTTTATGACGTCTAACATTGCGATATAGATGCTGAGATAGCATACAGACGAAGTTAAGACAATTGCAACGAAAAACACTACGATTGAAATATCTGTAACTGGATTGACGCGACGATAGGACAACTCCAAAGACATGCACGCCAAAATCCACGCCACTGTGATAAGGGATGCTGTTCTTTTGATTGTTCTGATTTCAATGTATTTTAGATGAAAGTGAAGAGCCAAACGTCGATCAAGTGCGATGAAACACATTGTCATCAAGGACGTACTGGCAAACAAGCGACTACAAAGCCCAAAAGCACCCACTAAACGCGGTCTTGATGGCCGACCAAACGATGAGCGACAAAAAGAGGTTGTGCAACAAATCCAACTCCAAAGTCGGATATGGCAAGGCTGCATAAAAGAATATTCGAAGGGACACGGAGACGTGCATGGGGTTGAGACGATGGCAAAGAATACCACAGCATTACTCATGGCTGCGATAATTCCTGACAGCAAGTTGAAGGAACACACAATAAAGGCGAATATCATGATTATCAGAGCTAGAGACTATAGATTGCATCTTTATCGCTTGGTCAGTACATTGCACAAGGTCGTAGTCATTATTTGTTTTCATTGCATTGAAACGGCGTCGAATAGTTTCATCGTTTCAATGTTCGCATAATGTTGACACGGCTTAACTTCAATAGTTTTCATCATGTTCAATACATTCTCGACCTTGAAGTGATAAATTGCTTATTTAATTTTATCTTAACTGCGACAGCTTTACAAAAACCTTATTTTGACATCGAGGAGAAGAAATCATAACACAAATTGATAACAGACATATGCATCGAAAATCATCACTGACATGTGATTACTTTTCTTTCAAATCGGAAAATTGATTTTCCACTCGCACACTGAGTTTACATGTATATTACAATAAAATCCATCAATTGCTGGGTTTCAAACCGCTGATGAATCTCATTGTTGTCATCATATATGTGATTACCTTTTCGCTCTTTTCAATCGTACAAGTGACTTAGGATGTGTTTCGAGTAAATCCATCAATTTGAGTATTCGATACGAAGTATACGACAAGACGGGTAGTAGAACTTTAGAGGAGATCTCCTCAATGTCACACCTGAGATTTCCTAAGAAACACACATAATTTACTCGGTCCATATTCAGAAAGACAATTATAGCACCAAATTTGGTGCAGATGTTACATTTGAGCGCCGGTGTGGTTCCAAGTCGGTCCTATTATATGAAAAATAATTGGAAAGCGGTGTACTAGATGGGATTTGAGAAAATATTTCTAATAGTTTCAGTCATAAATTCTCGAAGCACAAATGCTACAGCAATTGATGATTGCAGAGGAGTAGCCATGATATTCTGTGTCAGGGATATAATAGCATCCTTATTAGTTTGTGGTACACTGATGATTTTAAAAAAAGAATTGTAAAGGAGTCACAGTATTAAGAAATAAATTGGCGGGTCAGTTAGTCGCCGACACAGAAAGTTGCATCCCATCGCAGGCGTCATTCGCAGAGGCGTGAAAGATGCTTTCTCGAGTATATTAAGGCCTGTGTCAATCGTTAATTACTTAAAATTCGGATAAAAATTATTTTGAAGACATAGAACATCTAAATCAACTTTTTTCCTCGATAAGTTACTAAACTCGATGTCCTTAATTTTTTGAGGGTACGTTTATGATGTCACGTGACCTGATGACGTCACAGTGATTAAATATTGTGTTGTAAACTTCAAAGCAAAATGCGGTCGCGGGTATTACTAAATACTTCAAAGTAACCATGCTTAACTGTTAGCCTGAATGTGCTTCACAACATACAGCCCGAAAAACTTGTCATCCGCTTTACATTGTTGAGTTTTTCCATTTTTAAAAGAGTTAAGCATGGTTACTTTCAAGACTGGGGTTATACCCACGACCGCATTTTGCTTTGAAGTTTACAATACAATATTTGATCACTGTGACGTCATCAGGTCACGTGACATCTTAAAAGTAGCCTAAAAAAAATTAAGGACGTCGAGTTTAGTAACTTATAGAAGAAAAACGTTCACTTTAGACGTTCTTTGTCTTCAAAATATTTTTTTATCCAAAATTTATACAATTAGCGATTGACCCAGGCCTTAATATACTCGAGTTGTTCATAATCTCGTTCAACGAAACAGAGCATGAAAACCTAAAGTACATGCATCTAACTTACAGTTAGGATAGGCCCGGATATTGTAAAGGATTCATCGCCTTACTGTGCTAGAAGATTCCTCTACAATACGGGCACTTCTTATTAAGAACACCTCTGTGATATCAACACCTTTTTTAGGACTACCCCTGTAAAGCGGATATCCCTAGTGAAAAGATGCGGTGACTTCCTTGTGAGAACTGATATTTCTTTCAGTATTAGACTATTTTCGACTTTCATATGGAGATTTATTGATATTCGTAAGAATTCAAAATCTGATCAAAACTGTGACCAGGTGGCTGCGTAATGTCAGAGGAGCGTGTAAGCTGCGTTTGCGTTAGTTCGAAAACGTAAGCTTTGCTCGTTTCGGTCTTTAGATGCTTCGTTTGATTGACTCAGAAGCTTTTTTCTCATATAGTCTTGGGAGGTACTGACACACGACAGGGTGGTTCGCACACACGATGACACATTGGCTACTTTTCTATTTAGTCTATAGGCGCAACAATGTTGTGTTCTGCTAATTAAGGGGGTGTTTACATGACACTAGGATCATCCTAGCAGGCGAATTATCCTACCTGCTATACGTTTACTGCATTCTGTTTAGTAGGATGATCCTAGTACCCGAAGTAAAGACACAAATTTCCATGTAAACAGAATGTAGCAAATGTACAGCAGGTAGGATGATTCGCCTGCCGTAGGATGATCCTAGTGCTAGGATGGTCCTAGTGCCATGTAAACACCCCCTAATACTGTTAAAGTTCAAAATTTACATAAATAGATCATTGTCATTGATATAGATGCCCCAATTAATAAAGGAGATGCTGGAAAATTCCAAGGGCGGATAAATAGATAAAATTGTAAGCAAACTTTATTTATAAAAGATGACACAACATAGTTACAATTATATATTGGCAAATTGTACTGATAGTCTCGTGGCCCTTTACTAGATAGAAAGTAAAGGCTACAGGCTACACATTGCACAGATTGCACTGGGCCAAAATCGATCCCCACTGTCATATATACCGGCTACGAACCAGAGTTAGATTAGTGTGCGGGTAACATGGGGCCTACCATTTAGAGGTTAGTTAGAGGTGGCACCTTCGGCCGGAAATCGAGCCTCGATCTCGAGCCATTCAAGAACGTATGGTAAAGAGGTGTTGCACGACAAATCCAACATCAAAGTCGGAAATGCATGGTAATTGCAACATCATTTAAGGATCTCTTGTTGATACCGCGTCCTCCAACTAGTTCCTTAGAGTTGTGACCAGGGGATCATGATTTTAATTGGAACACTTTATTGCTCCATAGAAAACTGATTCGCGGTTCTTTTCATCTAATATACTGGTAACCGGCCTTTAAGGCTTGTGCCTCAACTATAATCCTTGCCAATCATGCTGGGGCCAACCAGCCTTGTACAACATAAGTAAATGGTATTTGGTCTTAATACAATGAGGAAAAAGAGCAAAAATAATAACTTTTGAAATTTCCAAATGGTATGCTGTCATAAAATGCAGTTAAACTCTAAACAAATCACTCTTCATGTATTATTGCTATCTACAATCTGTTTTCGGCATTCATCCCCTCATCATCTAGTCTTTCATTTTCAATAGATGAATGTAAGATATTTCTTATTTGTGAACATCGTCAAAATGTTGCGAACATTCCTGGTGACGTCATTACATCGATTTGTGACGTACGAACTGCATCAAAATATTGTGTCTTACAATGTCTCGCGATAACCGAAGTTTGGTCCAACAACGTTTTTTGGGTGAGAAGATATGATGTATATTTTACCCAGATTTTGATGAGCGATTTGTGTTGGCACGATTGGTACCACGATTGGTCCTTTTAATCAGTGCGTAATTGATAACTAATGGATCTCGCTCCTCTCCGCATACCTAAATCAATATTGGAGCAAAAAACATGGCAGAAGCGACTTCAGAAACGCTCAACACACCCTCCTGGGTACCCTAGAAACAGCAACATTGTATGAAGGGTAAGGAGGACCACCAAACATATTAGGAATAGGCTAGATGCCAAAACGAAAATGGTAAAAATGTTATCGTGCCAAGTGATTTTGGGAAGGATTGTACCTAAAGGCGAATGGTCCATAAGACCTCGTCAATTTAATTTGTGTTAGAAACAATAAATAAATTCACATTTGCAAAACCTGGTAAGCCGTTTAATCTCCCAGTCGTATTTATTGGGTGTATTCTGGTGGGTCTGTGGAAGCACTTGATCTTACCAAGTACCTGCTTGACTGCATTTCGTATATCACTCATCCTCCAACAGTAAAGGTAAGGATTGATAGATGAATTTAAATAAATAAATGTCCCAGTCCAAAAGACGTGTATTGACCTGGTGAATCTAAGCCTTTCACCAGAGATGCTTAAGTAAACCATCGTACATACAAACGGCAAACCACAAAGAATGAATATTCCATGAAGATAGAACATGGTGATGATAGAGCGACCTTGTCTCATGGCGGGAACATTGAAAGCTTGCATTTGCCTTCGAATTTGTCGCTTGTGGCGTCTAACTATGCGACTGATGATGAAATAACATGCAGATGAAGTTAAGACAGCTGCAACGAAAAACACTATCATTAAAGCATCTATGACTTCATGGGCGCGCAGACAGAACAACACCAAAGTGGAAAACGTTCCACCCCACATGATCATGAGAAATGAAACTGTTCTTTTGACTGTTACAAGTTCAACGTATCTTAGATGAAAGTGAAGAGCCAAGCATCGATCTAGTGCAATGAGACACATCACCACCAAGGAATTACTAGCAAACACGAAACTGGAAAGTCCACAAGCCTCCACTAAACGGTCTTGATAACCAATGAAAAGATAGGCGATAAAAAGAGGTTGTGCAACAAAACCAAGACCAAAGTCGGATATGGTAAGACTGCACAAAAGAATATTGGAAGGCGTACGAAGACGTGGGGTTGTAACGATTGTAAAGAATACCACCGCATTGCCAGAGGTTCCAACTATTATTGACAGCACGTTGATAAATGACAAAATAAAAGTAAAAACCATGATCACTTGTGTCTCGGTCGCTGGAATAGTTGAGTGCGCAATATTATATAGCAGCAGCACAAATTAAAATTGTAGTTTTACTTAGGAAAGATTTCCCATCGATCTTACAATGAAAAACGCAACCGCAGAGCAAAGTTGAAATTCGTCGAGCTCTATAGTCCAAGTACATTGACTACACCAGATGGCATTTAAATATTTTGGCCTTAGTTTCTTCTTCCTGAAGCGGTGCTCAAAACTATAATTGCCGCAGACATCCAGAAAAAAATCTTGGTAATTTTGCTTTATCCGAAACGAAGAATTTCCTCAAGCCAGTATATAATAATTGTACGCTTTTGTCAGTGTCTTTATTACATGCCCGCATGTACTTGTCGTTATTCAGCTGTTTTCATTTTTCAAGTTATATTCTGCGGCTATCATTGTGAACAATGATGACCTTAGAAAAACTTGATATTACCATTAAGGAGAAATGATAAAAGGCACATCGAAAAAGGTTATCATATATAATAGAGGGTGTTACAATAAAATTCAACATTCAACCATCCGCTCTCAACAAGAGAATATTCTATTGAAAATTTGTCACTCAGCTGATGAAAATTGAGAATGGCGTCAGGTAAAACATCACTGATAGAAGACAGGTTGAAGGATTTCAGAAGGAAATCCCATTGTCTTGCTTGCTAAGATATTTCTCAATAAGCACATCATAAGTCCAGTTCCGAGGCAACCTCGTTCCCAGGCTCTCCCTTCTCGCTTTTGAAAAAAAAGCGAGAAGGGAGAGCCTGGGAACGAGGTTGGTTCCGAGGTATGCTTTACCTGTCACATACAAAGGATTTAAAACGAGGCTACGTGCTAAAACTTTTGTCTTTTTACGAATGACTGAGCTTTATGCACGTAGTCTCGTCTTGATTCCTTGTATGTGGCAAGTGAAGTGTACCTCAGAAATTGGCGATTGAATATATTATTTCCCTTAGTCGAAAATTGACGGTGATGATAATGATGTTAGAATTATCCTTGTGGGCATATCTAAGCAAAAGAAAATATTGCACCGTAGCACGAACGAAACCAATAAAATATTTCCTACTGAGTATTTTACGAGATAATTTCATAGAGAAAAGAAAAATTGGGTGGCATCGTTGGCCGAGCGTGCATGAAAGCGCTGGCCATTCACTATTGCTGGGTTTCATCCATTCCTTTGGGAATTCAGAAGACAATAGAGCAGTAGCCATGTTGGATGAACAAACAAGTGACGCTTATGAAAATTCTTTTGTTGAAGTTCATCCAAGATGGCTGCCATGACGTCACATGCAACCCAAGAATTGCGGTCCGGTTTCGCGTCCCCCAGCTCGGGCTCTAGATCATATGTGAACTGAGTTTGTTTGATGTATTGTTCTCTATCATGTTACGAGGGTTTTATCTCCGGATTCTCCGGTTTTTCCTCCGGCCCTCTGCAAAAAATTCATGATCATATGTGGATTGACTGACATCGTATGCAAAATGTCTCATGTAGAGGTAGTGAGTACGAGTGCCAGTATATTAAGAACCACTATGCGGGTATGCTACTGTGAAAAGATTATTTACTGATTTTATCAAAAAAAGATGTACAAGATAGTTATACATGATAGAGGGCAGGTGTGACACCAAATTGGTACGGATATGTTAAATTTGATTCGAAAAGGCTTTTTGTGAAAAACGATTTCACAAAGACAACGAAGGCAATCCGAAAGAAAAAATATTGGAAAGCGGGGCCTAGTCATCAGCGACTTCCCATCTTCAAGGACCCAGTCGTCCACGTTATAAGCCTTCCCCCTGACGCCCTTGTTCCATGAAGATGGTAACAATGCATTGCAGTTAGAAATTGCATCTACCTACGAACTCAAAAACTCTAGACTAGCAACTTCTAAACTTTTATTACATTTAGATCTTGGGATCTTGGGCGTTGTACGCTTTAGTTTACTTGGTTGTATTACGATGTTACCTAAACTCTTTTGACCCTCAATTAGTCAACAAGAGAATCTAATAATAATTAGAAACCAACCGATTTTAGGGATCAAGATGCCAGGGCAGGATTCTTATCTATATCAGTGCATACGCACAGAATCTGGAATTCTAGAACTGAGCCAAAACTCACCATAGACAATTTAAACACCCTCATATTTACAAAGACGGAGTGGGGTGTTCATCGAGTGGAAATGGACTCGGAAAAAATCCGAGTCCCAAATCGGGATTTGAACCCGCGACATTTTGAACACCGGTCACTCGCTGGCCCGTCGGTCATTCGTCCAAACGATAATCAAAATTTGACAATTGATTTAAATTTTCAATTTTTAATTGAAAAAAGGTTTTCTCTTTTGCCAGAAATTAAATATTCTCCAGGTAATTTCTAAAGTTGAAAATACAAATCAACTTTCAATTTTTGATGATCGTTTGGACGAATGACCCAGAGACCCTCGCTCTCTCAGCTGAGTTACGGCTTGGGCTCCTTCATGCATGAGACGAGCGAGGCGGTTTTATTTGGGTGTTTGTATCACTGAGGTCATATATTTGTAATGATTAGGTAGTTTATTATATTCAAATGGAAATCTTTATGACTGAAGATCCATGCACTTATGTTTGAGAAATCACATTTGTCCGTCTAAAGTCAAATCGTGCTTGAAATCGTATTAATGTCCAGTTAACTTCTTTGAGTAGAGCCTTGTTGGATGTAACTTTTACGTAATGTTTTTCTTGTAAGTAATACATGTACGTACATATAAAAACAAATAAAAGTGAGCGAAATTAAGAAAAGAGAAAAATATATGAATATTGCATAAGCAGTCTTACAAGTTCAAGTTTCACTTATTTTTAAGTCATGTTTCAATTTTCATCATTTAAAGTTTAACAAATTGAAGATGGTGTTGAGTTGTCTGTCCTCTTATTGACACACTCTTGACGTCATAAGTTGTTTAAACTCAAGTGGAATCACGAGCACAGCGAGTGATTTCACTGCAAAGTTTTGAACGTTTTATGGCGTCAACTCAAAACCATCTCCAATTAATATTCGTTTTTTACAACAATTATTTGAGATAAAATCCTTATCAAACGGGGCAACAGAACGAGCGCGCGAGCCGAAACGCGTCAGCAGTGTGTCTGTCCTCTTATTGACATACTCTAATCGACCAATCAGATTGCGAGATTAGTATCAAGTGTTGTAAAAAAACGGATATGGCAGCGAGAGAAAAACAAACATGGCGGCTTCGCAACTGATCAGAAGCCTTGATTTTATTTAGTATACATATTTGTTTCAAGGTCTTAAAATAGATAAAATTATTGTATTTTTGTGGATGTGTTGTCCTTAATTCATCATTCTTCACTTTTCATGGAGGATGACGCCATAATTCCCTACTTCGCGGTAAAAGTACGAACGACAATCTAAAAGGTTCCATAGTGTAAACGCCAAACTTCTAACTGCAAACTTCTAACCGCGGTTTGCGGTCATAAAAAAACGTCAGTTTAAAACTCTCTATTATCTTTTAAAACGGTTTAAAAATGACTTTTATTGATCTGGAATCTTTTGTAATTCCACCTGCGATGGTGTGCTTTACAACACTTGATTCTAATCTCGCAATCTGATGGGTTGATTAGAGTGTGTCATGCAATAAAAGGACAGACGCACTGGTGACGCGTTTCGGCGCACGCGCTCGTTGTGTTTCGCCGTTTCGCTGCGGTCGTGATTCCACTTGAGTTTTGGACAATTTACGACGTCAAGAGTGTGTCAATAAGAGGACAGATAAGCTCAAAACCATCTTCAATTTGTTAATTCTACGTTCTCAAAAACGGTGGAAATCCAATTCAGAACGAACGTGGAAATTCCAAATAAACGACCTGTTGTTGATAGTTGACATAACCTCTTTAGAATATGCGCCTTGTTCTAGGTGATGTCTCCTAACGAAGGCTTTGCCGGTTTAAATCATTTTCTCTTTTTTAATTAATATTTATTTACAAATCAAGTCGTAATAAGTTTTATACTTGAAACTAAGCTGCAGCCTCTTGTCAACTGAGCACAAGGCCGCATTCTCCACGAGTCCACGTATTTGAATCAGATAAACGATCTCTGAAATCATTTGTTTGGCAGTGATGGTAAATTTGGATTTTCTCGCAATTGAAAATCAAGCTCTCGCAGTGTACAATTGCGTGTACGTGAGCTCTTATTTTTCCCACTTATGTAAAGTATTGTGTGTATTCTGGTGGATCTGTGGAAGCACTTGATCTTACCAAGCACCTGCTTGACCTCGTTTCTTATCTCACCTATTCTCCAACAGTACAAAAATGGATTGATACTTGAATTCAGATAAACTAGTGTCCCTGACCAAAAAATATGTATTGAATTAGCGAAAACATGGTTTTTACCGGAGATGCTCAAGTAAGCCATTGTACATACAAACGGCAAACCACAAAGAATGAATATTCCATGAAGATAGAACATGGTGATGATAGAGCGACCTTGTCTGATGGCGGGAACATTGAAAGCTTGCATTTGGCTTCGAATTTGACGCTTGTGACGCCTGATAATGCGATAGATGCTGAAATAACATGCAGAAGAAGTTACGACAATTGCAATGAAACACACAATGATCAAAATATCTGTAATTTGATAGGCGCGTAGACAGAACAACACCAAAGTGGAAAGCGTTCCAAGCCACACGATTATGAGAAGGGATACTGTTTTTTTGACTGTTACAAGTTCAACGTATCTTAGATGAAAGTGAAGAGCCAAGCATCGATCTAGTGCAATGAGACACATCACCACCAAAGAAATACTAGCAAACACGAAACTGGAAAGTCCACAAACCTCGACTAAGGCGTCTTGATGACCGATAAAAAGGTAGACGGCAAAAAGAGGCTGTGCAACAAATCCAACACCAAAGTCGGATATGGCAAGACTGCATAAAAGAATATTTGATGGAGTACGGAGGCGTGGAGTTGAGATGATGGCAAAGAAAACCACAGCGTTGCTTAAAGTTCCAGTTATTGCTAACAGCATGTTGATGAAGGACAAAATAAAAGTGACTACCATGATTCTTGGATTCTATGATCTTCTTGTTGAAGTAGTTGTTTGAGCGATGTCGGCATATGGCAATAAGCTCGTTGTTTTGGGAAAGGCCGGAACTCTCGCCGCCAATTGTAAGATAAGGAAAGATGCTTGTATTAAATGAAAAACTAAACTAGTTTAAATTGTATTGATCTACGAAACCCAAATGAGTTGGCCAGATGACATGCATGTAATCTTTTTGATGTTAGCTTTTCAGCTTCAACCTATTGCGGTGTCCAAAAGTGGCAGCAACAACAACCGTTCAGCACGGTTATCTTACTTTAACACCAAACGAAGATTACTAGGGTTTTCTCCTTAAATTTTCAGCTGTTTTACTCGTTCAATAGTTTATACTGAGGATGAAGAGTTCCCAATACCTGCCATCATTGTCATTAAAATAAAAGGCATGTTGACAACGTGACTGAAAAAGAAAATATTTCATTACTCAGTTCAAGCCAGTGTAATGAAGTGAGATATGTCATGAACTTGAAATATCTTGAAAGTGAAAAAGTCCATTAATTTAAATGACACGACAGCTGGTAGAATTTTAGAAGTAGATTTCCTTGTCATTGTTTAATGGTAAGATTTCTTCCAGTTTCTTTTTTGAAAAAAGACAAAACAACAACAACATATGTCAACAATTTGTCAATGCCGTTAATTGAATCAGGTGGATGCATCTTATTGATATACCCAATGACAGATTAAACATTAGAAATGTATTGATCATTATACTATGAAATATACCGGACATATATTGATACCTTATAATGGTAACGTATCCCTGATTGGCTCATCCGTTTTTGCTAAAAACGTCATTTTGAGTATTCTGACACTAAGTTTCATTAAAATGTAATGCGTAAATGCTACTTGGGTAAAGTTTGATTGCTGCCTAAGTGGCTGCTAAAACGCACGGCAAGACGGTATATATATAATCATCTTTTGACAGTATCCGAAAATTCCAATTCAGTAATTGTTTTTATTTTTTGATAGTTTTTGTTTGTTTGTTTAAAGTGTACTTTGATCAAAAATCGATGAAATTTTATTTCGCACTGAAACTTTGTGAAATAAATCTTCAAGGGTCTATTTAGTCTCCTACGCAGCCGCAACAAAAAACTGCGGCTGCGTAGGAGACTAGGGTCTATTGATCACCAGTTAAAATATCTTTTTGGTATTCAAAAGGGAAGTACTAGATTTTTAGCGTTCTTTTTAGGTGCCAGTGACGTCATCGACTCAACCCACGGATTTACTCCATACATTTCTTTGTATCTTATGACTTGAATTATTCTATTCATTTCTGCTAGCGCTCTAATAATTTTGCTTAGAAGAGTTTTCTTGCAGTTGTGTCAAGGATTAACTGCATGGCCAGTGATCTTCAATTGAAAAAAAATTACACGGAGATATTTTGATTACAATTGCAATTCATTCATTCATTCACACTGAATTTGTTTTTGGTGGCATTGGTGTTGCTTGTTTTTTTTTTTGTTTTTTTTTTTTTGGCTGGTTGGTCGGTCGTGTGGTTGGTTGGTTGGTTGATTGGTGTTTGTTTTAGTTCTCTTTTTACTTAGGGGCGCGGTTCTTATTTAATCCCATTCTCAACCATGACACAGCTCTTGGGTCAGTTTGATAAATTGTCTGTATTTTGGTAGATCTGTTACAGCATTGGATTTTACCAAGGACTTTCTTGACAGCATTTCTTAGCTCACTCATTCTCCAACAGTAGATGTTTGGGTTGATACTTGAGTTCAGAAACATCAAGGTCCCTGTCCAAAAGATCTTCTCTGAAACCCGTACCTCCGAGTTATTTGTAACAACCATGTAACTAAGCGTAATAACAAACGGCAAACCACAAAGAATGAATATTCCATGAAGATAGAACATGGTGATGATAGAGCGACCTTGTCTGAATGCGGGAACATTGAAAGCTTGCATTTGGCTTCGAATTTGTCGCTTATGATGTCTGACGATTCGATTGATGTTATAATAGCATATCAGAGAAATAGCAAAACTTGACGTAGCAGACACAATTACTATTACCTCTGAATATCGATATTCCAGGTAATGAAATAGAGCCAACGACAAGGACGTGGAAAACCACATTATGGAAAGGAAGATAACCGTTCGTTTGGCTGTTACGATTGTCTTGTATCGAAGATGTAGATAAAGAGCTAAAAATCGATCCACTGAAATACATGTCATGGATATCAATGATGCCCCTGTGAATAAGATGCTCGAAAGTCCCAAAGGATGGAGCAGATCGTTTCTATAACCATAAACGTAGATGACAAAGAGGGGTTGTACGACAAATCCAACCCCAAAATCGGATATGGCAAGGCTGCATAAAAGAATATTCGAAGGTACACGAAGACGTCGGGTTGTGGCGATGGCGATGAATACTAAAGCGTTGCTTAAGATGGCAGTAAATGCTGACATAACGTTTACAGCATAAAAAAATATCATGTTGAGCCCTCTAGATCTTTGGCTCAGTTATTTGCTGTCTCACCAAAGAGCGGATAAATCTAAACTGACAACTGATGGAAACTGTATCTGCATGGGCGATCTGCATAGGCATCCAGTAAGGCAAGCAGCAACTGTACTTTGGACAACTTGAATGACATCGTCGTTCATTTATCAAATCGAAGCCATAATATTTGACCGGAGATATACGTCAAGCAGCTTTTGTAGGTAATTGATGACATCTCCGGTAAGTGAAGAATAACTGTAATTTAAGAGATCAGTGAATGACTTCGGAAGCCAGTACATACAGGTGCACCTCTTTTTTGAGCCAATTTAGTGTTTATATTTCATAGCGTTCTATCCAGTTCAAAAGCGTTAAAAGGCTAACGGCCTGTTACAATATAAAAGTAATGATGAATAAATAAGATTATATAAGTAACGCTGAATAAATAAGATAAATAAGGGTAAATAATTGTTTATTTACTGCCCAATGTCACTAATTCTAGTATCATATGCACACAACTCTCAGTTTACTAGTACATATATGATTGAGACTCCCTCAACAGGGCTTTTCAGCTCAATTTACAAATCCTAACTAAATCATATATATATAGTCTGTTTTACTGAGTGAGGAAACCGAAGGACTTTGAAAAGAGACACCCAATTAACAAACTCAATAACTCAATTTTTCCGTGCAAGTACCGACTATAGTTTTGACAGGTTTCTTTCTACCTTCCGGCCAAGTCGTATTGTTTCAGAATAAGCTTATATCCGATGCCAATTCACTAGGCGTTTTGCACAACATGATACACTGAAGTGCCACTAAATTGTGGGAGGTAAAATGACGTGTGCTTGAATATAGGGAGTGATAATAATAATCTTTATTGCAAAAAATAAATTGCTCCAGGAACACTCTCTCACGGAAGTGATTTTCAGAGAGGTCCTGGACTAAACATAAAATACATACATAAATAAATAAGTAATCGTGCAAAGAAACTCAAATTAACGTAACTGGACTTTTATTGAAGGGTAAATGTGAAATTACAGTATACCTTTATTTTCCTCAATCATAGAGCAGATTTCGTATGAGTGTGAAAAACTACGACACGGTCACGGCACGGCACGGACACGGCACGGAACCTCGCCTGCTGATTTCTTTACAAATTTACAAAGACAACAGCAGGCGAGGTTCCGTGCCGTGTCCGTGTCGCGCCGTAACCGAGCCGTAGTTTTTCACACTCATACGAAATCTGCACCGCACGAGCCGGTTTGCCAGTTTCGTAATTTGACAACCGAAGCATTCAGTTCTTTGTTAATCTTATACTATGGGTGCGCTTTTGTGTATTTAGCTGGCGATGCATGAATTCAATGAAAGTTCCAGTTCCACAAACTGAGGGAAAGTGGCAACAGTGCAGGCGTTAATTCTAGTTTTCATGTTTTCCAGTATATACAATGTGCTGGGTATACATCAATCCTTTTTTCCTTGCACTTTATCTTAGCGAGTGCCTTCTTTACGGCGTTTTTTATCTCAGGCATTCGCCAACAGTACAAATAAGGATTAATACTCGAATTCAGAAAAACTAATGTCCCTGTCCAAAAAACTTTGTCGGAAAACTGAGCTTCAGATGCTCCGTTGGTAAATATCATGTAAATTAATGTTACAAGAAAAGGAATTCCACAAAGAATGAAAATTCCATGAAGATAAAACATCGTGACGATAGAGCGACCTTGTTTGATAGTAGAAGCGTCAATAGTTTGCATTTGGGATCGGATTTGTCGTCTGTGACGTCTGACAATACGGATTATGTTATAGTAACAAACTAGACAAATAGTAAAGCATATGATAATTGATGCTACAATCACTCCTACCGATACTTGCAATTCTCTACCGTAAAGAAGACCAATAACGAAAGACGCGCCTGACCCACATGACGATGAGAAGGATCAGGGTTCTTTCAGTTGTCACAAGTACGTTATAACGTAGATGGAAATAGAGGGCGAGAAATCGGTCCAGTGAAATGCAGGACAACGTCGCCATTGATGTTCCTGAAAAGTATATGCTGGAAAGTCCCAGTACATGAAAAATCTCCGGTGTTTTTGCAACAAGATAGGCGATAAAGGCAGGTTGAACAATAAATCCAACTCCGAAATCGGATATGGCAAGGCTGCATAAAAGAATATTCGAAGGTGTACGTAGACGTGGAGTTGTGACGATGACAAAGAATATTACAGCATTGCTAAGGATGGACGTTATCCCTAATAGACCGTTAATAGAGCACAAAAGAATTGTCCCGAATACCATCGTTATTGGCAGGTTTTTGTGATCCCGTTTGTCGACAAGACATTTACATGTATCTCCAAATAAATGGATATCCTAAATATATCAAAAACTTGAATATTCCTTTGTATCAAAAAAGAGGTCCCTACGATCCATTGGCAATATGTGTATACCCTTAATCAGAAATTCGTGAAGAAAGTAATTACGCCAGGTGCAAATCTATCGTGGTCCCATTTCAGAAGCACATGACATTAATAAGGAAATGACATATCATTCATTGAAAAGACTCGTGAGTGCTTCTAAAGTAAAAATATATTATGAACAAAAAGAAGACATCCATCAATGCTGTACTGAGAAATTAAGTAATAACATTTACCACTTCTTGCATAATTACGTGCCTCGCTAGACAAAAGTACCGACTGGGAATTGGTCGATAGGATATCAAAAATCTATATCATTTTTCAGACAGAGGCGTAGTTTTCAACACTACTGATGTCCTGAATACTTTGTTGCCTTCTCGGTAAGCTTATCGCCCAATTTCCAGTCGATACTTTTGTTTAGTGGAAGCTGGTAATTATGCAAACGCTGGGACATGTTAATGATATCTCAGTACAACACTGATGGATAGGATATGTCTTCTTTTTTCATTATCTTTTTCAGAAGCACTCACGAATGTATAGTCAATGATATGTCAATTACTTTTCAATGTTATGAAGCCCTCTGAAATGAAACCGTAGCAAGTGATTAATATTTATGTTGAATAAAAAAACACACTAACGATTTTCCCCGCAACACATTCTTAAAATTCATATCAAACATTTGAAACTTGTTCACTAAGCAAAAATATTGCTAAAAATAGTTGTATTTTTCACTGCATAAACTTTACGGGTAACATTTGTTGCGCGGAAAATCGTTGTTGCGAATCGACCCGTGTAACTGACATCACCTTAAAACATTAAAAAACTTAGTACAAATTGATTGCGGGAGAGTGACGATGTATCAGATAAATTCATGTCTTTTACATGTAATTCAAAATCCTCACTTGACTAGCCTGGCATTATGCAATCAGATTCTTTGGGAAGATCTTAGAGACAGAAAATTCCTATTCTAGTTTGCGTAAACAACTTTTTTGGGAAGAAATTGTCATGATCACTTTCTGATGCAAAAGCCATTATAAGTGACGTCAGTCAACAGCTGCTTCGCCGCAATTAACTATTTACCACTGCACTTCCGCTCTCTATTAATCTGAAAACTCCAAAATAAAATCACTGATACTAAATCTGTGGTATCAGATGCCATATATAGAGATATTTCCAGAATTCGCAGCCATACAAGTGTCATGAATTGTATATCCTTCAAACTAGGTTTCTATGACAATGACACAGTTCTGTGAACCATGCCGTATTCTAATTAGAACAAAACAAGAGACCATAATACTAGTATTATGGTCTCTTGAACAAAAAGTTCATTTATGTTTACCCACTGGAACTGAAACCATTTTAGTAACCTGTGCTGACCTCGTAAAACAGCTTAATTTATGGCAATAATCAGTATTTGAGTTTTATTGAATCGGAAACCTTAAAGGCTTTAGTTGACACGGGCTAGCTACTTACACGAAGATCTTGAAATTGAACTTTGGTCACCAGCTGCTTGGTAAACCAGTCCGAAACAACAACTGCGCGGTAGACAACTAGCTTTCTCTGAAAATCTACTATATTTGCGTCCTTTATTATATTCATTTACTTACAAACTTTCTACTATGCGCGCGAACTGCTGCTATTACCGTACTCTGTACCAGGGGGATTCCCCCCTCCCCCCGAAATACTGTTGGCGAGCGCGAAACGCGAGAGAGGGAAAATCCTCTCTCGTCCTTCGCCCTCGCCATCAGGATTTCGGGGCGGAGGGGAGGGGAATTCTCCTGGCACCCAGGTTAAGTTGCTTTTGGTTAAGACTTAGATTTCTACATCACAATGTGTTTTGACTTAAGGTTACTGAACAGGTTCATGAGCGCATTTCGCAAATCTAGCTTAGATTCGCTCTCATTTAATCCTTAGTCAAAGAGTTCTGTAGAATTAAGGTTATCGAGTCAATACACTCAGAAATGCAGAATTATTCTTACACCACTGATCTCTGACTGTAAATCAATTTACTCAAAACCGGTTTTAGATGTTTTAAGCACCTATTTTACCTGAGTAGTTTTTAGCCTGCATTTTACTCTCTTTAGTTTTACTACAAACTGTAACTACTAGAACTTGGAACGTCCAATACACTAACATTGCTAGTAGCATCCCCGGGGGGGACTCCATTGTAAAAGGATCGGGTATGCTCTCGTATCTCTCTCCTCGTAACTCCCTTTTAATTTGACTATAGGGGCGTTTCTTGAACAGGTGTAAGTAGATCAGCGATTTGGTATCTTTTAGGGTGTTAAAATTGAAGTTTAGAGTTTTAGCATTTCCTGGTTTCTTTTAGGGTATCAAAAGAGCCCATCGATTATTATCTTGTTCTCAAATGGAAGAAATTTGCCCAACAAAAGCATGTCGACCATCCAATTTTGGGTTCATCATAATAATGTTCATTAGCTTGTTATCTCTAGGTATCTCTTAGGGGTTAAAAAATCGGCCGGCCACCGCCTTTTAAAAAGACTTCCGGTATCTTTTAGGGTTATTTTTGAAAATTTCCGACGAGCATACCTGATCCTTTTACAATCATTCTCACAATTTGTATACAAGTACCGGCTGAAAGCAGTAAAGCGCTAATGATGAAATAACCGCAGAAATAGAATTCACCTATGAACTTTTTTAATCTTTAGTATTTCCTTTTTAAGTCAAGATCAGTAAATATCTATTGATCAGGATTCACAAAGAAATCAAAGTAACTCAGGGGCAGCGGAGCATTTTTGAAAAGTACAGGGACTAAGCTACTGATAACGTAAAATTTGTGACGGAGCTTTTCAACCGTATTCTAATACTAAAAATATCATTTCTCGTAAAAAGTGGGGGCTTCAGTCCCCCGTCTCCGCCGCCCTTGTAACTCCCTTTTAATTTGACTATAGGGGCGTTTCTTGAACAGGTGTAAGTAGATGTTTAGATTAAGAGTTACGCAACAAAAAAGAATGTTTCTCAGTTTCAAGGGAATCTTTGTACATTGAAGATTTCATTTTCTTTTCACTGAAACACATCAAACAAACTAAGATGTCGGAAAATGATCGTCATTACCGAGAAATATTACGAGGAAAGTAGTTTGGAGTGCCATCGAAAGCAGGCTCACGTACGTAGGACCAGCGGTGCGCTTTAGAATGCTATTCGAAAGCAGGCTCAGATAGAGTTAGCGACGCGTTTGGATTTCTATCGAAGCCATGCTCAGATAGAGTTAGTAGTGTGTATGGAATGCTGTCGAAATGGTAGGGCCAGCGGTGCGTTGAAGTGATATCGAAATCAGGCTCAGAAAGGGTCAACGGTACGTTTGAAGTGCTATCGAGATCAAATCAAATCAATAAATATTTTAATTGACACTCCCCTGAAGGGGCTTTTTCCGTGAGGTTCGCTCCACAAACACTACCACTACATTCAGCATTTACAACACACAACACTCAGCTCACATGTTGAT
Organism: Telmatactis stephensoni; assembly: GCA_029948255.1. NCBI lineage: Eukaryota > Metazoa > Cnidaria > Anthozoa > Actiniaria > Isophelliidae > Telmatactis > Telmatactis stephensoni. The sequence goes on along the minus strand of JALIZF010001571.1, from coordinate 244,048 downwards.
TTTTACGGAGGGCGGAGGGAGAAGAACCGGAGAAAAACCTTGTGGCAAGGGAGAGAACAACACATCCAACAAACTCTACTCACATGTGGCATCCGCAGGACTCGAATCAGTGACCCGACCCGTTGGAGCACAGTGGTGAGAGGCGAACGTTTTACCGCTACGCCACCCAATAATCAATAGCGACCTTTTGTGACGTCAACTCGTAAAATGTTGCTTGGCAACAGAAATTGTTTACAAAAAAAATTTTCACTGACATTGACCTTTGTTTGTTTTTGTAGTTTATACACTTATTTAAAGTATTTTTGAAGCATTTTAAAACTATCTATATTGTTGTATGCCTTGATGCACCATATCTGCAAATGTCGACTGCTGTTCAAGCGACTTCTCGAGAGATTTACCCAGGTTTTTTTTTTGTGCGTGTATGTGGTGTGTTTTCTAAGTCATTTTAATTTTCTATCTGCATGCAACCACTTGAAAATTCAACTGAATGCAAACCACTTCTCTTTCTTTATTCTCAGCCTTTAAGATTTTCAAATTATCTTTTGAAATCATCGAAACACCTTGCAAAGAAGGATTTGCGTGAAGATCGAGATAAATCGATCGGGTTTTGATCAAAAGCTAGACAGAACGAGACAGCCATTAACAGGTCATAACATTATTAATGATGACAAGGGAATTAGTATTTTAGCAATTGGACGACATAATCCTTCCTGATAGACTTGTTAAATTAATCCCTTACAACTAAGTAAATAAGTAAACTCAAAATTTTAACAACTACGGTGGTCAGTTTGTTCAAACCATACTTATTCAAAAGTGAAAACCTTCGAGACATTTGGTGAAAAAGAACGATTTCAGTCGGAAACTAAATGAATACAATATGTTTTGAAATACGTCATTCTTTTAAATAAACTCAAGATCTTTTAAAGTGGCTCACTGCAAGTATATTCAAAAAGAGGACTTCCAAAATAGACGACAAATAACGACTTTATTAATACAACTGTAACATCAAACCTTTTTCATACATTTGTTATTCTTGTGACCATCAAAAACTGAAAGGGCTTCGAGACTAGTTGTGATGCCCAAGAATTGTACTTATCATTATCATTGTAAAAAAGCACTATAATAGTGTCGGTAGTTCCTTCAGCTGTAAAGCTGGTCTCCCGGCAAGCTGACGGTACGCTCTTTACCTCTCTCTTTCCATCAAGTTTATTATCATACACATGTTTATACTTACGCAACCAGCATGGTCTCCTTCAAAGTGGCTCAACTGGGTTTTGTTTGAGGCGCACCTCCGCTGATTGATCGCAAAATGCATCGCGGTCAAAAATCCAATAAAAAAGAAATCAATAAAAAAAGAAATCATAGCAAGCCAAGTTTCTTTTGACGCTTAAATCATTATGATCGGAGCCACCGATATGCCTTTTGTAAACCTTCTGATTAGCCCCGACCATGATAATTTGAAACAGCAATTTCAATGGCTTATATTAAAATAACAAAGGATGAGTGCAATGAGCGGAATCGGAATTCACAAGCTCAGAAAAAACTGGACAATGGAGATGCTTGAAGACCAAAACAACGTCAACCCGAAGTAAGCGGCCTAAAAATTTACCTTTTTACAATTTCAGTATTTTGGATATCTTACAATGCTTCAACGGCCATGAAATGCGTAGGATTAAGAAACAACTAGGTGAAAACGCTGAAGTAAGAAACAAAATTCATCGGGGGAATTATAAGTTTTCTAGCTTTTTATAAAGATAAGTGAAATGATAAACAAAAGATGAAAAAGCGCAGCTCTATCAACTTGACCTAAATTCGTATTTCTCAAAAGTGCGCAAAGCAATTTTGTTCTATTTCTCCAAGAGAACAATTAAAGAGTATGTCGACAAAATGATCTCAAAAGAAGCTCTTTGTGAGTCCTTTAAGTAAGATTTTGGCCACGTGAACTAAATGCTTAGAATTATTTACTTTTTTGGTGCCTAAAGGTTCAAGCGCGTTTTCAGTAGTAGTAACAGCGAAGAACTTAAGATCTGTATTCTATGAACCAATAAACGCGGTTTTGTACAAGACTGTATTTTGTCTAAAAACGTCATGTTTGTGAAAATAGCAATGCCGTCACTTTAAATTGTTGGTAGCTCCGATCACAATGATTTAAGCGTCAAAAGAAACTTGAAACTATCCCTCGACTTGTTATTAATTTGTTGTTAGTGTTGTTGTGGAAATTAGATTTTTGGCCGCGCGATGCATTTTGTGATCAAACAGAGAAGGTGCGCCTTAAACAAAACCCAGTCGAGCCACCTTAAATGACGCTCGCCACATAAATAAATTCAAGATTTTCATATTTTTACACTGAATTTTTTAGTATATATAAAATGTTATTCTTTTTGCATTACTTATACTGATTATATATATTTTTATATTTGCATTATTCATATATCTTTATAAAAATGTTTTTAATATTTACCAAGTTCTTTTTTAAATATGCATATTTACAAAAAAATATTATTCCTATTTCATTTCAGTATAAAAAGATATTATTTTGTTATCAATTAATGAGAATATCAATTGAATGTTTTTACCCAAACTCGCGGGTGACATATATCAGTTGTCGATCAGAGGTCCGCATTATGTTTCTTACAGCTCCCAGAGGATTTCCTTCCGATAATCTAAATGTGTTCGCATTCACATGAAAGTAGTTTCACATCTATCTATTACAATGATTATCAAAGCTATGTCAGCATGGGATTTTTGTAGAATTTTCGTTTCATTCGAATATTATCGATGATACGTTATGTGAATAAATGAGGAATTTTCACTTACTGTTGCCTGAGGAAAAGCGTGTGGCGGCTATTTGGTATAAAGATGAATTTCTTTTAGACTAAGCGAGTTTTTATTTACGTGTGGGTTAGAAGATAAGATGCAGATAAGCGATAAAACCTTTTTTCTCTAATTTGCTTGGAAAGGATGTTTTATGCTGAGAGGCCATTGTGGTGCGACAGGATGTAGTTACCATATACAAGAAAATACTAATTATATATAACCAAGCAGTAAAAGTAAAAAATAAAAAAGACAAGACTTCATTACGACAGGTCATAGAGGATGCTTCACTAATAATACTAGCATAAAATTTCCAATAAATTACACAAGGATTTTTAGAAAAAATGGGGATTTTCCACACATTTCCTTGTGGCTGCGAGCTTATCATAAGACAAAAGTTTATTATAGTGCTAGTAAATTAACATATCTAAAAGATCAAAACAAATAGCGATTGTCCCAAAATGCCTTGCGCGCGTATAAATGGAAAGATGTGGATGAAATCGAGTAGTGCTGTTGCTGTCATGTCAGAAAGAACAATACAAAAAAGCACTTTAGAAAACGCAATTTGTTTTAGTACACAAAAGCAAGCACTTACAGTGTGATAACTGATTTTAATGGTTTTAAGAACACCAAGGATACTCTAGGGCCCACAACAACAACAGTTCAAGAAGAATTTGGCTACAGTGTCCAACAGGAGTTGAGATTGCAAATCTTGTGTTTCCGTCGAGGTAAAACGTGGTCAAATCGACTACTCCTGGCAAATTGATCAAGAAACAATTACATCCGGAGTCCACGAAGATAACGACTCGAAAGAGAAGGATACAAAGCTTTTAAAGAAGAAAAAAGAAAAAAAAAACACAAAACAATATCTCTGAAAGCAATCTCTAAGGCATAGATACTAACAATACAAAAAAAGGAAGACGCAAGAGTGAAGAAAAGCCCCCAAAGACTGTAAAATCACAGGGAGTTGGCGGTGGTGTGATAATTACACGATTTCTCGCTTTGCATCAAGATAATAATACAGTGCTTTGCAGCAAACACTAAACCAACATGGCAACGAATCGACAAGGCCTTCAACTGGCCCAAACAGCGTTCCCCGACTACTTCAGTGAGCCAATCAACACAAATAATAAAACAGACAAGGATTTTTTAGGGGTTAAAGACTTTGTACGTCTCTCATCTCGATCCAAGAAGAACTCGAAATCTGAAAAACAGCAGAAAGCAACATTTCAAGAAATCCTGGAATGGTTTCAAAGAGAGTATGGACTACCGCAAATGGTCAAAGTGGCTAGCGATCCTGAAATTCAGGGAAATACACGAAAAGGCGACAAAAACATCAAACTACAATCTTGTAGTACCAAAAAATCACAAGGTCCAAATAAATAAAATAAGCTTCCGGCCATAAAGCTACTATGATTCAGAAAAAAAGTTTTATATCCGGTAAAAGACTAATCGTGAGAACTTGACACCAATATTTTATAAATCTTCCATTTAGCGGCATACAGATCTTCAATTTAGCAGAGTTTCAGACTTCCAATCGAGTCGCCCAAGGCAAAATACGGTATCCAAGCGATACCAACATTAAAGCTGTCAGGTTCAGCGATAATAGAAAAGATTTGAAAATTGCGAAATGAAATATGAGAAAGTATAATTTCCCATAATAGCATGGAATGATTTCTTTTTTCTTTTTCTTTTTTCTTTTTAACTAAAAAGTTTTGGATGTCTTGGAAAGTCGTAGTGATCTGATATCATCCACGCAAAGTGACTGGAAGATCTAGAATCTTCGAATGGTCCTTTATTATTGTAAACAACAGAAAATAGAGTGACAGTACTCAAGTGTTCGGAGTGCAGATCGTCATTGATAACGCCGTTATTTTTAACACGATCTTCGTATTAAAATCAGCTGTTCAAACGCGCTTCAAGGTCTTGATGACTTGGCTATTGTTCACAAGACACCGAAGATGCAAAATAAGAATGGAAATTGTGACAGTTCGGTGATATATGAGCGCTATAAAATAATACTTCAGGATACAATTACTAGGCAAGTTTGGAATATTTCAGAGTTCGAACGTTTGAGATCAGAGTACTTTTGTAGAGAGAGTTCGCTTCAATATTGACAGAAACGAATCGATGTATTCGGGAATTAGAGATTGAAATAGCAAAAAGGGCAGATGTGGGCTCTCGTATTTCAATTAACGCAGTGTGTACACGACTTGTACAAATAGACAAAAGCAGTCGGAAACAAAATTAATGAAAACTAAAAATATGAATGAAAGAAAAGTGGCTGGTTTTTGAATGGGACAAAACTGTGACAGAAAGAAAAAAATTGAGAAACAAATGACTTAAGTGAAGAATTTTGAGAAAAGCTTTTAGAAAAGGGCCGGCAAGGAAAAAGGGAAGTAAAGAAGAAACACCAAGATCTACGATATTGTTTGGAGGCAGAATTTCAATGTAAAAGTTTACGGAGAGGAACTTTTTGGATTGTGGAAGAGGATCAAAGTTATCACCAAAATGGCTTTGACGATAAGAAAAAAATGGACATCTAAATAAGAAAATGCATTGCACGATTTACAGTGAACAAGAAAAGAGTGATGCAACTTCGAGGCAAGGCAAAACCGCTGTAATTATCACCATTCTAGAACATGGTTGACTGATAGAAATATGAGCAATTGAAGAAAACAAAACAAAACAAAACAAAGGAAAGAAAAGAAAAGAAAAGAAAAGAAAAGAAAAGAAAAGAAAAGAAAAGAAATGAAAAGAAAAGAAAAGAAAAGAAAAGAAAAGAAAAGAAAAGAAAAGAAAAGAAAAGAAAAGAAAAGAAAAGAAAAGAAAAGAAAAGAAAAGAAAAGAAAAGAAAAGAAAAGAAAAGAAAAGAAAAGAAAAGAAAAGAAAAGAAAAGAAAAGAAAAGAAAAGAAAAGAAAAGAAAAGAAAAGAAAAGAAAAGAAAAGAAAAGAGTAGAGAAAAGAAAACCGTGGTACAAAACGACATGGATGGGAAAAGAGGTAGAAGAAAAGAAGAAGACGAAAAAAAAAAGAAAGAAAGAAACTATTAGGACTGGGAAGTACCAGAATCCTATGAATAGTTCACAGCATGTCCAACAACGCATGCACGCCCCAAGAAGCACAACACTGAGACAAACATTGTCTCGAAGTACCAAACCTTCAGGGAAAAACGGCAGAAATATTAGCAACTAAAAGAGGCTGGGATTCAACAATAAGTTTCCCAGGTAGGCTAGGAGAACCAGTGAAATCAAATTAAGTGATTAATGTTAGTTGTAAGAGAAAAGCAAAAACAAACAACAACTTGTAATGGAAAATTAGTCATTAACTAGCAGACAGAGACTCAAGGTGCAGTAATACGATAAAATCGTGCAACTTTTAGCGCGTTTGTTGAATTGAATGTCGAAGAGCAGATGTTCCTCGCATCACCATCCCGCGACGCAACAAAGTTTTGTTTTGTTGCACGCAGTAGAAGCACTGTCTACTTTTTGCAACAAAAACGGAAAATTTGTTGCGCGCGGGTTGGTAATACGAGCAACATTTGCTCAGCAACTTGCAACGCAACGACTATGAGCAAAATGTTGCACGATTTTGTTGCCTGTATTACCTCATCATTAGTTGTAGAGTAACAAAGATGATGCCGTCAGGCATCACTGTGAGTGGTTGTTAGGTATTACCAGTCTCTTTCGCAGCCGTGTTTAGCCTCGTCACGCAACGCCTCTCTCGATTGAGCGTTGCGTGACGTGACGAGGCTAAACACGGCTGCGAGGGAGACTAGGTACTACAGGACTGTGAACAAAATCATCATCATCATAACGAAGTACCAAAACTCGAAATTAAGGTTTATACATATTTAGAAAAACGGCGAGCACCGATGTAAAAATTTGATTGAAAAATAAATAAATTTTAAATAAAAGAAAAAGAAAAAATAAATGATTTTCGTAATCAAAGGGTGTTTTCCATTTAGTGGAACCAACCGGCCAGAACGGCTAGTTCTTAAATGATACATGTCAATTCCTAGCTCCAGCTGGAGTCAGTCCTAATAATTCAGACCGTTCTGGCCGGTTGGTTCCAGCGAAATGGAAAACACCCAAAATGTCGAGGAAGACGAATGATATGAGTGAAAGAACATTCAGTAACAAACGTCCTTCTACACGAGCTGGTAGGGTCATGCAGCACTTACGTTAAAACCAGTTAGTCCTATGGCTAGGAACATCCCGCGCCCCTCATGTAAATACACTCCGGACAGATTATATGAAAGCAAGTTGTCCCTGGTAGCCAGGATGACTCTCGTTTTTAGTGAACTAAAGCAAAAAGTTATCCGAGCTACCAGGGTCCTATGGCTCCCGCGACCCTCATGTAAACACACCCCGAAAAAGTTTATATGAAAGTGAGTTGTCCCTTGTAACCGGGATGAACTCTCTTTTTTTGGTGAACTAAAGCAAAAAGTTATCCGGGCTACCAGGGACAATAGCCGACTTCCGAGATACATTTCACTTGCCACATACGAGGGAATCAAGACGAGGCTACGTGCATAAAGCTCAGTCATTCGTAACAAGACGAGACTACAAGTTTTAGCACGTAGCCCTTCGTCTAAATCCTTTATATGTGGCAGGTGAAGCATATCTCGGAACTGGACTATTCACCTTTATATAGACACGGTCTAGGGTAAGCATGAGGTCTTGTAACAACTACTACTGAGTACTACACTACTGAATCTGCGCGTTGCTTGCGCTAGTGTAAATCATGTTAAGTACACCCAAGATGCTTATTTCCTCAAACATACAGAATGTACATTATTAACTATTTCACGCTATTTCTCACAATAAAAACACCTCTTTCGTCCAATTCATTTTTCCTCGAAGACAAAAAAGAGAGGCGCCGTTAATGAAAAGTACACGATTCTGTCTTCATCTTGTCGATTATCGCCGTATTCCCTCAAAGTTATCACAAAAACACATCTCCCATCCCATTTCTTTCCCCTTTTAATCCACTAATCCTCCTCATTATTAGGCCCTCATTAGAAATCGTCGAATTCAAATCACATCCGTATTAAGAGAATAAGCGGATTAGTTACTTCAGTCCAAAATTTTCCATTATGAATCAGATAAACAAATGGGATATTAGGGATTATTGTCATCAAGTTCTTGGTGTAGAGTTAATCATACCAGCTCATAATGGAGTCAAACGTAATGTATTTTCGGTAATATTGTTATTTACAAAGTCTTTTAAGTTGAGTCGCGTTTTTGAATATATTGAGGAGAGCAGGGGAGGCAAAGGAGGGCGGGAGAGGGGAGGATGAGCAATATAATAGCCCTACATACAGCACTTATCGCTGTTTACAAAAATCGATCTATGGTTTGATTAAGGCTTACACTGCAGTGAATATGTGTTGCTAAAGCGGCTCTGTCTTCAAAAAGAAAGTGTAGAATCCTTGGCTTTGAGCGTTGTTCCAATATGAGCGGCGTTCTTTGTTATCCGGTTTTACCCCTAAAGCAGACCAGCAGTTGCCAGTGTTGACGCCAAGGCGGTCAGATAAAGCCGTATGTTCACTATTTCTATCTCCTATAGACCATATGTTTTATTTTACGCCGTTTTCGATGAAACGCGACTACCTAGACATCAGCATTGTAGTCTGCACTTTGCATTGCACGGCCGTCAATCGTTCTCGAAAGACTCAAAACCCACTGAAATAAACCTTTCCTAACTTCTAAAATTCAAAAACCATCTTTTAAATTTTTGCAATCGACAGCAATCGATGTATCTCGTAAAATGTGCATTTACTGAGAGGTAAAGAATATTGACGTACGTCTAATGCAAAGTGCAGTCTACAATGTTGATGTCTTGGTAGTCGTGTTTCATCGAAAACGGCGGTATTATTCAAAATTTCAAAAATTCTGAATTTGTTAATTGTTTTTCGTACGATTGATTTAACCGTGAAAGGTTTCTTCCTAAATTCCATTCTAGTTTCCATTTGAAACTTCCTTCCGTCTCATTTCATTCCATCCTGTTTTTGCCTTGAACCTATATTTAGTCTTTCTTTCTTCCTGTCACTTTCTCAATAACATCTGATTGCTATCTTCTTTTCTTTCCTGACCTTGATCTTATATCAAATCGTTTTTTTTTTTTTGCTTTTTTTTCGTTTTTACGTTTATTTCAAGCTTTCTTTTCCTTATTCTACTTTTTATCCTTATATCTACATAAATTTCGATACTGTCTCCCTTTATCACTTCCTGTAAGTTTTTTTTATTTTCGCTTTTCTATTCTTTTAGTTTTTATCTCAGACATCAATACAAACCAATTCATTTATTTAATTAAAACAAACGTCATTCCTTACAATATTTTACCACAAATATTAACACAAGCAAAATTGCAACAAAAGCTCCTTATTAGTAAAATAAAATAAAAATAAGTAATATCCAATAGATTTATTTATAAACGATTTTGTCATTAGTTCTGTATTTTACTTCTGATAATCTGTATAAAAATTATTATCGCACACAATCGATACCGTAAATCAAAATACTAAGATTTAGTATCTCATGGCTAATCTTAGGATTACATTACATCACTCAATCCCTACGCGATATCACAGAAAATAGATTTAAATTGAAAGCCTATTTCTAATTTTCGTTAAGCTTAGTTTTTAAATTTCAAGAGGTTTTGTTTGTTTGTTTGTTTGTTTGTCATACAATGATAGTTATAAATTACTTGGATGACATACTATATAGTTAATCTGACTTTTTAAGTCTCCCATTTTTCTAACCCGTAAGAGCAAAGTTATGCAATGTATGTTAGTATTATCCTAGTACATACTATAGATATGTACTTGACCAAATGATGTAGAGATGTAGAAAACGTTTTATACTATATTTACAGTGTATAATATTAAATGAAACAGAGAGGGAAGTAGAGTGAGAAGAGGCGAGGAACAGACATACATGTCTGCTTATATATTTTCTAAATTACAAAATTAACAAAACTAAGCTGTTTCCTTCCCACTCTTCTATCCATCCCTCAAGAGTTTTCCATCTCCATGTTTTACCACCTACATGCATTGGTTTTGGAAATACTAAAATACCCCATACTTTTCTCCCTTGTTCCCTCTGAACATCACTTCAAATCTAAATACTCAACAGTGACAAACAATTATTTACTTTAAACAGCATCTATCTACACTATAAAACTGTCAACAAATCTTTTTCACAATCAATGACAACTGATGGGCCTCCTGTGGAAAAATTAAGCAGAGAGAGACTGGGAAGAGCTGGCTTGGTATACGTTTAAGTCCCCCCTCAATATATTTGTTATAGTTTTCTTCTACAAGAAGCTCAATGAGCTAATATTAACAATGAAGAAGGCTTTGTTGACAGTTTCTCTGGGGCCTCTTATACCACCTGATTATTGTGATGATGGCTTAACTATATTTCTGAAGGAAATTGTAATGGAATGCCTTGAAGCGTTCAAAGAGAGGCTTTAGAGCTTCGATTGGAGGAAGGATGGTTAACCTGTAGATTGGAATTATAATAATATACTTTTATTAACAAATAGCTGATTGAATATTGGCAAAACAAAAGCTGAATGAAAATATGAACAATCATTCCAAACTCAGACATTCGACTGTAATGATTGAAACAAAATAACTTGGCCAAAATGTGGCACAATAAAGAGAGATAAGGAAATAAACACTACATTATCTGACGACAAATATAATTTTTATTCTTCTCCAATTTGTATAATCCCCCATCCACCCCATGAGGAACTTTTGCATTCTCTAAATGCATATCCATGAGAGCTATTGAAAAATGCCTTCGTTGAGTATGTCTCACCTTAAATGGAAGGTACCCTCTCTCTGGCCAAAACCATTTCCAGGAACAACACAAAGACCAGTTTGTTCTAATAATTCCATGGCATAGAAACTATCAGGATGAAGACCATGTGACTGCAAAAGCAATATCAGCATAAATGTCACCAAACACAAGATTATATCATATCACTGTAAAAATCACAGAGCTTAGATGACATTGGTGTTAGTTCTGTGCTGGGTGTATCAAAACATTTAAAGCCCCATGTAATTAGTGCTGCGACCATACCATTAATTATGTCAACAATGCAATGGGCTGGACTTCACAGTCGGTTCTCACAGACATGTTACACCTGCTCTTGAAGAGATTTGACATGACCAACCTTACGGCATGGTCCATTTCATAGCATGATCACAATCATGTTATAAGATCTGTGCTACTATCAATGCAAGTCATGCTGTGGGATGCTATAGATGAATCCCGATAATGGAACCTCCACGGGAAATGTAAAAGGTTTGAGTTATTGGGAGTTCAAGTTATTGAGGGTAAAACTATATAAGAAATGACCAGAAGGGAAACGAAAATCACTTCACGTTAGTGGAAGTTCAAGTTACTGAGGGTTCCAGTTATGGGGATTCAACTGTATTTTTAGATGATCAAAGAAAATGTGTGTGCATTCAACATTTTATTTCTGATTGACACTGTACATGGAAATAAAAAACTAAATTTGAGTCTTTCAGTTTGTGGTTCCAAAGGTTTAGATCCTACTTACCTTAGCAGCTACAATAGCTTTGTGAGGAAGTTCAAAACGAGGGAAGGAGTACATGGCTCCCATTACCTCATTACACTGGAAACCTTCAACACTATTGAATGTCTCTTGTACTAATTTAGCTCTTTCTTTAAAAGACTGCAGCACTGCAGTCTTTTCCTACAATGACAAATTATAACAGAATGAATATTGACTCAGACTATCAACAGGAGCAATCACACACAATCTTCAAGGTTTTTCCCACAGCTTTCAACATTTGATGGAAAACCATTAGTTTATACAAATATACACTGTATCTTGCAAAAGTCAAAAACCATAAACTGAAACATCTGTGTAATATTTTAAATAGAGCAGCTTTCACTGCAGTGAGGACACTCGAACTGTAAACAATTCACGTTTTTTTGACACTTTTTTAAAATGCATCCCTTGTGCCATTGTTTTGGAAATTATACAACCTGTTTTGATCTACAACAACAACAACAGCAACAACAATTCATTTATTCACACTTGATTCACACTTGATCTCTTGGTGTATTTGAACTCAATGATCAATTTTAGAGTGTTTGAAGCAGTAGAAAGATTCGAAAATAATACCCTGAAAAGAACTTGAAGTGTTTATTGGTTTGAGTGTCCTGACTGTAACACACTCACAGAGCTAGATCTCAGAAATTTTGAATGTTTTTACAGACATCATGGTACCGACAGTCATGGTACAGCATGGCGCATTTTGCACTCAAAGCCAGAGTCAATAAGTGAAATTAAAATTGCTAGAATCGTGTGTTTAATTCTTCTTTTCTATGACAATGCTCTTGCAGTGTCAACACACAGAAATGTATTTATTAATTTGTTCACTTGTATACATATTTTTTTTGTACTAGGGAGTCTAGTTTTGGAACCACAGTTCTGTGAGTTGCTCCCGCCCTAGGACGAAGCTTATAAATAAATAAATAAAATGTATTTACAGTAATATTGTACATGTCTCTAATAACAGATTTTGCCAACCTTCATAAAATTTTCATATGATTCTTCTCCTGGTCTTGGAGGATTAACAAGACAGTCCATCATTGCCTATCAGTGAAAATTATATAATTATTATATAAGCATGTGAAACAAATAGTACAAGTAACATCTAAATGTTACAGGAAGTGAAATGTGGAAAATCTAATAGGAAGGATAAAAGTTTGACTCCCAAAACAGGAGAATTGTTGACAAATTTTACCAACATCAAAAGGATAATGTCATTCACACCAACAAGTTTAACATATTTAGAAGTTGTTTATCCTAAAAGGTTAAAAAAGAGTGGTTCATTCAGTGTGTACCTCTCAAATAAAACCTGTTAAATAAAAACATCTGAACAAGGCAGTCTAAATTTAAATTTTGTCTACCCAAGACGGCTGCCAAACATAACAAAAACTAAAACTGGCAGCTGTGTGTTTTGTCAGGATTGGTATATCCTACATTTTTAATATTTTAATCTCTCGACAACATTTTGATGTTACTTAGTACATCTTCTTCAAGTCTTCTTGTTGACTGAATGCTTGACTCAAGAATGGTTTCCAATAATCTATCTCTGTGTGAATATTAAGTGGTGTTTTCTTTTCACATAATTATTATTCAGACTCGATGGTTTCTGTGGATTTCAAGAATTTACTTTTGTTTTTGTTTCCTTCTTGGGTTAATAACTTGATCTTGGGTTACAACTAATTTAACTTGCTTCATTAAATAACTTACTTGTCCGACCACTGATGGGCAAAGTTTAGCTGACAACATTTTGTTTAAGTGGAACCTAACTTCAGGATCTAACCCAACAATTTCCATGTAACCACCTCGGAAACCACACCTAATAAAAAACAATAGTTATATTTTAAAATTAATAAATGTATATACCACATACATATACAGTACATATAGTGAACAGTTTCGAGAGAAAAGGAGGGAGTAGAGAAGAAGGAAGAGAGCTGGATGAAAGGGAGGGATAATTTGAAGGATGGATTGATTAAAGGAAAGAATGAAGCAAGGAAGGAAGAAAGGAAGCAAGCAAGCAAGGAAGCAAGCAAGCAAGCAAGCAAGAAAGCAAGCATGCAAGGACACAAGCAAGCAAGCAAGCCACACACACACGCACGCACACACGCAAGCAAGCAAGCAAGCAAGCAAGCAGGGGAAACAGGGCAAGAGGGTTGAGGGAAAGGAGGAAGGAACAAAAGGGAAAAAATAAATTTAAGGGAAAAACCAACACTGAGAGGCCAAAGTCAGTCAAGAGGAAGTATCTTTAATAGACCTACTCTCCAAGAAATCCCTTTGATGTTGAGTGAAAGGATGCCAGCTCCATATCCTCATACTCAGGTCCCATGTCTCTGAGCACTTTCTTGAAGGAGTGGAATTTTGAATCTTCTGCATAAATATTGGCTTGATAAACCTATGTGATCAATAGATACATCTGTAACACATTTACTGTCACAGCTTGGCCAACTACACAATTTACTTAGAAAATGCTCGTATAGCAACCAACTGCAAATTCAAACTTTCAGTTGGATTTGGGTTTTTCTGATCTGAAAATCATGTGAAGCAGGCAGAGCTTATAATGCAAATGCCCTCCAGGGACCTTAAGGCAGATGGCAAATGTGGATCAAGGTCAGATCGAGGGCATTTATATAAGCTCCGCCCCCTTCACATGATTGGCTGATCAGGAAAACCCAAAATCCAACTTAAGGTTTAAAGGTTGTTGCTCACAGTACAAGCTTTTTTACATTAATTAATACTCTTATTACATGTAAATCCTTTCTGTAATGGCTAACTGGATTTTGACACTGAACAGCCTTTTAGGAACCATCACCTACTGTATTGCTGGGTTGCATGTGACATCCTGGCAGCCATCTTGGATCAACTTCAACAAAGGATTTCTCATTAGCATCTCGTTTCTTCATCCAACATGGCTTCGTTTCATTGTCTTTTGATTCCCAAAGGAATGGATGAAACCCAGCAATACTGTTCTTTCAATAAATAATCAAGTCATTGCAAGGTAGATACCTCCTAAAGATAAACAATCAAAGCTTCCCCAAAGGTTTGTGTCTTGAGGAATGTTCACTGAATCTCTATTTTGTCCATAATTTAAGATAGAAAGATGATTATGACCATGTCTAGAAAAAACTGGTTTATTTACCTCATCAGCCAGGATAAATAGTTTTTCTTCCTTACAAAAGCGGATTACTTGCTGGATGTTTTCATAAGACAGTACTTGACCTATAATAGAATTACTACATCAGTAATCTGGTACGTATAAAGCCATATGTTGTAAAAAATGTCTTTAAAAACATTAACCTGTAGGATTTCCAGGATTGATAACACACAAAGCCCTAGGTTGACAATGAGGTCTAGCTGCATCAATGGCTCTTTTTAGTTCATCAATGTCTAATCCCCAATTGTTATCTTCGTCAAGATAATAGTTGATCTAAAATGAACAAAATGACATTTTTAGAGGTTTCATTAACATTAGCAATATCAGGCTCTGGACAATAAAAACATGCATCTGTATAAAATATTTTGCCAAAGGTATATCTACATGTAACATCTTACATAACATGCAAAAACTGCTGCCAGCATGGCAAAACAGGTGGTGGTAAACTGCCAGTAACCACCCACTAATGAAATCTTTGCATTTTATTGATTAATAATAATTGACTCTTATCACGCTGGAGTGAATTAAAAAAATATTGGATTTATCGAATAATGGAACTCAAAATCGAATATGTCGTGTCAAAAATAGTAAAATTGCAAAATTTCAACAACATCGTGCTTAAACTGACGAAGATATGAATTTTTTAAAGTTATTATTTATGACGAACTTTTGATAGAAACCGTTCGTGCTAAACATGATAACGAGGCTAAAAACACATGTGATGCGTTTCTCCCATACATTTCTTTGTAAAAATGCTAACTTTCAAAAATTCATATCTCCATTTGTTTAAGAACAATATTGTTGAAACTTGGCAGTTTTACTATTTTCGGTATGATGAATTCAATTTTAAATTCCATTTTTTGATAAATCTGATATTTTTTTAATTCACTCCAGCGTGATAAGAGTCAATTATAGTACAGCACGTGTCCAGTGGTTCTAACAACTTAGTCTATTCTTTAAAAGAACAATAATAATGATATTAATCATCATTATTTGGTTATAAAAGAAAGGTACTTATGACTCCTGAAGTCTAATAATAATATTTGTCATCATCACAATCACCATCATTGGCATCATCATCATCATCATCACCACTTTACTATTAAAAAATACATCTGTAATGCATACATTACATAATAGGGTACCTGGTAAGAGTTTAGCTCTGATAATGTTGCAGAGTAGAGTGGATATTGTGGGATAGGAATCATTACTCCTGCTCTACCATTTCCTGAATTAGTGCTGGTCTGAAGAAGCTTCAAGATAGACTAGAAGAGAATGAAATGCAAGTAATTTATATTGTACTCCAGATGAGAATACAAACAAAAGAATAACATGATGATATCAATGCCTCAGAATCAAAAAAGGTCACTTATTAAGTCATTTTCATCAGCAGCTTTCAATTTTCCTTACCCTAATTCCTTCACTGGCTCCACTTGTAAGATACAAAGTGTTAATGTCAGCTGTGTACCCATCTCTTTCTTCAATATAGTTTGCAACATCTTGACGAATTACTTCTAAACCTGTGGAGTCACTGTAAGCACCTAAATAGAATAAAGGTAAATGAAAGGCAGAAATTAGTAAGACAAACTGTTTACAGCAGATAAGATTTCTTGAGATTACTTAGGTTTATATAATAACTGGTATATTATGCATGCTCTGATTGGTCGAGAGCCGTGTGTTATTAAAGTACACCTGCATAGCTAGATGACATCACCGAATATTACATGCACTCTAATTGATTGATATGTTTAGATGAATATTACATAAAACAAGTAGATTCCATATTTCAGTTGGTCTGTATAGATGCACAGAACATGTTAAAATATGGTGAGAACAACAGTCATTCCACTCAACTTTATCTCATTGCGTACTTTCTTGTTCTCTCCACATTTTGACATCATTTGTGCATCTATTAGTGTACAGATGCATGAAAAAATGGCATGTATTTGTTAAATATAATTTAATAATTTTAGTTTTGTTCATTTCCTGCTTTCTGATTGGAAGTATTGTCTATGGTGTGGGATAAATATGTTTATGGTAAACTTACCCAAACTGAATCCTCTTGTACCATTTAGGATTCTCAGTGCTCTATCTTTAGCATCTGCTGGAAATTTTGGATCATTCAATAGTTCTGGATAGGTACATAATGCAATAACCTACAAAAATACAAATGTGTCAGAATAAATATATAGAGCACAATGATTTTTGTATCTTTAACCACACATGTACAAACGGTTGATATCAAACATCTTACAGTACATCCCTGAAGATGGGTGCTTAGTCCATAAATTTTGGTTGAAGAATCATCTATTTACACTAATACAAGATACACCAACATACAAGACACACTAGATTTTACTATACATGTAACAATGTTGCATTTGCTAGTCATCCTGGTCAGGAATTCATTTAAAGCTTCAGAAATAGTTGAAAAATCTATACCAGTATGTACATGAATGTATACATGTAATGATTAGCAACAAGTCAGTTACTATACCTGACGAGGGAACGTCAATGGCTTCATTCCCAAGGCATGAGAATCACCAATGTTAGCTTTAACCACATGTTCAAAAGGTTTTTTATGGCCCTGGGAAAATAAATGTCATATACATGTTATCACTATAGTAACAAATTTATAAATGTTTGTGGCATGAAATCTCTACCAATGTTTTACATGTTTCATGACTTACAGAATCATATGGCACAGGTTATATGCCTGCACTAATAGCTACAGTAGCCATGCTGCTACCTTGAGAGTATGAAACTTTCATTACATGTTTATGCTTCCATGTTCTGATATGACTGTCCTATATATTATTTTTTCACAGTCATGTGAAATCTGCTTTATTATAATCTACTGTTTTATCACAGTTTTTGTACACAGTAGACCATTTTAACAATACAGATGCCATCTTGAATAAATTAAGTCCAGGAGGGAAACCCATATCGTTCACCCCAGCTTACAGGCCAAATAATCCAATTTCCGTTTGCTAGAGTCCGCTGAGCTTATTGACAAAAGGTGCATTTATGCAGGATTAACCTCCTTTTCAAGAAAGACCCATGGGATTAAAATCAATTTCTGTATTGTTCTTAGTCAAAATGTTTTGCTTTTCTTGCTAGTATTTTTGAATAGTCTACCTTGACTTGAGGCTAACCCTGGGCCAGTGCATCTGTTGTCTAATTCCACAAGGTATATAAACAAACTTGAAAATGGTCTATTGTTTAAAATTAATTTATTCATTTATGTGGCATCCATATTGGTGAAAGGGTCTATTGTATATCTTTGTAAAACAATTATATCTTTGTAAAACAATTGCCATGAAAATAAATGACTGCCAACATTATTATGATGATTCAATACAAAGGTCATAACCCCTACAGGTGAATTTACAGTTCTGTGGATGACATAATTACCAAATTAACATTTACATGATTTATACCTTAGAAATAAATAATAGTAATGTTTATCACTTATATTGTGCAAATTATATAGGCAAAGTAAAACTTGGACTGCAGTCAGAAGCTAGTCAAAATCTGATAGGGGCTGACAGAGATGATATTGGTGACATTATCAAATTAACTTTTACATGAAAAATATCTTAATTAGTTATTAATAATAATTGTAATATTTATCACTTATATTCTGCAAAGTCCACACAGACAAAGTAAAATTTAGACTGTAATAATAGGCTAGTCGAACTCTGACAAGGGCCTGACAGTGTGGATAATGAACTTGTAGTTGAGAGATCATGAGTTCAAGTTCTAGCTATGGATCACTGTGTTTGTGTCTTGAGCAAAACACTTTATTCAACTTTGCTTCAGTCTACTACTACTTCTAATAATAATAAAGGTGTGTATTTATGAAATTATTGCAGTATTAAACTGGGAATGAATTACAATATGTTTACAAGAAGAAAAATATAACTACTGTACCTAGCTGTATAAATAAGTGCCAGCATTGCAGGAGCAGGGCTGTCAACTCTCCCAGATAATCCTGGAGTCTCAAGAATTTAGACCATATCTTGTGGTCTCAAGATTAGAGCCTCAAATCTCCCTGCCCATATACGAAAGCCTTGGGGGTTGACAGCCCTGCAGGAGTTACGTTGGGATAAGGAGTAGCACCCAACTCCTACCAATGACTTTTGCTGAAATTTTTAATTTTCCAACTCAGTATGACTTTAGTATCTCTTTAAGCCTGGTTTTCACTTCGACGGAAGCAGAAGCGGAAGCAACATACGCAGACTCAGAGGTGTACTGCTCATTAGCAGCGCTTGTCTTTTCTCACACCTAGGTGGTAAAGGCAATACTGAGTCTGCGTATGTTGCTTCCGCTTCTGCTTCCGTCGAAGTGAAAACCAGGCTTTAGAAGCAACAAAGCTAGATGATAGATGCAGCAGTTTTAGATTAAAAAAGAAAAAGGAAATTGAGTGTAAAGAAGTAACTAAGAAAATAATTTAGCTAAAGAAATTAGATATTCTAAAAAATTAGAAATGATACAAATTGACAGTTATACAAAGTGAAAATTTGTCCCGCCAAAAAAAAATAATGTCTGGTAATATCAAGTAGCTTGAATGAGAAATACAATGGTCTATATAAAACAACAGGAAAGACTACCCATTACGTGCAAACTGTCATGTATCCAAGTACAGCTTATGGTGCAAATTAAATTTTGTGAAAAAAGGATATTTAGTACGAAACAAAATATTGACAGTACAGTATGTATGAATAAAAGTCAATTTCAAGTATCTTAATGGGATTTTAATAGGCTTAATAAAACAATCAATATAGAACACTGTAAGCTTTCGTTTCCGTTCTCTTTCTAGTCTGGACAAATAAAACTGCCTACAAACTGCCAAGTACAGCCTTTGCTTGCCATCGCATTTTCTAAAATAATTTAGCAAGCACTAAAAAACATGAGATTAAAAGATAATGGCCCCCAACCAACATCTGCAATGACAACTAAAGTCAGATTGCTGAAGCCTTTCTCAAACGAGCACATGGTTACATAAGCTTACCTGTTCCAGTTCTTTTTCAAGTTCAGACGCTCTAATAACGATGGCTCCTCTGACTGCATACTCGATTTGCTTGATAAATGGATTCATTGTTCCACCGGAGAGAACTTTGGAGGAGCCAAGGCTGCCATGACGGGCCCCATTTGCTACCGAAAAGAAGCGAGGTATAAAGGCAGATGAGCGATTGAAACTGCGCCATAGCAATGCGTGGGAGAGACGAGAAACATTCATGGTCGATTTGAGGCGTAACTAGGTATCTGGTTGACTATAAATCCACTTTACTATCTTTGTATCTCACAAGGCAATACCTGAAGAAGACATGGTGGCCTTCTATCAACAGACTGGTCCGCTGTGTTCCCTGTGGCGACTGCGCGGGCTGTGAGCGGCGAAACGTGACAAACTGATTGCCGCCATATTGCAATTTTTGAGTGGGGTGCCCTTGGGTTGATGTTTTAAAATAGTCATTTTACTTTCAAAGGGAAATTGAAATAAATAGAAAATCAGTGAAAACCTTTTTATTATTTTATTTCTTTTAGCTCTGCGTTAATAATAATTTTTAAAGACCTGAAATCTTAAAATAATTTGGATAAAAGAAATCAGTACGGTCCCCTACCCACTCCATCCTTCATTTGTGCACCGCCACTTCGATCAGTTCCCGAACGGTAGACGAAAACCTACCGACCTGGATCAGTAACGTCGTACATGAATACTTTATGACTGCGAAGTATGATGAAATAAACAAATGCTTTCAATTGAAAAACAAACTATATTGCATATTAAATGTGAAGCTGAATGCGAAGCTAGAATAGCATTTCTTTAGAACAATAATTCAAAGCCGTAAAAAAATTATTATGTAACGTGATCAGTGCGGGAAACATTCTTTACTGAAATTCCGGTTCATCTTCTAGTTGTATAGTTTTATACAGTCGACATTTACATTTCAATCTGTAAGACCCATTTCTAGTAAACTCTCACACTTGGATTCTAACAGATCTACATACAGATTTCTTGAGTCTAAAAATTTTGGGAATTTGACGACATTCAGTGAAAAACTGTTTTGGCGGAGAACAGTTCTCATAGTAAGGCACGCAGTACAAAGTTCAGTAGACCACAAATAAAAGTTCGAAAAATAAACTATTTAGCACTAAAATTGAATATACATACTCATTTCTAGGTACCCGTTCATGCTAGTTGAAGAGTTCATCATCTGTTAATGTTTACCGATATTCTCACTCAAGAACAGCGTAGCTCCCCAAGCCAACTACTGGTCTATGATCACACTGATGTCTAGTCGATGTTGCCCAATTACAATATGTAAATATTCACGATACGTGACTGGTGACGTGATTTGACTGTCATTTACATAACAGTTTTGTTTTTTCTCAAAACGACTCACTCTTGACAAACTCTTTACTCATTTGTATTTCCTTGGGACCTCTAGCTTACATAAATGATAGAATTTCACAATTCTTTTACTTAACAATTTTACAACTCTTTTTACTGGCTTGCATGACCAAACCCGCTAGTGACATGTATTGATGAGTATATGAGTCGCTTCAATTTATACATTATTTATTTTACTTCTTTTTCAAAATGATCTGTGGTTTAGATTAACAGTGAGCCAGACTATTACAAAGTGCACTACTTCTGATAAAAATGTTTCTTGCGCTGATATCTATTCGAATTAACTGTTTTCAGCAAACGGCTGAAAACTAACCAACCAATACATGTTGCATCAGACAGACTGGAGGCGGGGCAGAGGTGTGTTTATATGAGCGTCATTCTCATCCCCAGGGTCTGCGCTATTGCCGTCTAACGAAAGGCTCTGGATCAATCCAAACCCGGAAACAGTATTTTCTGTTTTTCTGTACGTCTTATATTTTGCTAATATGGATGTGCGGTATTTGAGCTCTCAAAACTTGTAAAACCGGTTTTGGAGCAAAAATCCGCATGAATTTTCCTGTGGGAAGCAAACCAAACAGCTTCACTCAGTTCCAATCTACAATTCGTAAAAAATTGTTTTACAGCGAAAATCGTAGCATGCGTAGCGGTCCTAAGGGGAATTTAAAGGAAAGGGGAGGGGAGAGGGAGGGGAGGGGAGGGGAAGGGGAGGGAAGGGGAGAGGAGTAAAAGGGGAGGTCCCATTCCCCGTCTTCCCTTTTCCTTCCACTCCCCCTCCCCCACAGGTTAGGAAAAACGCGGATGTAAAACGGAAGTAAAATGTGAAAATCATCTTTGGAATTAACCTTTGCGTTTTAAAAGATCGACGAAAATAATAATAAATAAACAGCAGAATCTCAACCAAATTGCTAAATTTTAAATCTAGTTTCCAACAACTTTAGAAATTTCCACCAATTACATGTCACAGGGTGTCATAGATACCATTACTTGAATCGAAGAATTTTAACCTCCACGTGAAATTGCATAATTGTTGCAAGATTTCAGAAGATTTAGTCATGTTTTTAAATATATATAGACCGATATTGCAGTCATGTGAAAATATACAGAACAAATACACGTTATAATTCGTTGTTGTTGTTGCTTTCTTTTCAAAGTTTGTATTATAGAAAGCTTGAAGAGACAATGATATCTAATGCGTTACTAAACCAACAGAAAGAGTAAACCAATGAGGGCAACTTTAACTACTGTGTTGATATCGTTCTCCATAGATTACTTTTTAGATTCATATGTCTTTTTTATGATTCGTATATTATGCACAGACGAAAAGTGTCAAGCGCTCAACTGCTTCTGTCGCATTTGTGTTTATAGTGCGCCTCTGGCGATGTCAAAAAAAATACTGTTGTTGTAAGGAACGAGAAATCTTGAGTTTACCGCAAAAAAAGCCTGCCTAGTGTAGACTAGAACTGAATATTCCTTTCTTTATTTCGCTTCTCTTCAGGGGAAACAAAGGTATTTTTGTTCTACGTTTCCGCCTTGACTGGCTTAGGTTTTGCTTTTTGTGTACTGGGGCTTCCGATCAAAAATGACAGTAAAATTCGCAAATGCATAACAAACATCGCACAATATTGAATGTATTCGACATTTCTGCACCAAGTAACCCTCTACAATATAATTCAAACACATGGTAGAAGTAAGAAATATACCTTCGTCGAGCTCCATTTTCCAGCAACTCGTACCAAACGGTTCCTACCTTCAGTGGAGATAAACACAGACAGTTTCAGAATGTCACATGACCACTATCGCTTTGACGTGGTTATACGTATCAAATCTCTTTCGTTGATCTATTCATCCGAAATACCCTTTAATCGCACTCTGATTGGATGTGTTTTACTAGCCAAGATTTATGTGATGTCATTATATTCTAAGGATCTTATTATTATGAGAAAAATTCACAAGTAAAACCTCGGTGGGTAAATATCAAGGTCAACTATGCATGGACAAGATTTTCTTGTTTTGCTTTTATGGACAACCTGTAACGCCAAGATATGCGTTTAAATGGGCAGCTGCTACACAACGTGACGCGTTACAACCACTATGCGGTTTTTGAACGATTTGACGTTTAAAAATGAAACTGACACCAAGAGTACGTAAAGCCAGAACTTTATTAAGCGACCGTGCGGCCGTTGATCGATGAAAAAGGTAGTTTTTTAACTGATCATAAGTTTAATTGTTCGCTTAATAGATGGACGCACGTTTAGATGGCACTTAAAATGTGGAATGATTAATGTACGTACGTAACAGAAGGCGGTCGGCTCATGGACGTTTTCAATTTTATCCGCATAAACCATGAAACGCAACGCAACAAGAACACCTTACAAGCTTCTGCTAATCAGTAAGGAAACCTATATACAGGTGAAAAATTAACGTGGGTTCAGTACGTAAACCAGTTATACGCACGCGTACGGAAGTCGAAAATGCAACGCAGTCACAATGAGAGTCACAGGTGAATGAATGTCAATCTGATATAGGGAGAGACACTAGGTTGATCAGCAACAATACAATACAACACAACACTGTATTTACCAACTACGTACTGAAGAGTCTAACAAAGAGCTCAACGTACAAGGGAAACGTCAAGACAGCAGAGAGGGTCACGTAACCCACTTTTTTTACGACTGCGCGTTTACACACATACGAGAGAGTGACCTTTCACGTTTACGGCAAACGCAAAGTTTGAAGAATATTTTGACTTCATGTAACGCGGTAAAGTGACGTTTAGTTATAGAGCAGTTTTCATACGACTGGTCACCGCACGGCCTAAGGATACGGCACGGTTACGGCAGAATTTTTGAATGTTTTTGGAGAAGTTACGGTACTGACACGGTCACGGTACGGATCGTACCGTTTCCCACTCATGTGAAAACCACTCTAGAACGTGATGCAGCCACGTGAACCATTGACGTGGTGCAATTACAAGTAACGCAGCGTGATGATACAGTTGGAAAACGTAACGCAGTGCAGTGACAAGAAATTTAAATATGTAACGCAACGTGGCAACGCAAAATTCGCAGACTGGACTCAGTTTTGTGATGCCCAATTCAATGGCGACGCATAATGGCGACGCATATTGTTATTGTTATTGTTATTGTTAAGAGGAAGGGCTGACAGCGTGGTGACAAGCAATAGTTGGCAGACGTAACGCAGTATGGTGACGTAGTGGCGATGCGCATTTGGAAAACGTAACGCAGTATGGTTGGAAATGTACATGTATGCCGTGCAACGATGAGTTTGAAGGCAAAACAGTATGGAGACGCGAAATCAAATTGTATTACTTGGGCTACCTGTGTACTAGACCTAGTCTGGATCTGTGTTGCGGTTGTCAAACAAGCAAGTATGCAAAATTATTCAGATGGCCTTTTCAAGCATGCTCTGTTACTGGGGCTTCCTCGTATCCCGAGTGAACGCTATTATAGCGTCTTAAGACCATATGCAAGATGATGCCAATTGGAAGACTGACGGAACGCAGTACTGACGTCGTTTGATTGGAACTTATATGCAACGTCCAATTGTGAGGCCCTAAAAAGTGTAACCACAAGAGACCATAATACTAAGAGAGCGATGTACGCGGCGACTAAGGCTATTTTTAGTAATTTTGCCATCGCGCGCGCAAGGCTCTTAAAGCAGACGGTCCCGTCCGCGCGCACGTCAAAAATCAAATTTGAGAGCCTTGCGCACGCGAATGCGAAGTTACTAAAAATAGCCTTAGTCGATCGCCGTCGCACAGATATCAATACTGAGTTTCATTCTCTTAGTATTGTGGTCTCTTGGTAACCAGGCCAGTAGGTACAATGATGATTTCGCAATGCTTCCATATCTTCAAAGAATAAACAGCACAACTTTTTGTGTTTTATAAAATAAAGAAAGAGTAAACCTATAAAGTACTTTCTAAAGTATGATATGTGTTCACCTTTTAAGATAAACATGAGCTCTAATGTTGATGTTATCCCCCAGTAAATATTTCTTTATACTTAGTAATCCTCTTCTAAGATATTTTTCCCATGCAACAAAAAACCGAACTTAATTTCAGCTAAGATGGGCGAAGATCAAATAAATACAAACGCAATGAAGGAGTGCGTGGTGGTCAGAAATCTGGATTATGAAGAAATAACATTCGGTTGTTGTATGCAACCTACAACCGGGAACTAGTGAGTTAACTAGAAGGGACTGCGTCGGCGGAGATACAATGAAAAGTGGGTGTGAAAATATATAGCAGTATTTATTATATTTCTGAAGCTTCGAGCAAAATGACCAATTATATAATCTCAAAGTTTGGAGTTCACGGTAAAACAAAACATTTCAAGGCATCAACTGCTTTACAGAGTTTTTTAAAATGATGTAAAAAAAATTACATGGTCAATATTGATTTCAATTATATACAATCATACGTTTAATGCTATTCTTTTATAATGTTGTCTGTTCTTTACGGTAGCTGTTTCAGTTTTTCTTTGCTGCATTGCAGGCGTTTTTACTCTACGACTTCACTGGAGATAATTTTTTTTGTCTGGATCAATTTGAAATTTATGCTATTTCCCAAGGCAATATTGTAGATCTCTTCACCGTCTCGCATATTAAATAACCTTCATCGTTACAGTTACTGCCTCTGCCCTATCCGAGAGTAAATTTTTGTTTCTAACTCCCAAATCAAATGCTAGAACAGTATCTTGAATTTCCAGAAGTGCGAGATCCAAAAAACTCCATCCACAATTCAATGATTCGTTCTTTTCGACGATTTTCATCGCGAATTTCTAGATGACAACTTTTGCACTTGATTTCAGTCGGAAAGTCTTCTAAATCCATGACGTTGTACATATTGGAAGATTTGGTGGCTGAGCTGCTGGCGTTTGAATGTCGAGTGGTCGACGGTGCGTCCTTCTGTTCAAAACAGCGACACCAATAATTTCCCTCGTTAGCCATTATAAAACTTACTTCTTTGCATTCGTCTGATTCGTATTCGTAAACTCTTTTTGTTTCAGACAAACTTTGCTCTTTGTCCTCCTTTAAGGAATTACAGTTTTGATATTCAATCGGTGAAAACGCGGCTTCTTCAACAGCGCGTTCGTTCTCATTAATTCCATTTTCTAACTCGCTGAAGGTTTTTTTCGTTGCATACCCACGAAGTTCGCTCCTTGAATCTGTTGGACGTGGATTGTTTTTCTTGTCGAACTTGCAATTGTAGCTTGTTTGTTTTTTCTTCCTTAAAATTTTGAATATCCTGAACGGTAAAATATCTTGAGTACGAATTCATTTGATATGGTTAGTTCAGTCCTTCAATAACCAAGGATACAATGCGTATTTACTAAATATCATTCGCAGTTAATTTTCCATAGATCAGTGTAAATGGAAGACTAGGTATACCACCTTAAGCGACAAGACTCTCTAGACTTCCTCAAGCCAAGTACAAGTGATTGGCTGCAGGGCCTTCACTCCTCTATACCCCATAGAGAGCTCAATTCTAAAAATCGTAGTAGCTCGCCACGATTATGTAGTTCAGGTGATATATTGGCTAAAGCACTCTACATCTACCGCCTATTCACGTATTGGCCTCAGGAACTGATTGCTCTAATGAGCTTCCCAAAGGTTTTCCGACGTATTTCGTTTCCGGCGACTTTAACATTTAAATTCTCAAGCAAAGGAGACTCCAAACAAAATGATGGATTATAAGATGATAACGTATATGGCGAGACGAAAAGATCTGAAATGAATTCAAGATTGTCATTCATTCGCTTGAGAGCCACGTTCATTCTCAAGTTCGATTTGTTGGACAATACTATTAAGCCTTTGAAATGGCCGTAATACACTAGACAAGTGAGTGACGGCCATGAGCATCAGATAATGAAGCTTGGCTGGTTATCGCTTTACTTACGTACATTCTCAGTACGTCTTGTTTTTAAACTCGTGCTGCTTGATAAAAAGTGAATAACAGTTTGTTTGAATTTTTGAAGCAAATGTCCAAGTAGTTGATTTACATGTTTATTAATCGCACCTTTGTCAAATCAATTGACTCTAAAAGCATTGCATGTGACGTGTAATTACCTTATCCCCTCCAACAGTCTAAGGAGCTGGCATGAATATTCACTTATTCGACTCGTCCTTACATTTGGATAATTTCCATTTTGCCTTTACGGGTCTGAGAAATATATCAGTGCAGCACAAGACAACGCGATAACAAGCCGGCATCTGGCTAATTTTCCTTTGTCAGTACCAGTTTTTTTGGGGTTTGAGCTGCGCGTCATTTCCTTATGCCCTAATTTCAGATAATTTCCTTCATTTTTCACCATTTTCTCTTTTATAACCATTCTTTATTCATTCCGTCTCTTGGCCTCCTCCGCCATAAGTATCGCAGACAACTTCCCACTTTTCCTGTTTTATTTAGTCTTTCGTGTCTGACTCGTTAGTTCCTTTACAATTTCTCATCAATCAAGACATTAGTAAATTAAACGCGCGTGACGCTCGTTGGAGCGGGTTAAATTATCGTCCGTAATGAACATCATTTCCAATGAGCTTTTATCAGGTATTTTTAAATTCGTAAAACAGAACAAGAATTACCATAGCTGGAAAGAGCATGTTAAAATTAGCAAGACAATGAAGTTTGAAGGAATTAAATCCAAAACTCGCGAGAATATGAATTTTTGAAAAGTGTGAATTTCTAAGAAAACCTTTGCTGGTAGGCATCTCTTGCCTACCAGCGAATGTTTTCATACAAAATGTCGATTTCGGAAAATTCATATCTTCGTGAGTTTGAAAGTTACTTCATTCAAACCTCACAGTTTTACTAATTTTGACGTGCTCTTTCCAGCTATGGAAACTTATATTTCTGTACTGTGACTTTTGGAATTACATGATAAAAGCTCATTAGACTAACAAAAATCATCACCAGTGGTTCCAGTCTTCTACGGCCGGTATAGAAAAAGTTTGTACCTAAATCAGGGCATGCAAAAGTTCGTATTCCGTATACCTAAATCGTATCAGCTGGGGCTACGTCTTTCATCTTGTCTCGTGTCCGACTCGATAATTCTCCCTTTAGAATTTAAGACATTTGAAATTGAACTTGACGGCTTGTTAGGACGTGTGCGTGTATGGACATATTTCCAGTAATTGTTAATTATTACCAGTGGAAAAAAAGCGATGTTAGTCTTCTACCTTGTACATAAAGGTTGGCGTATAAATCAGTGTTGTAGGAACGTTATAAACAGAAGAGAAAGACGTGCTGTTTGCTTCCTCAAGAGAAGAAAATTCTCTGCTACGTATGTCACAGCTTTGGTAGCCGCTACCGCTAAGATTAATGACCAAAATTGATTGAAAGTTTTGATATCAGCCACCAGCATCCATAATTATTTCACCAATTCAGCTTGACGAGGCTTTTTTTATTTCAATATTGTAAATGGAAATATATTTGTTTAAAGTATATTCACAGTTTATTCCCTCCCAAACATTATTTATACACAGAAGAAATGCCAGTCAGATTAACACAGGTTGCCATGCAACAGGACAGAAGTTAGTCTCCTACTCAGCGACACGGGTGAAAAACGCTTTGAGCATGCTCGAAAATTCGGCGGGAATATCGCCGATTCAACTGCCGTGTGTTATGCGAATTTCTCGTGTATTATTTGACCAGGGAAAGAGAAGAAATAAAGCGATGTTCTAGGAAAAAGTAAGCACTTACTGCACAGCCTTAACTTTCAAGATTTACTAAACCTCCAATGGTTTTATTTAAAACTTCCGAGTATGTACAATGCGTTTTTCACCTGTCTTAGTCTCGTCACGCAATGACTGCATAGGAGAGGCGTGGGAGGACTGGATTCCCTCTCGAGTAGCTGGTATCTAGGAAACAGGTTGTGTATTCCTTCGGGCGTACCAGGAATATCTTGAGAAAAACCGAGAAAATATTATATCGCACTCTCCTGAGGGAGGTAGAAGGGCGGTGATGGGGGGAGGGATGGGGATTTAAGGCATTCTATCACAAGGACGTGACCCAAGAGAAAATTCGGGTAATGTCCCGTTTAACCTACGCAGGTTATGTCTCGTTAAGGTGATGTTACACGGGTCGATTCGCAACAACGATTTTCCGCGCAACAAATGTTGTCCGTAATGTTTATGCCGTGGAAAATACAAAATGAAACTATTTTTAGTAATATTTTTGCTTTAGTGAACAAGTTGCAAATATTTGATATGAATTTTAAAAACTTTTAACGCAAAATTATCAATTTCACTAAGTGTTGCGCGGAAAATCGTTGTTGCGAATCGACCCGTGTAACATCACCTTTAAACCGAGATTTTATGGATTCAGACGCCATCGCATTACTTAGATCCAGCTTTTCGTACGACTCCGTTCGTATGAGAGCCTGGGAACGACTTATCGACATTAGAAGGCGTCACAATATATAGATGCTTCTGATTGGATGGTTTGTGTCAGGTGACCGAGCTTAGAATGTCAGAATCAGGTTCAGCCTAGGTAAAATATCCATCAATGTCCTTTGGCTTTGTACTTGAGAAATCTTGATAAATTTGTCCTTGCTGCATCTACTACTGGATAGTTGTCACCTAAAGACCGTCTCTCACTTTTAACCTAAGACAAAACAATTTGGTTTTAGATACCAAGAGACATATAACGTCAACATTAAAGGGATTTATCCACGAGTTTACCATATACGTCATATGACGTCAGCATTAATTGATTGTATCCACAAGTTCGCCATGTGGCGGACTTGATTAATTTTGATGGTCAATTTCAACACCGTATTCGATCACTTTCTCGTGCACTAAAAGCAGTCATTTCATGGAAATTCGAATGAATATTGAATGTCTTTGGTAGTAGTAGTATACCCCTCCCCCTATGGACGTTCTCTTTGATTACCATGGTAACACATACCCTTGCCTTGATGACTGGCATAAGTTGTTGTAAAGTTGTTAGTAGTCCAATAGAACACATGACAGAGTTCACAAGAGGACCATCGGCAAATGTATCAAATATGGCGTCTAATGCTTCAGAGATTATCCACAAACTGGTTTGACTGGTTAAGATGTCTCGTAGAACTATACCTAGTGACTGAAGAGATAAAATGCAGTTTAGTAATTAGAAAATACAAGAAAGTCAGGATGGCCGAGCGGTGAGAGGGCCGGTTTGTCATTCCTGTGGTCCCAGGTTCGATTCCTGGAGTGGGTATCACTTGAGCTTGTCGAGTACGTTCTCTTCTTTGAGGGACTTTGTTGGTTTTTCTCCCTCAGGCAAAAACGAACTAGTGAGCTGAGAGCAGTGTGCGTTGAATATCAGAATATAGCGGTAGTCTTTTAAATATGAATTTTAGTTTTATTGCTTTATTTCATTTTATATACATGTACATCCATATTTATCATATTTTTTATATTGTCACTGAAAAACCTCTATGGGGAGTCGTCAATAAAGTATTGTATTTTGTAGGACTCCTTTCAGTGAGTCTCCTATACTTTTTTCAAACACTGCTTCTCTTGCTATAAGTATTCCCCACCTGGGTATCATTCCTTCTGTCGGTCGTTTTATCATTCATTCATTCGTTCATTAATTTATGTATTCACTCATTCGTTGATGCATTCACTCTCAATTCGTTTATTTATTGGTTCCTTCATATATCTGTGCATTTTTTACATATTTATTCATTCGTTCGTTCGTTCGTTCTTCATCCTCTAACTCATTCATCCGTTTGTTTATTTATTCATTCGTTCGTTCAATTACTTTCGTTCGTTCGTTCATTCACTCAAGATTTCGTTCATTTGTTTGTTCGTCTATTTATTTATTTTTTCCAAAATTTCAAAACTTTTATCTATTTACAATTAACTTAAAAGTGTAATACATTATTGGCCTGCAAATAATATTTCCTTTATTCACTCATTCGATATTTCGCATAATGATTTCAATCTTCGTCTATCCTACACCTGTACATTTCAAACATCGACATGTATGTCAATGGGTGAATACTCTGGGGGGTACTCTGGGTATGTAAATCTCCCAGAGGGGGAGGGACTCTGGGTTTAAAGTGACGGGGAGGTGCGAATGGGGCCATAAATGCAAAACCCAAAAAATCCCCTTGGACTCGAAACGACCCCCCCCCCAAAAAGACCCTGAACCAGAATAAACCCCAAAAAGCCCCATGCTGAATTCTTGAAATGTAAAAAAGAAAGGATCAAAGAACTACCCAAGAAAATACTAGTCAAAGTTTTCCTACCCCCAAAAAATTCAACCCCCAAAAAGTCATTTGCACCTCGCCATCACTTTAAACCCGTAGTACCCCCGCTGGGGTCAATCTACAAAACGAACACCACTATTTTCAGCATGATCGTAGCCAAACTCCCAATGTGTTTACCTTTAAGAGTTCTTGAGTATCGTCTCGCGCAGCAGCCATCTTGCCAATATATCCCAGGATACTCAGAACTTTGACTTTAACGGCATCGCATTGTGTACTCATGGCTGTCTGACATAGTAACGATACTTGGTCTGTAGTGATGAACTAGAACATAAAAGAAACAATGATTAGTGAACACAAAAGGCATGTTCTTCGTGTATCGGACACAGTTGGCGTAATTCAGTAGACTAAGAGAACTAGCCTACGGGTTTCCTGTGTTGTAGATAAAGAGGGACTAGGCGCTAGGTAGGGAATAAGAAAGGATAGGCGAGATGGCATCTCCCTTTTCTTCTCTCCCCTCCCCTCTCCTCAGTCCCCCTCTTCTCATTTTTGAACACAGGAAGCCCAATACCCAAAAGAGAGAAAAGAGAGATGCCTACGGAAGAGGCTACAGGAGAACATAACTAAGAGATTGAGAGGCGTGCGCGTAAGTCGTGATGTAACGGATCGCCCCAAATATGGTTTATTTTAGACCACCAGCCACTTGCACGCTATAAATTGACATTCCTTTGCTACCAGCACGAGCTGAATTCGTTCGAATCAGGTTCTAAAAATAGCTCAAATGCGGAACAGCACGTCAAATTTGGCTATCGAAGGTTTTTATTTGGGCGCGCAAGACTCTAAGTCTACTGCTTATGCCCTCTTGAATAGAGAAACAAATCAATAGACGTATGCTAACAAAGAATATATGTTCGTTCCGCTAAACGAAAACAGCACAAGGCCAGATTGTTCGAAGGTGGGTTAGCGTTTAAACCAGGTTTAAATCCGAAGGTTTTCTTTAGATTTAACCCTTGGTTAGCACTAACCCACCTTCGAACAACCGGGCCCAGTGCAATAAGTGGTCGGTACGTGGTCGGTAGATTATCGATAAGTGATTGGTAAGTTGTCGATAAGTAGTTGATAAATGGTCGGTAAGTGATCGATAAGAGGTCGAGAAGTGGTCGAGAAATTGTCAATAAGCGGTCGGTAAATGGTCGATAAGTGCTCAATAAGTGGTCAAAAAGGGTAAGGTAAGGTATGGATAACTTGTACTAGCAATGGACCACTGCGGTATTCACCCATTGTTAGTTTTACCTGTGGAGCATTCATGGTTGAGAGCTTCTCTAACACTGATCTCATCACGCCTGTGGCTGACTCTAAGAAATCCTCTTCTTCTGCTAAATATTTATGACCTAAAGTTACAATATCCAATGTTAAAATTGAATGGATATGATGGATATGTTATGCACACTCTGATTGGTCAAGCATCATGTGTGATTAAAGAACAAAGCATGGATGACATCACTTTAGTATTATGTATGCTCTGATTGGTTGAAAAATGAAAAAATAAATATAAGTGACATAAATTGCTTCCATTTTTCTGTGCATTGGTAATGTAATAGATGCATGAAAATAACAACAGCCACAAGTATTCGACAATGTCTCTTGAATACTTTTTGTTCCAGACTTGTACAGACACACAGAAAAATGGATTCTATAAGTAAAACCTGGAACACAGTTAGAGCACTTGATGTATGACAAACAACACTTACATTCATTTCCATATGTTAGTGAAAATAAAGTATTCCAAAGCTGGCCCAGTGCAGTTGCACCACCCAACAATTCAACATCCATTGAGGCAGTGATGTTATTTAGGCAAATGAAGGCTCTGATTTGTACAACACTTAAACTGCAAGAAATACAGTATATCTTCAAGAGAAATGATTTACTTTTGCAAGGAAGAATGGAAAAAATATGAAGAAGACCTTTGACAAACTCTTCTATTATCTGTTGTTTTAGGTCTTCTATAATTATTTATTATATACCCTTGTCGATACGCGCGCTCTGATTGGCTGAAAGCTGTGCTTTATCAGAGAACAGAGCACAGCTCTGATGTCAGCAGTGCGAGCTCGACCGCGCGCGCACCTTTTGAATTTTTGTACGGAGAAAATCGAACTTTTTCCCTTGAATATTTACTTCAAAATATATAATAAAACAAATTATTTAGAACATCTTTTTCCATGCTCCGTTCAGTAATACAGCACTTAGGAAGTGCCGAAAGCACTCAAGAAGTGTGGAGAGCACTCACCTATGGCTCGTGCTCTCCTTACACTTCTTTTGTGCTTTCTTCACTTCCTACGTGCTGTATTACTGAATGGAGAACGGAAAACACTGTTCTATTTGTTAAGTAGATTTAGAAAACATCACATGAAAGAGGATGCTGACAGTGCAGAGGAAAATGTATTTCAAAATAACATATTTGGATGTCACTGACATTCTAAGAGGATTTGCTAACAGGTAAACTGATTCCCTGAATGTGGAATCACAATATAAATTTGAAATGCAAGTGCAGCCACTTTTTCCAGTAGTTGGCTGCACTTGCATTTCAAATTTATATTTATTACATTCTAGTGGTTAGCCTGATTTCAGACAGCATGGCTTGGCCACTGGGAGACAAGAGGCCAATGGTCGAGCTGTGCTGTCTGAAATCAGACTATCTAGTGGTGGACATTTATCTATTTCTGGAATCACAATGTTGTCACAGCACTCATGCAATGACAATACATGTCTGTGATGCCTATTTCTTGGGTCATGTTCCATTTGCTAAAACAAGCTCATAAGACCAATATAATAGCCTTTTCAAATATTTTATTCATCAATGCACAGTGAGCGGTCTTTTTTATTTTATCATATTTGCTAAATCTCTTATAAAAGTGGAGTTTTTGAAAAAATTCATTCATCAGTGCAGCCTCAAGTGTCTTCATCTTTGATATCACATTTGCTAAATCTCTCTAACATATGGTTGGAGAGGTGAAATGCCACTCTTACCAACAAATTACAGGCAATGAAATGATAACATACCTTCTTAATGTCCTCTTTCCATCAGCATGTTTGTCTAATTCTTCATAGATTCTTGCATCACCAAATAATGCTTTGTCAAGTACCTTTTTAGGGACTTGTTGAGTAACAATGGCATTAACCATTTCTGCAGACAAGCTATTGGCATTCTGGAGTGGGAATGAAAACAGAAAGAAGAAAAAGAAATTAGCACCAAGCATATTAAATATAGTTACCCAGCACATGGATTTGTGTCTGGTGTATGTCAGAGAGATACATGTATGGTACTTATACATGTACTTTGTGGGGCATTTGGTTCACAGATCCATGCAAATATTTTGGATCATATGCACATGCATTTTGCAGTGCATAAGCATTAAATAAATTATTATCAATACTGCATTTATGGAAATGTATTGCCCTCACCATATCAGCATCAGGATTTTGAATCTCCTCCTCATCTGTTCCTTCTTCCGAAGTGTCACTGCGGAGATCACTGATGTCTTCCCAGTCTGAATCATCACCACCTTCTGTTCACAAAAATGAACCTTTATTAAACAACTGCTATTGCATATGTAATGAATGATATCATGATTTTTTGTCTTACCATCAGAACAACAAACATTAGACAATATTTCTAAGGCCAACTGTTGAGCATTTAGGAGCATCTGCACCTCGTCTACCTGGAAAAAAAATCAGTCATTGACCAAATGATTGATGTAAATTTGGATATTCTTGTTAAATCTGGATTTTGCTGCTAACCCTCTGATTTTCAAGGACTATATATTCATACATCACTCACTCAATTAACAATATAACACTAACCTTCTCAAGCTCTGGCAACATCTTTCCAAGCATCTCTAAACAATCAATCTCTAAAACCTGTGATAAAACCTTGACAACAGCCTGTACAAGTTCATTAAAGCTACACATGGGGATAGAGTACCGAACATTGTACAAAATCCCAGCACTAAGCACTTTCATTAGCATCACTTCACTTGTAGAAGGTTCCATTACTAATGCTTTTTCTATTGTCTTCATTGAATGACTTGAACCACAAAGAGCTTGGGCTGCTGATGGGTTATCTTCTGTTACAGTGTGTAAGCACTGGGCTGTTGGAAAATAATTTGAAGTAGGTCATATCAAAATGCAGAAATGGAACCCAAATGTATCCCCAGGGGTCATCAGGATTTGGGTCCCACTTGAGGTTGATGATTTTTTCTTTTTCATTTTTTCTTTTACTCTTGACGGCATGCACTCAGGCATAAACTTTTCCTCATTTCTTTAAGGGCCACTGAGGTATTTATTATTCATAGGCATTGAAGAGTTACAGAGAATTTTAATTGAT
The DNA here is from genome assembly GCA_029948255.1 of Telmatactis stephensoni. Taxonomy (NCBI): domain Eukaryota; kingdom Metazoa; phylum Cnidaria; class Anthozoa; order Actiniaria; family Isophelliidae; genus Telmatactis; species Telmatactis stephensoni. Next base: position 208,472 of record JALIZF010001571.1, on the reverse strand, counting down.
AATCATTTCATCTAACTTCTCTTCATATTTTAGCCAGAGCTTACTTTCAATTAGCCCCTAAAGGTCTCCCTGACTTGGTGATGTATATTAAAGGGTTATTAACTGAGCGCGAGGTCTGTATGGGAAAATATCAGACTGAGGTCTTGACAGTACGGACCGAGCCGTTAGGCGAAGGTCCAGTACATAAAGACCGAGGTCTGATATTTTCCGTACAAGACCGAGCAACGAGGTTAATAACTTATTTATTATATGGCATTGAGAAGTCCCGCTAAAACAATTGCCAAAAGCAAATTTTTCTTTTCATCCGGGACAGCGGTCCTGATATGGCAAAATACAGACCATGCGTTAGCCAATCAGAATTCAGGAAATTATCTAGCCATATAATAAATGTAAATATATTACCTGCCGGCATTGCTAGAGACATAGGATAAACATCTGTCTCAAGACACTGTACAAGATATGGCAATATTCCTTTACTGTTAAAGATGTCCACAGCTATTGCACTGCTTTCACTGTCAAGAAAAAATAAATAAAACAAATCAATGAAGCTAATAAAAAGTAATCTTAACATATAAATACCACAAAAACACAGAATCAAACAAACCAGCTAAACCCCCTTTCTCGGGGACACAGGGCGAAATAGGAAGGGAAAGGAAAGGGGAAATGAGAGGGTGGAAAAGGGTGCCTTTCCTTCCCTCCTCCCATTTCACCCCGGGTCCCCAAGGATGCTGAAACCCACCATGTAACTGCCATCCAATGAGAGGGCCATTTTTCCAGTAATACAAAAACTCTACTCTACTACAGTGTGTAGTCGGCTATGGTTTCTCAATACATACCAGACATTCCAGAGCAGATTTATAGCTTGAATAACAAGACAAACTGTCTGTGTTTTGTACTCTGCTTCAGGTCTATTATGGTCACTTTGTAAGCTCTCTAGAGACTGTAACGAAAACATTATTATCAGTCAATCTGCCAATAGACCTAATCGGCTAATGCGTTACTATGTACGTTTCCACCCAATTCAAAATCTCTGGGAATAAGATTCTTTGTTTTTTATTGTGCAGAAATTTTGAACAAAAGTTCTTATTCCCAGAGGTTTTGAATAGGGTGGAAACGTACATAGCAATGTGTTAGCTGATAAGGTCTATCTTGGGTGATCTATCCCACAAAGTCACATCCTTCCAGTCCCCACAATAGAAATATTACTCCAGTCATGTTACAAATATAATTTTCAAATTAACACAAACACATCTCTTTATGAATGTATAAATGAAATTTTAAAATGGGCTGCCTGCATATGGGCTGCCTATTTATGACAAGAAAAGACCAATGAAAAAGAAAAAGAAACAAACTTTCAAGGTTTTGATTAATGCTATGATCATTGTGCTCTAAAACCAACCTGGATAATAAATGCTGTTAAAGGTGTCATAACATCCTGTTCCACCATCTTTGTACATACATCAGCTCCTCCACTCAGACTTAAATTTCTACAATTTATTTAAAAAAACAAGGGTTACAGTCAAACCTCCACTTGTGACCACCTCCCATAAGCAACCAACTCCACTAAATGACCAATTTTCAAAAATACTAAATGTTTTATAGTCAAAGGAATACTCCTGTAAGCTGCTATCCCCTCTTGTAAGCAATCTCAACTACATGTACAATGTATTTTAATGGCTTGTTATTCTTTTTTTTATTATTATTCTCCTGTGAGAAGCCAATTGACACATAATCCACTCTCATGATAAACCCTGAAAAAAAAACCCTATTATCTTAGTCTATAAAAACTGAGCATTCAAATAATATCTTAATTTTATTACCTCAAAGCCCCAGCTGCTGCTTCTTGTATTCTTCTATTACTATCAACCAACAATGGACCAAGACGTCGTACAACATCTTGTTGGATAAGAACAGGTACAGCACCAGGCTCAAATACCATGTTTGCTAATCCTGCACAAGCACACTCTTTTTCCTCAGGGGCAGTACTGCAGAGCTGCAAATAATAAAGAATATATTGGTAAGGGCCAGAAAGAATAGAGCACAATAGAAGTGATGGTATTCATTGGTGATAGTGAATAATCTGCACAGTACAGTAAGTGGTCAGTAAATCTGTTCCTTGACCACTTACTGCTACCTTACCATTACCTTACCGTCACCTTACCTTCATCTAACCATTACCTTACTGTTACCTTACCATCACCTTACCATTAACTTACCGTCACCTTACCATTACCTTACTGTTACCTTACCATTACCTTACCATTACCTTACCTTACCGTCACCTTACCTTCATCTAACCATTACCTTACTGTTACCTTACCTTTACCTTACCATCACCTTACCGTCACCTTACCATCACCTTACCATTACCTTACCATTACCTTACCATTACTTTACCGTCACCTTACCTTCGTCTAACCATTACCTTACTATTATCTTACCATCACCTTACCGTTAACTTACCGTCACCTTACCATCACCTTACCATTACTTTGCCGTTACCTTACCGTCACCTTACCTTCATCTAACCATCACCTTACCATTACCTTACCATTACCTTACCGTTACCTTACCATCACCTTACCTTCATCTAACCATTACCTTACCATTACCTTACCATCACCTTACCATCACCTTACCATCACCTTACCATCACCTTACCATCACCTTACCATTACCTTGCCGTTACCTTACCGTCACCTTACCTTCATCTAACCATTACCTTATTGTTACCTTACCGTCATCTTACCGTTAACTTACCATCACCTTTTCATCACCTTACCATTACCTTACCATTATCTTACCGTCACCTTACCTTCATCTAACCATTACCTTACTGTTACCTTACCATCACCTTACTGTTAACTTGCCTTTTACCATTATCTTTCCAACCACTTGTCGACCACTTACCATTACCTTACTGTACAGTGCAGATTGTTCACTATTACCATATTCATTGCAAGAAAATATCCAGACCCTACTATGGAGGGAATTTCCTATAAGAAGCTCCACAGTGACATTATCAAGGTTCTTTAATACAGGTATCTGGGAACTAATTTGATGATAACAGCATAAAGTGATGCCAATACATTCAAATATCAGTCGAAATTTTGGACCTATTCATATTGTGTAAACTTTACATTCAAAAATCCAAGAAAAGGAAAGAACATTGAAAAATACAATATAATTTAATTTCTTATAAACATAAATTCTTTATTACACTGTAAACAGCAACAAGATTCGAAAGTTAACACCTTTAACAAGAATTTCAAACAGTCTTTGACAAAATACCCCAATTTAAATCTTAGATGTTGAAGGATTGATATCCATTAAAGAAAATATTTGGAGAATAAAGAGTTCAATAATTCGTACCTTCTGCAATAATGGTACCGTTCTACCATTCAAAGTATCTCTAGCATTACCATTCTCTGTCGCATCACCGTTTCCTGTATGCCCCATGGGCTGCATTCTGTGTTTGCCACGTTTTTTAGCTTTTGTTTTGCCCATTTTTGCGGTAAAATTACTAAAAATCCGAACAGAAACAAACACTTTCACAACATTTCGACATCTTTTGAAACTAACACGTGGGTTAGATTGGGTAAGATCGCTGACCAAACCACAGGTAGCCCGTACAACTCTCGAGCCGAATATCTCGAGTCGTGAACCGTGAACAGTGAGTTGGTTACCCTGCGAAGGGGGGTCGTAAGGGGGATATGGAAACCACAAAACCGCAAACAAAATTGAGAAAAAACTGCTACAAAAATCGTCAAAATTCTCAAAACCGCAAACTGCGAGCAGAGTCTCCCTTTTACCTTATCCGAAAAAAGGAGAAGGAGAAGGAGAAGGAGAAGGAGAAGGAGAAGGAGAAGGAGAAGGAGAAGGAGAAGGAGAAGGAGAAGGAGAAGGAGAAGGAGAAGGAGAAGGAGAAGGAGAAGGAGAAGGAGAAGGAGAAGGAGAAGAAGAAGGACAAGAACTGAGAAGAAGGGAAAAAGAGGAGAAGGTAAAGCGAAGACTCTGCTCGCAGTAGGGTATGAGTTGGTTTGTTCTGTGTTCTGTGGAATGATTAATTGCTGGGGTATTTTCTTTTGTAATGGTCCGAGGCAGGCACCTCTGATGCAAGGAATACAGAAAAGTAATAATATATATTGTTTAATCTGTCCACTTAATTACTCGGGATATTCCCAACGGAATACCGAGTCAAAAAAGATGCGACACTTAGCTTGGAAACGGGGTAGTGAGCTACAATTCTTCAGTAATATACTGTTCTCTTTTCAGTCTTAATTTCTCTCTCTGTCACACTCTCTTATTCTCCACTACAGTCCTACAAATGCAGGTTGCATCGCTAGCATACAAAAACTTTCCCTGAAATCCAAACATTGTCATGCGGAGTTATCGAAAACTGCGTGCCATAGCCTTTCGTTGCTCGGCTCTGCTGACCCTGCCAGCCTCCCTAACCATATAAACTAAACGCGATTTTGAGACGGCATTATCGGTTTATAATGACGGCTAGTTGGGAGAAAATATATTCGGTATTGGCGGAGTCGCGCAGCGACGGAGCCAATACCTGAATATATTTTCTCCCAACGCGATTCTAACAATTTTTTGCGAAGAAAAAAGAGAAAAGTTATCGTTTTTGATTGATTGAACGCAAGATTCTCTTTACCTGCAAAGTTGTAGGAATTACAGTTTCCATGGCAACTTCTTTCTTTCATTGCAAGAAGAAAGCCAAAAAGGAAATGGCGGCCAGACGCGGGAAGCTTTCTCACGCTTAAAAGAGGTGATTTAGTTATAGAAACAAGTCCAAAAGCTCACAAAATGAAAGAAGTACGGGTCATTTGATGCTTTTGAAGATTTCGTTTTGCTATTTCTTCAAAACTGGCGAAAAACGATCGAGCTGACCGACATGTGAAAGTGAAAGTTTGTCAAAATATAGCTTCAACCTAAAGGAATGATGCTGAAAAGTTATTGAAAGTTATTAAAAAGGTAGTCCGCACTTGTGTATTCTCTGTTTATTTTATTTAAAAAGTTATTTGTTTCATCTTTGTTTAAACAATAAGTTACTGTTTTTGTCTTCATAAAGGACAATTTGTTTGCTTTGCTGAAAATTCACTTTTGCTGTGACTTTGAAGCCAAAAACGAAAACGAAATTACCGATTTTACTTATCAGACATGATTTTTTTACTTCGGATGATTTCTTTTTACTCCTTTTCGTGATTATTGTGTAGTTATTTTAACTTATCTACTGGTAGTTTAGACCAACAGATTCCAGTTCAGTTTACTTTTCGCAATAGTCGTGTGTAGCTGTAATTCAACTTAGCGGCTATTTTTTATCAAAATATGTAATTGTTTTCGGTCATTTTATCACGGATATTATCTAAAAAGTTGTTTTATATTTGCTGCTCAATTTTGAATTGATTTTCAGTAGGTTTTTGTGATTTTGAAGAAAGCCACTTCGATGCAGTCCTCAGTGTTTGGGCCAATCACGAGCGCTGATTTTGAGACGGCATTACCGAAAAATAACGCCGTCTCTCTGTAGATCAAAGTGATAGCAGAATCGCGATACTAAATAATAACCACTGTTCCCTAAATGCAATATCAGACTTCCAGGTTTAGATCGTGACCCAATCTTAAAAATCTTACAGAAACGCACGTGCGTGCCACGCCCATGGGTATATGGTGAGAAATGGGCTCCTGGCGAGAACCCTTCGTGATTTATTAGAGTGGTATAAGCTGATCTTTTCATCAATACAAAACCGCCACAAAATCGACTCTTTAACAGGTGGGAATTACCGAGTAAATCTCCATGTAAAACGACATAAAGTGCTTAACGACGGATAAGACATATAATGTGATGAATGACAATGATAATAATCTTTGTAGTTCTCAGGCCTACAATCAGGCGCGTAAACTCAAGGGTCTGTGACTTAAAATGGTTGATAAAAGCACACGCACGTGCTCGTAAATGGCCCTTGAAGTTGTGCTTCTGTCTGTCACGATAAATGGTAAATGACCTTGACATTTCATATCGTTTTAGTTTGATTCATTTAACTTCCGCAAACGGAGAACCAAGTCCAACATTTATAAAAGTCTTATATAGCAATCAAAACGCCTATAGCATTCAGCAAGTCAACAATATAACATTGAGCTTTCCTGACGAATAGTCTGGATTCATTTTAACGGCACGGACTGGATCACGTATCACATTATAACAGCCATTAATTTTGCGGCTTTTGGGTGTTCATCTGCTGAGAAGGGAATGCAATTAAGTGATATAGATATGAATGCCCAAATGGAAAGAACAATAGGTGTCACGCGCGAAAGTAGAAGAGAAGCTAGAATCTGTTCCTATTTGTAATAAACGAAAGAGTCTCCATAACCTAAGAAAAGTGTTTTTGTCTTGTAAATAAAAACCACACGATGACCGGTATAGGTATATTTTCGCGTACTTTCCGCAGCACAATTTAATTCCTGAGTTCTTACACGAATTACACATTATCTATTATTTTTCAATACATGCAAGTTTGCAATTTCTTTTCTTAGTTTTTTTTAACAAGTTTAATGGACATACATTGTAAATACTGAAATAAACTACTAAATAATAAATTGTTTACTATCAACCGGGCGTCATCCTTTATATGTCAATCACAAAAATTAATGTTAGGGCTTTATAAATGGCAGAAATGAAAAGAGCATGTCAAACTTGGTAATCACTGAAATTTTTGGATTATCACTTTTAGAAATCAGTGAAGCTGAGGGGTGTTTTTCAAATGTCAAAACCATGCCAGTGAAAATTACCCATACATTCTTCTAAGGTTGAGCAGTTTTTCAATTTGTAAGATAATTATCTGAAACTTTCAGTGATTACTAAGTTTGAAATGCTCTTCCCATTCCTGTCTGATTTATAGAACCCTAACATTATTTTTTGTGATTAATATATAAAGTATGACGCCTATTGATAGCAAGCAATGAATACTGAAATAAACTACTAAATATTAATACTGAAATAAGTTTTTTTATTTCACTAGTTATAAAGCTGAAAACAACCTCTAATAATCAATCTCTTTTCAAGTCATAAAAAGGCACAAATAAGAAATGATTACAATAATTTAAGATTCAGACATATACTTAAGATTCATGTAAATACGCGTAGTTCTACTGTGAACGCGTTGAAATGATGAAATGTAAAAATGTGACTTTGAAGACCGGGCTTCCTGTGTTAGAGCACAACACGTTAAAAATCGAGATGAATATTGTTTCAAAAGCTGCTCTTCAGGATCTATAAGATCTCCAAAAACTAAAATTTCGTTTTCCTCTTTATCTCTTTAATTTATTTTTCATTTGTCAATTTTTCGTTTGGTCTTTTTGTGTGAATAGCCGCCAATCTAAACAGATGGTCAAAGAGAATTGAAGAGAATCTAGGGCGGGGTGGTCATCTATGAGGAAAACAAAATTACCACGGACAACTTCGTGTGTGACAGATCTCCAGGGAAATTATTCATTTACGTTATGTTGAAACTTGTCCAAATTTACTCGTTAATTCTTTCCCCTTATGATACTCAAAAGAAACAGGTATAGGAAAGGGCCCTTTCCCAACCGGGTGGAAACCGATCACGCATCACAAGAAAATTTGGCGCATTCATTCTTCAGACAGCAGAATTTGGAGCATTTACGCACCACACAGCAAAATTTGGAGCATTCACGCGTCACACTGCAAAATTTTGAGTATTTACGCATCACACAGCAAAATTTGGAGCATTCACGCATCACACAGCAAAATTTGAAGCATTCACGCAGCACACAGCAAAATTTGCAGCATTCACGCACCACATAGCAAAATTTGACGCGGACACGCTGATGCGTTTTATAAAATAGACAATTACGCATCGCACGCGGGTTCATTCACGAAACAATAAAATGTAAGAACGATCAAATGTAGATTTTATCTACTTTCTTCCAAATGTAAGAGTTGGCAGATGGGAAGGCCAAAAACTGATGACATTCGTGAGTCTATAAGTTAAGTGACTAAACGTCAAATGGAATAATATTTGATCTTTCTTTCAAAAGCACTAAATCCAATTTATTAAATATCTTCCGCATTTGATTTACGTCTTACTTACTTACCCTGTTTCTAAGTATCTACTAAACAAATTTCTTTTTATAAAGTGAAGTTTACTACAATTATATCATGTGGTCGAATTGAAATTGCAACAATAAAAACAAATTTGTTTTCGGCACTTTAAATTATAAGTAGCGTTCAACCGCAAAATCAAAAAAGAGAAACTCGCACGAGAGTCGGGGACGAATCGAATTTAAGTTTTAATGTTATCACAATCTACGTGATCGAGACTAGAAGCAAAATACTTTCTAGAAAAAGTGAAGCAAAAACTGACAATCATATACATTAACCTTGACAATGGTGTAAATAGATTGTATTGGTCGTAGAGAGGAAATAACACCAGGATATCGCTGCATTAGTGGACTTAAATAAAGCTGTAGTGATTCTTTCGGAGACCACGTGTCGCGGTACTTTCAGTATTTAAATATATGTATTAAATGAAGCTTCTTAATGCAAGATTGTGTATTATTAGTATCTTAACAAAAACAACCTGCAGATGTATTCTGATATGACGCATAAATAAAATAGCCATTGCGTATTAATTTAAATATCTTTTCCAAAACCGATATGGACACTGATGGTTATGTTGGGGAATTGCTCAGTCCTCTTGTTGGTACTGCCTCACTTCTCAACTACTCACAGAAATGTTGCTGATGTTCTTCAGTTTCCATTGAATCGCTTTTTTAGATCCGCCATGCAGTTACATTGGGAAACACTGAAATATCTAACAAACTATACGTTTTGCGTGCAATTGCCGTGCATGTGTTTACCAGTTTGTAATGGTTTCAAAACAACCACTAATTTAATGAAATTTTCATATAAGATATGAAGAATTTGTGGTTGCCATTTTGTTCTAGAACTTTCGATTCAGCTGGATCGGAATCCATAGAGCGCTGACTGCACGCAAACAACCGTCGAGCAGTCTACTTCCGGGAACTTTAAAGATTTTGTTTTTAGCATCTCTAATGAGCTTTTAAACTTTTCTTTGTATCGCTGTCCCTAAAATGAAGACATAGTCATTGCATCTCTCAAAGAGCTTTTGTTTTCTCATGAAGAAAAGCCCCGACTAAATGCTAGAATTGATGAAAGATGATGGAAACGAGGTAAACACATCTCCGGCCGTTTGACGGTTGCTATATTGAGCACGAAAAAGTACTTAGTGCTTGTCAGTTTGATAAAGTAATCCCATCCTACTTTTTTATCATATCGAATCTTCCAGAAACATACTAATTTATACAGCACCGCTCATATCAAGTGAAAGCTTATTGGCTTTCAAGAACACGGCTTGAAATCTTATGTTTTCGGTGTCTAAGCTCGCTAAATGTACTTTGCTGATGGCCAGCACAAATCTGAAGGGCATAGAAAGCTTAGTAGAAATTGGGTTAAAATTAAATTGATATTCCAAGAATTTTTTTATTCACGGAAGCTTTGTCGATTATTTTAAGCAGTCGAACATATGCATCCCTTCCCACCCTCCCAAGGTCAAATCGATGAACGCCTACAGGCCAAGCAGTACGTTTTCACTGCCAGCGACATGATAATGATTGTCTCTCCGATTACACTTGGCTATGACGTGTGTGAACACTTAAAGTGTTTTTCAAAAACCTTGAAAAGTGGAACGTATTAAATATAGTTCTTAGTGGATTTGCTCGCCCGTGAGGCTCCATGATCTGGCGTTGAAATCCCACCGTTTTTCCAGCATAGCTTTTGAGTTCCCAATCAATTAAGCACATCTCATTAGTACATGAATCGCTGGGGATTGTTTCTGTATTGAAAAATTTGCGTTTCCACATACAAAAGTGGGCTTCAATCTAGCCATGCATTCAGATTTCCAAATCTCGAGTGCGGCTCCAAAAGCAAGCATTTTCTATTCAAGATATTTCAGTTTAAATGATGTTCGAGATCAAAAGGAGGAGAATTTACCGATTCTACGGTGCACAAGTCTCCAGTGGCTAACAGAGAAAGAAAAGGAGAACTTCGCCAAGAGTTGTGAAAAGGGAAAGACATTTGAGGCTGCGGTGAAACTTCTAAACACTCGAATGAAGAAAAAAGAGGAGAAAAACCAACTCAGTTCTGAAAACGACATCGCATTGAAAGAGAAAGTAATGCAAAAATACAGCAATGAAACAACTGAAGGACTTTCAAATGACGACAAATCTGAAAAAGAAAATTTGTCGGCCAAATGGTGCCAGTGTTCAAAGGAAAACAACATCTGCTGCACCGCTCGAGGGTCCTCGAGAAAAAGCCATGGTTCAAGAAAAATGAAAAATGTAATGAGTACGCTAGATGAAGAAGTCCCTGCAGAGACGAAATGCCAAAGATGTCATTTAGAAATCCGTGATGAAACCAGGAAAAAAGAGCGAATAATAGAGCTATGGATGCAGTTTTTTGGATAGTGACATCTAAAGGAAGACTCCGCCGGAATTGTACCGTTCTGACACAACTAAATATACTGATATTCTTTATTAGCACAAAAGACAAACTTCGACATAATCTAAAGAGTAATCTCCTTTAAGGTGATTTACTAACGGATGCATCTTGGCATTATGAAGAAGCAAAGCTGTAAAAATCCAGTCTTTACAGATTCTCAACCCATACTATTGTATATTTAATGATAGTGATGTTGACATTCAACATAAAAACACCCCCGCCTTGCGTTCTTCAAAAACAATTTCCAAACACTAAACAGAGTAATTCAGTTCATCAGTATGACTACCAAATATGGATTTAAAGAGAATAAATATGATTTTGTTGATGTTACGCGCAGTGGGAGAAAACTTTGTATTCAAGTAGAACTGACGTCTTAGAATATTTTAATTAAATTTATAGTAACATAAACACAAAAAGTTGTCAACTCGTTCGCCTTACAAGTAGTTTCTAAGGGCCCGTTCACATGAGAGAGGGTGCCCCTATGTAGTAGGGATAACTCTTTTGTTTTGTGTGCCCCAGGGAAAAGAAAACAAAAGAGTTATCCCTACTACATAGGGGCACCCTCTCTCATGTGAACGGGACCTTAAGCAAGACTCAAGGCACCCAAACATGTTAAATTTCGCGAATTTTGCACGCGATTTGAAATATAGTTATTATAACAATACGCTTGTTTGAGTGTGCACTCGGCAGCTTCGGACCATCTTTGGTTGATTATGTGCCGTAAAGACTTGTCTGAATTTTGCGACGGACGAAAAAAAATGCATTTTTACCACAATCAATCAGTTTCTCGCTTTCTGATTGGTCGAGAACTGTGGTATATAAGAGTCCTTACCAACGATTTGCGTCATCGTTTTGATTTTACGCGCGCGCACTCGCGCTCGAAGCTAGTTCGACGAGAACTTACTTCTCGGTCCAATTTGTGGTAAAAAACAAATTTGCAATGGCTATCCGTAGTATGGACTCTTATTTACCAACATTTGTTAAATCATGACTCGATCGGCCAGGTAAAAATTGTGTGAAAAATAGTGTAAAAACGTTTTGTCAAGTTAGCGCAAATACCAAACGTAATGTAACATGACGTGTTTACACTTGTCTACTTTACAGACCAACTAGTGTAAACAAGGCAATCTTAAAAGAGATAGATGACAGAAAAATCCCCGGCGGGAGAGGAGTTGGGGATCGAAAGACTCGACCAGCAACTCTTCATTCCTATTTTATACTCTTGCCCCGTGTGATAATATAGCCGGACAATTAAATATTTAAAAGTCGTAGCATTATAACGCCCATGCAGTCAGTATAAGCCCCCTTCCCGAACGGTGCCGAATATAAGGTCAGTTTTCATCAGTGAATATTTAACAAATATAAAACGTTTTCCGTGTTTACATAGTCTGATGTAAACACGCGGGAAAGTTTGGGAGAAGTCGAGAGCGATTGTATAAAACCGAGCCGTAGGCGTTCCTGGATATTTTTACTTGCAATATCTTAACGAAATCCTGTCTAATTTCAGTCATTTTCAATTTCTTTTCCTGTGCAGCAAAATGCACAATAGATGTCGGTCTGATTGGTCTAAAATATACCACGTGGGACATTGAAATGCACGCGCGAAAACAAGAGTGCTTGCGCATTATCGGCTCTGAGTAAAGCATTCAAGATCCTTCAGCTATTTAGTCTTCTGTGGAAGTGTTTGTAGCTCCAAACAGTAAAAACGCTTATTTCCCCAATATTGGTCACAGTTTTTGTCTTGTACAAACTAGTTAGGTTTGATGTAGATTGGCATTACCTTAACCAATTTCCCCAAATCGTTGTAGATGAAAGAAGCACATTTGGGGTTTCTCTCATTTTGGTATGTGATGAACAGCTGAGATTTTTTGTGCGTATGCGTGGGTGGGCTTCCTGTGTCACTTGGTGACAAAAAAAAATCAAAAAACAAAACAAAAATGGTGCTTTCCCAGTGAAAGAAAGTTTTCCCAATTTTCTACTCATTTCTCCATGTTCTTTTGTCAAACTTTAACCAAAGATGCACATACGATGCACACATATGTGTATATAGAGTCGTTTTCGTATGAGTGGGAAACTTACCGCGCCGTACCGTGACCGTGTCAGTGCCGTAATGTCTTTAAAAACATTCGAAATTCATGCCGTAGCCGTATCGTATCGTAACCGTACGGTGTTCCCAGTCATACGAAAACGACTCTATTTGTGCACTGCACTGGACAAGAATCCCAAGTAATTACGTAAATCATTCGCTGTTCTTAAGTTAGACTGCATTCCATTTGTTTACATTTCCCTCTCAGAATCAGCCACGACTTAATTCTATCATCCAAACTTTATTGTTTGTTATGCTGTGTTCACACAGCATTTCAACTGTCTTCTCACATAATATCAGTCGTGTTTTTGGCATCCCAGTAAAAACTCAAGTGAGCGCCTTGTTCTATTAATAGCCCTATCCACACTAGCGTCGTGCAATGGGAGCCTGTTATTTACGCAATGCTTATTTTAGGGAGAGGAGAAGGCCTTAATTCACTAGCATCGCAATAAAATGAAGCAAAACAAAGCGAAAAAGATGTAGGAGAAAAAATCAAAATTCTACTTCAAGACTGATATGATCATGACGGCTTTGGACTTCTATAGAGAAAATCAAGGAATTTTTAACACTTACGTTATGTCTTGTCTGTATTTATTTAATCAATGATACAAGATTTGAGCTGTTATGTGAGGGTTTGAATAATCTAAAGAAAATTATTTCAATCCCTGGTTGATTAGAGTGTTTCAATAAGAGGACAGACACATTGCTGACGCGTTTCGGCGCACGCGCTCATTCTGTTACCACGTTTGATAACAATATTTTAACTTTTATCTCAAATCAGTAATTGTTGTAAAAAACGAATTAAAGATGGTTTTGAGTTGTCTGTCCTCTTATTGACACACTCTTGACGTCATAAAATGTTGAAAACTCAAGTGGAATCACGAGCGCAGCAGTTGCAGGGGTGGACACACGTAGTGAAATTTTGCTGTAGCTTGAAGCGCTTTTGCAAAAAAACTTTACATCTTTTCTGAAATGTTGCACCGCGTGGCCACCTCGAAGAATCCTGCGATTGCGTTCCGCGAAAATACGATGTAGCTCATGTCAATTGTGCGCAATATTGCTGGAAAAGTTACGTCGAATGGCGGGCCTTTGAAAAATTTTATAGTTTACCCGATCCGGTATCGAGGTATGGAGCGCAACATGGGGGCCTGTTTCCCGATAATTTACGGACCCGTAAACCTACCAGATAAAGTCTACGAGGGAGCTGGTCTAGTGTTTCTCGAAGCGCATGTTGTTTTCAGTTTCTTCCGGATCCGGTTAAGGATAAGGTCAAAACAATGGTTATCTGAAGGTACCCAATTTAGACGGGTGGGGTGGTATTAACCGGCACTGACCACCACCTCTAGGAGTAAAAATGCTGAAATTTGTCATCAAATATCTCGAAAAGTAAATTTAAATTGCAGTGATTAATGAACTGTATGTTCCAAGGCATGCTAAACAACGTATTTCTAAATAGAAACTGTAACTACATGCAGTCAGTATCGAGATTTTCAATGTACCCATTAGGGGAGGGGAGGTATGTTCCGGTACCTTCCACCAGATCTAAAATAATCGGGTCCCTACTTTGGACCGTTTGACCTCTTCCCTTATAACGACCAGCGAGTTATTGAATGCAATTTTTAAGTGATCTGTATTTCCATTTCGATTTACGGATTTGGTCTAGCTCAAATTTTCTTACGGCTTCAATTCTCTTTGTTTTGAATGCCATTTTTTGTTTGTTTGTTTTGTTATAATTGTTTTGTTTTGTTTTTCGTCACAATTTCTAAATTAGGATTTTGATCACTAAGTTGGTACGTATACGAAAAACCAATTGCATTGCGTCGAATTCGACGTCATATCTAAAATTAGTGCATTACAATATTTTATGACGTAATGCCGATGACGCATCAGGTAAGCCTGGGATCTAAGGTGACGTCATTTCTCGAATTGGTCAAGGGCCTGGGTTGAAGTTGAAAGAAAGTAGGAAAACAGTTTAGTTGACTCAAGCAAAATTTCGTAATTTCAGCTTCAATTTTCTTCAAGAATTCTCATAAAAACAGCTCTCAGCACACCGTTATATACTTTTTATATAATCATGTTTAGTATTTTTGGTAAAAAGAAACAAGACGAGGCTCCAACAACACAAGAAGCTATCCAAAAACTTCGAACGACAGAGGAGTTACTGCAAAAGAAGAGCGACTTTCTGGAGAAAAAAATTCAAAATGAAGTAAATACAGCGAAACAAAATGCTTCTAAAAACAAGAGAGGTACGTAGTGGCATCTAAGCTATTTATCCATTCACTGTGGTCTTCTGTTTGGTGTGTCTTTAACAAGGTACGATTTTGATTTTAGCCGCTATAATGGCTCTGAAGAGAAAAAAGCGATTGGAAAAACAGTTAAATCAAATTGATGGGACTTTATCGACGATTGAGTTCCAAAGAGAAGCATTAGAAGGAGCTAATACTAATACTGAAGTACTGAAGAATATGTCTTATGCTGCCAAGGCCCTTAAACATGCACATCAACAACTGTAAGTTCCATAATTGGGTCGTGTAGTGTACACTGCTTTGCACTCATTGAATGTTTTTAATATCAAGATTGAGCTGTTTGTCCTCGTTACAGAACTGGTTTTGATTTTCTCCTATGATTGTTTCTAACTGCAAATTCTGATACTCCAGAACTTGAATATTGATGAAATGTCTGTTTGTTGTCATATCTCTTGGTATTTTGACCACCTCAAGAATATTTCAGTCGTTTACATTACTTTGACATGTACAGAATCAGTGGATGTATATTGGCTGAGTGTTGTCAAGTGACACGTCTTGGTTGATTGTTGGTAGCATGTTGGCCACAACATATCGGCCGACACTACCTTAAGTATCCATGTAATCCTAATATTTTCTATTTGGTGTTTTCCTAACTTAAACACCCAGAATGCACAAATCAGATTACATCTTGGAGTACTTGCATTTTAAAAATGTCTACACTAAATTATGTTACTGCTGTTAGATAAACATTAGCGAATATGACACAGTGTGAACGAAAATGTTGTATATAATAACAAATTATATGGCATCCTAAATGTGGCATTGCAATGTTGTCACCCCAATCATTCTTTGGCATACTCATCTTGCGTCCATTATATAAAATTACTAAATTTGCATCAATTTACAGATTAAACTTGTCATTTATTTGATACATTAACATTTTGTAGGGATGTTGACGACGTTCATGATATGATGGACGATATCCAAGAACAAACAGAACTTGCAGATGAAATCTCTAGAGCTATTTCTGAACCAGTTGGTTTTGGTCAGGATGTTGATGAGGTAAATTATTTTATCAAAATATTTAGGTAGCTTGTTTGGTTCAAATAGCTTGGTACTCTATGATATTCAAGAAAAACATTTTAACAAGGATTGCAGTCACCTTTGCTCTTACAGTTTAAGAGTGTACAAGCTCCTGGAGCTAGTTTTACAAAGCTTGGATAGGTTATCCACCAGGGCCCAGTTGTGCGAAGGTTGGATAAAGTTATCCACCGGATAAGAGTTATCCACTGTATAGATTTTTGTATAGATTTTATCCGCTGGAAAAGGATTTATCCACTGGATAGCGCTATTCACCCTTTGTACAACCAGCCCTTGGTGGATAGCACTTATCCAGGATTTGTACAACTAGCTCCTGTAGTCTGTGGCTTCATGGTAAGGGAAAGATAAACTTAAGAAATAAAACTTTACCCAAAAAGATTTTGGTCTGAGCAATTAAGGCTCTAATCCATACATTACTACATAATATCACCCTTCTGTGCTGCCCCTAACAATTTTCTCTAGCTGGCAACAAGCATATTTGTACTCCATATTATACTATCCCATAATATGTATTCTGTAGGATGAGCTTAATGCGGAATTAGAAGAATTAGAACAAGAAGGCTTGGATGAGGAGCTCTTAAAGGTTGGAGGAACTGCAGATTTACCAAATGTTCCTGCTACAGAATTACCTGCACAACCAGGTAGGCTGTCAAATATTTCTTGGTTTCAGTTGAAAATCAAGCAAGACAACTGCATTTTGTGTGTGCTCCTCAACTTAGTTATAGTTGATATATCCATCAAGGCATCACATTCCATTGGAAATCAGAAAAATAGTGTTTGGCAGCAAAATGCAAGTGCCTTCTGCAAAAGGTGTAGATTGAACCTTAAGCTGGTGATATATGGCGCAATTTGTATTAATAAAGACCATTATTATTATTATTATTATTAATTTTTCTCATGCTGGCAATGCAGTTTTAGAGATTTTGTTGCAAGAGTGAAATTGCCCATTGTATTATGTCTGGCAAAAATGGCAGTAAAGATTGCCTTTCAAAAAAAATTGTTGTAGAAGGTTCAAAAGTTTGAACTTTTCTCTGCAACATTTTGAACATTGCACAACTTGTATTGAATGTAGCAGAGTGATCATAAATGCTCCAATTTTCCTCTGCAACAAAAATGTATGGAAATTTCATTGCCAGCATGAGAAAAAATGCAGCTTGTATCATGGGGTTTAATGTACACTACAGCAATGTTAGGGAATTTAAGTGACCAAAAATGACAACATGGACATTGTGTATATTGTTCTTTTTCTGGTGCGCATGCTATCATTGTTGAGGCTTTTTCGTGTTCTAAAATTTTGATGATGATTGCAGATGCATGAAAAAGGACATAATGCAAGATGCCCATATGTCATTATTTTTGGTTGCTAAGTTCTCCATTATAATCTAGCACTGCTTCAGTAACTGATTGAAGATAACAGACTTCTACACAACACAAGCACGGCTCTACTACATTGCTTGCACTGATATCAACTTCTTTCTTTTCAGCAAAAACAAAAGCCAAGAAGACAGAAGATGATGATATGGCTGAATTGGAAGCCTGGGCCTCATAAACTTGTAACATGTAGCCATCTGAATTGTCATAACCTAAAGTGTAGTAGGAATGACCAACTTAAATTATAATTATAATTTTTCAAGAAAGTGACAGTACTGATTATAGATTTTAGCTTCTGCATTGGCCAAATGTGAATGTAGATTGACCTACAGACTGTAGAAGGTGCAAATGGTGATGTCATATCAAGTGTGCAAGACTTGTTTTCTTGCATTCCCATATGGCCACTGCATCAGGGCATATTAGAGTGGTTTTTGTATGAGTGGGAAACTTACCGTACCGTGACCGTGTCAGTACCGTAATGTCTATAAAAACATTCGAAATTCCGGCCGTAACCGTACCGTGCATTGACCGTAACTGGTACGGTCAGTTTCCCACTCATACAAAAAGCACTCTATGATAACTGCTGCAATCATTGCTCTGGACAAAATGAAAAAGGCACTTTGTTTCCTTTCTTTTACTGTAAAATTGACAATGAAATTGTGGCAAAGTAAAGCTGTACACATTTGTACATCATAAATGCTTTCTGTGTGACCTTGAATGATCTTGCACCCAGTGCAACTTTTCCAAGTGTGACACAGCACAAGACTAATAGAGTGGTTTTCGTATGTGAGAAACTTACCATGCCGTACTGTAACTGTGTCAGTGCCTTAATGTCTATAACAACATTTGAGATATCTGACATAACCGTACCATGCAGGGACTATGCTATTTTCCCACTCATACGAAATCTGCTCTAATTGCAGCCACTTAGGAGACTGTTATAATTATCGGTTGTAATTATTCTATTTTCCCTTTAATTTCATAACCGAATTTTAATATCTTGTCAAAATTACATAGTTTTGATATTTGTAACTGCAGATGATATAATTTCATCATTTTTAATTTCTCCATGGTTATTTTGTAGTTTATGGAAAGTATGTATAGCAAATGATAGGGGTGGTGAAAGGTAACTCCCAAATTAATTGCCAAGACTGTAAGCTAAATTTGGTGAGACTCCCTGGTTTTGGAGGACCATTAACCACCGTTAATAATGGCCAATGATGTGAACTTTGTAAGCCAAAAAATAACTGGGTTCACACTAGAGCTTATAAGTACAGTTCAAGTGCACTTTAGTGTTATTTGTGTATGAATGGCAAAAATGGTCACACTTAGAAAGATCTAGATCTAATGGTCCAGCACTCTGCAAAGTCCATTAGCTTGATAGCTCTATTGTAAGGTCTCATTGACTAGTAACCCTTACACAGACATTACAGGTATTACTTTATTGTTGTGGTAATGGAACAACTTCAAAAGTTCCGAAGTGCACTTGGAAGTATGGTTCAAACATTACTTGAGAATTCACTTATCCAATCAGAACACCACCTTGTCAGACATTGCAAAGTTAATGTGGAATGGCTACTAGTCAAGAGTTTAAAATAATGTACTTGAAACCTAAGTCAACTTACATTATACTAGGAGACTACTTGAGCTGTAGTGAACCCAGTCAATATCCATTCCAGAATCTTTGATCAAATTCCAAGTTCCACTCTTTGACTTCAAAGCAGCTTGTATTTTATAAAAGGTCATGTTCTTGAAATGTCAATAAATGTTATAGCCAAAATCGTTGCATCGCGACCAGCAAATTACAAATTTGGTTTTGATTTTGAGTTTTTCTGAGCCGTCAATCAGTTTGGAGGCGGAGTTTCTTTCAAATCAACCAATCACTGAATGAGTTCATGGAAGCTCTGCCCCCAAGACTGATGGACAGTTCAGAAAATACCAAAAAATCTTACCGACGTTGGAGGTCGCGATGCAACGATTTTCGCTGTAATGATGTGGGGGAAATACAGGTGTGTGAAAGAAAGCATAGTGGAATTTAGATTCAGGATATTGCTATTGTAGCCTGAGAAAATGACTATCTTGCAAAGGCTAGGTTCTCACTACATCAGCTTATTTTTCTATTTACAGTTAATTGTATGTTGCCTTTGTTTTTGAGACAGGTAGATGTGTATAGCACCAATAAAATAGTTATATTGAATTGTTCATTATTCTTTATTAGGGATTGGTCCTGGGATAACTTCAGTGAAACTTTTACAAGACAGTGTAATTCACAAGTGCAGCTATTGTTCTTGGCAGCTAAAACAATAGCTACACTTGTAAATTACAAGTGTAAAAGTTTTTTGAAGTCACTCCTGAAGTGCAGTATAAGGAAACTAACCCAGAATTAAATATACAAAAAAAAAACATTGGTTTTGAATGGAGCCAATCATTTAAAGTGTTATTTTATATACTTATTGCTGCGAGCGAGCGAAGCAGCAACACTAATCTCGACGGGATTCCCGTTTACTCAATGGCCGTTGGAGGTCTGGGCATTTTATAATGGGACTCCGATCCTTGGTCAACTCTCAGTCAACTAACTAACTAGACTAACTAGCGATGGATGATTTCGTTCCCATGAGCCATCTCGGCCGGCTCCAATTCAAAATGGCGGTAGTAGGTGCAGTGCAAATGATGCATGTCTCGGTGACTTACCGAGCACATGGGCTTACATTCTCGTATTCATTGTAAGAAAGAAGTTCCAGAACTCAGTTCTAGCTCGCTTTTGAGGTAAGATCAAACAATCTCTCAAGAGCAAACAGAGACGCTGTCCCTTAGATCGAGTCCATTGGAGCACTGAGAGAGAACTGATCTAAACCAATCGACTTATCGTCCATGCCATTCAGTCAAACCGACCAAAACCACTGCCCATTGTGGCAAACAAACCGAATCAATTGTCCATTGAGGCAAACAAAACAAATCAAAACAATCGTTCATTGTCAGAGAGTATCGAGGCAAACCAACCAAATTAAAGCAATCGCTCATTGAGGCAAATAAACCGAATGTTAAATTACTATTACCTTTTATTATAATTGACAAATAGTGCTACGCATGTATGATTTTAGTTACTACTGTTTCTTATTATTTAGGCTTTTTCGTTTAAGCTTAAAATGTACAAGCATATTATTTCCTGCACAGGAGGCCCAAGCTCTCTATGAGAGGCGAATATTACAAAGCTTTGTATGGGAGTTTAGGTTCCGCTTTATTACTCCGTAAATAATAAATCAAATACACTCTAACGGTTATACAGTGCTTCTTGTGTTATTGGTATTCTCTGGTAGCGATTTTAGGCCATTTCGTCAATTTTTTGCTGAGTTAAAGAGAACTCAGCAAAAAATTGACGAAATGGCCTAAAATCGCTACCAGAGAATACCAATAACACAAGAAGCACTGTATAACCGTTAGAGTGTATTTGCTTTATTATTTACGGAACCTAAAGCGGAACCTAAACTCCCATACAAAGCTTTGTAATATTCGCCTCTCATAGAGAGCTTGGGCCTCCTGTGTTTCCTGTTGTCGTTATATTTTATTGCATTTATGGTTTAGACCTTTGTACTTCCACTATTAAATAAATTTACTCGTTAAAGAAATATATTTCTTGTTGTTGTGTTTTGTTTTGTTTTGTTTTGTGTGTGTGTAAGGGGGGGGGGGGAGGAGTGCGGTTGCAAATAAATATCAAGTACAACTACAATCTTCTGTTTCATCTCATTTGCATTGAACTTTGCACATGTGAGATTAGATGTTTGACCTAGGCCTAAGTAATGCAATGAACTGAGGAATAAATATGGCGATAATATCTAACAGTGTACGTTCCTCACATCTTCAGATCAAAATTTACCAAACTCCAGACACAATCACATATACTAGCCGCATTAATTTGCAAAGACAGCTCGCAGCACTTCACTTTCTATTAGAAACGGCTAGTTATATACTTTATACTTTATATACTTTATTTTCAAAAATCACTCATAGCAGCCAATAGGCTGAATTGTGTTCTCTACTAAAAATACATGATAAAAACCCTTATTTTCACCACTCTATCTACAGAAAATACTATCATTTAATCATTTACTAGAACCCTAATATTTTTGGTTTTCCAACTCCCACGATCCCTCTACTTGTCTGACTTGTCTTTTCAAAAATTGTTCTGACAGCTACAAAATGTATGAATATGATGTACATATTTGAATATGATACATGATGGAGTGCATTAAGCTCAAAAGCATGACCACTTAAGTGTGCTTTTTTGTCTTGGCCATCACTGAATCAGCATTGAAAATTGTTGTATGTACTAGAGCAATTTTTTGTTTGAGTGTGAAATGGACCCCAGGGTGGTGTGACTGGTGTCAAGTTCTACAAAATCATTCAAAATTCCTACCATTCTCTACTTTCATGTAACCATAATGCCTCAGCATTTGGGGGGATAGTCATTGTAATTAAAATGTGTTCGACTTGAATTACAAATTTGAATTTCAATAGCTACCCCCTTGCCCTCCCCCCCCCCCCCCAAAAAAAAAACAGAAGGCATTATGGCTATTATGGAAGTACATGTAGAGAATATCTGTGCTGCGAATATGTCATTTTCAGTCATGAAATCAGCCACTTACCCCCCCCCCCCCTCCCCCACCACCACCACCACTCTCTCTCTTTCTCTCATAGCTTTGCCATGATTGGATGATGGCAAGATAGAAAGTATGCAAATCAATTTATAAAAGTGGTCAGAGAGCAGATTTTGTATAACAGCAAAAGGGCACAGTTATGGCACAGTCACAACTCAACAATTTTGAATGTTTTTTTTTACATAGACAACATAGAATTGTCTGTTTCATACTCATACAAAAAACTGTTTTGAGCTTTAACTGTGCTGTACACAGTTCCAGTCACTACTTTGTCAGTTGGCTTGCAGAACCTTCATCCAAAAACCAGTACAAGTCACCATCAGCTAATTTTACTCTTGCAGCTGGCAAAGGCTCTTCTTCATTCTCCCTCTAGTACCCTCTTCATCATTTCTGCCTTGCTTGCTCCTGTAGCCACATATGCAGCGCAGTGTGCAGCATTGAGCACTGGGAAAGTCAGAGTGATGCGGCAAGGTGGAGGCTTTGGAGAATCTGATATAGGGTGCAACTAATCTGGAAGTTTCCTTGAGTAATGCATGACCAGGAAACAAGGAGCAAGTGTGACCATCAGGACCCATTCCAAGCAATAACATGTCTAAATGGGGCACACCCTTTTCAGAGGGGTACAGCTCCCTCAGCTTTGCTTCATAATCTTTGGAAGCTTCTTCAAGGGAAAGAGAGGAATTTAAGGCAAGAACACGTTCAGGACTAGTTGTGCTTTTATCCAGAAGTAGATCTTTTACGATACTGTAATTACTGTCAGGATGGGTGAGCTCAACATAACGTTCATCACAGAACAAAATCCTCCATTTTGACAAGTCTTGTTTCCTCGATGACAACCCTTTACAAATTACTTTTGCACCACTCCCGCCTGAAAAAGCTACTGTAAAAAAGCCATGATCTTCAATAGCTTTCTCTGAGGCTTTTTCAATAAGAGAGCAGATAGAACTTTCTAAATCTTCCTCTGAAGAACACTTTTTTACATGCACTCTATCTGCCATTTTGGATTTGGTGTGCAAAGCATCATAGGTAACCACAGGAATCCCAAATCTTAAGATTTTTTAATACTTAAAAAAACCTTTTAGAATGGTTCTTAATTTTTTATAGCCTCAAAAATATGATTATTTCTTGCTGACCTAAGTATTAAATGAATTGAAAGAATTGTGGCATTTTTTCTTGTCAGCTAAAATATTAAAATTTATATACCAACATGCATTGCGCACCGTAACAGCACGAGGAGTTGTGACGCGACGAAAGTTGGAGGTCTTGAAGTATTCCGAACTGTTAGTTTTGTTGGTTTGTATACTTTAAAGTCTTTTACAAGGAGTTTTATGTGCTTCTGAACAAGAATTACGCATCTCTTAAACACTACAAGATGTCTGTTGTGATAAAAATGAAAGGACTTCCCTTCGAGTCGACTGCCAAAGACATTCAGCAGTTCTTTGAAGGTCTTTACTTGAGGGAAGAAGATATCCACCTCGCGGCATACAAAGACGGTAAAGCTTCGGGAATAGCCTTCGCAGTATTCCAAAATGACGAGGACGCAAGGCAAGCTATGTTTAGGAATGAGAAATACATGGGGAAGAGATATATCGAATTGTTTTTGAGTAGCAGTACGGAGATGAAAACAATGCTTCAAGATGGCGTACCAGATCCAAGGTCACCAAGACAGCAGGGGGGTCGGAAAACTTTAGAGCCTCAAGGTCAACGAAGCTCACGAAATACACCTTGGCAAGAACAAAGCAGGCCAAGGAATGTAATGGATAGGCTAGGAAGGTCTCCTAATCGTGAAGAGGATAGCAGAAAAGGGTTAAGTTCTAGGGACAGGAGTAGAAGTCCAAGGAGAAGGGTTGAAAGAGGAAGAGACACCCAGAATCGAGGTCGGGGAGACTCGCGAGGTCGTGGAGATTTGCGAGGTCGAGAAGGAAGAGGAAGAGGTTCAAATTATGACCATGATGTAAGAAAAGTTGAAATAACTGGATTTCCAAGTGTGTTTGATAGGGATGTTACTCAGCAAAAAGGCAGAAGTGATAGAGAGTCTCTAGAAAGGTTTCAAAGGTTTAAAAATGAAAGGGTAATCACAGGAGAAAGTATGGAATCTCAGGAAAGATACCAGAGGGATTTCCCAGAAAAATATGCTTTTGGTGATGGTGATCAACACGGCAAAGGTTTCAGACAGGAATCATCACTTGAACTGAACAGGGCAAGAGAATTGGACAGGCAACGAGAATTGGGCAGGTCAAGAGAATTGGACAGGCAAAGAGAATTGGGCAGGTCAAGAGAATTGGACAGGTCAAGAGAATTGGACAGGCCAAGGCAAAGGGTTGACCCCCTTGTCAGTGAGAGCTGTGTTCATCTGTTTGGACTTCCTTTTAGAGTCACTGAAAAAGAAATAGTTTCATTCTTTAAAGGGCTTGATGTTGTCAATGTTAAGTTGCTTTATCATGCCAGTGGGAAATTTGCAGGCAAAAAAACCGGTGAAGGATATGTTGAATTCAGGTCAGTCCATGATGCCAAAGAGGCAGCAAAGAAGAACAAACAAAACTTGGGAAGTCGGTATGTAGATGTTTGCACTTGCAGCAAGATGGCCATGATGAATGCAACAGAACGGAATAAAGAAGATATCAATAAGATGTCAAGATCTAATGATGGTCCATTTAGGGACTCAAAATATACTCCACCCAGACACCCTGTCAGTGATTTGGCCATAAACATAGACACAGAGCTACTCAAACAGGATTTGGAACGATCAAGGATGATAGAGAGAGGATCTAATCTCCCAAATCTTGGTTTAACCCTACCTGAGCCATATCTTGCAAGTGATACTCAGTCTACTCTGAATCAGCTAGCATCAACTGCCAATATCAACCCTGAAGATGTGGCCGCTGGGTGTGTTGTTGGTATTCGTAACTTACCGTCATCCATCACTGCTGAAGAGATCCTGGATTTTTTCTATGGCTATGTGGTATTTCCAGATTCAGTGCGTATCCACTACCTTGCCCCAGGGAGATCCTCGGGTGATGCAATGGTCACATTTAGTAACAGCAGAGAAGCTACTGTCGCTATTCAAGAGCTCAATCACAAGCATGTTGGTAAACGAAGTGTGCAACTATTTCTTGTATGACGTTAAGCCATTTTGGCTTTCCTTCCCAAAATATGGAACTTCCTCTATTTGTGGGGAATTTACTGATCATTTATAGACATTTTATACTCCAAGGTGTCGTACTTACACATAAAAAAGTGGTTTATAAAGCTGTTAGTATCCCTGAAAGAAAGAAAAAAGAGTTCACAGAAGCAGTGGTCACTAGCAAGAACTTACAGTACTTCCACAACCATGTGGAAGTTGGCCAACTATGACAGAAGTTTTGTTCCACTTTTTCATTTATTTACGTGAGACCTATACTTTATCAATTTATAATCTAGAAACAGTCATTTAGCATTGTAGTCTTGCATGTATGAGTGAACTCCATAAGTTGGTCTCATGTTTTGCTCTGGAAAACATGGCTGGTTTCAAGGCTAAGGCTGCAATACTTGCAACCATAACTGCAAACTGTTACATTGTGTCAAGCAACAGCATTAACACGGAACATTATTTTATGGATTACTTTTGTAATGTTAACAAGGTTAAAGATAAAGTGGTAGAGGCTATTTTAGAGGCTTGTCTGACAAGGTATTGAACATTGAAAGGCAACTTATCCAGTTTTAGTGCTCTGATCTAGCACTGCCTATATATAACATAGAAGTATTATTTTCATATACACACATATTTCTTTGATTTTTCATAAGATTTATTAGTTGATGAGTTCAAGTAAAGATAGAATTCAAAAGGTAAAATGATGTATAATCAGTATGAACTGTGCACTTAAACTTTGATAGGTGATAAACTTTAAGAAGTTTTTTAGTAAAAATCTGAGGTTACTCAAACTATGGTGTTTTATGAGCTTGTATGGGTTATAGTCACTGCTTTTGGTAAGACAGACTACATATATGTTGGAAATCAAATTTGCTATAGGTACTATGGATTGTACTATGGTTATGAGTGCATGACGTTGACATGTAACATAAGCAGTGCTGGATTGACAAGGTTTGGGAAGTTTGCTTCCAGTGGCATTAAAAATGCAATCAAACCAGAGAAATGTACATGAAAAAAAGTTTGGTGTGCATATGGTACCTGGAGTTACCTTGCACTAATAATTATTGGGAAAACTACACTGGGAAAGGATTTTTGAATAATGGGAAAAAATGAAAGGAAATAGGGATTTGGAGGGAAATTGAAAATATCCTCAGTTCAAAAATAGTAATACATGTACAAAGTGGCTTACAAAGGGCACATGCACATTCAAGAGAAAGGTGAGCAAAAAATTGCTTTAGAGACTTTGAATATACTTGTCAAGTATCCAAAGAGACCCGGGGAAAATGGCATTTCCTGTAGAGGAAGGGAAATTAAATAATCACAGAAAAAAGCAATCTATATTACCCATGTTTAGAATGATAACTAATGCTATGGAAGGATGAATAGCTTCTGTGCTTGCTAGATGTATGTATATGTGCAACCACAGAGCACAGCTCTAGCAAGTTTCAATTAGATAAACTTGATTCACCCTTGGATGTAATGAGGCATGTTAGATTTCGAGCAGAATCTGGTAACGGACCAAGAAAATAATGGGAAAACAACAGGATTGATTCAAGGTTGGAAAACAAAAGGAATGCTAAGGGCCAATCCTAGACCTTTGAAAATCCCAGACTTGATCTTAGCCACAGTGGGTTCTAAGACTGGCTAAAATAAAATTGTTGCCTTAGTGTTTTGTTTCGAACACTGATGGAACTGTACCTTGTTGATTACGGTAAGAGTAGTTTTAGAGAAGGTATTACTCCACATCTTTGTTAATTAGCAAGAGAGAGATTTATTTGGGGTATTATCAGTTTGAGGTGTGATCATTGCCTTGCTGTAAAATATGTTCATCATGATACATTGTAAAGTAAAGCAAAGTAAAGCGACCATATTTAACGTCGATAACTCGTAACAGTAATTCGACTGACAAACCTGAGGTCGACGGTGCGCTCATTTTACTCCCCTCTCTCTCAGTGCTCCGTTTTAAGGGTATTTAAAGCTAATTAAAGCTACACAGATTGGAAAGAAGTCAAAACAAGGATGCGAGGTCTGGCTGGGGATCGAACTCGGGACCTCTCACACCGAAGGCCGCGCACTAACCAACTGTGCCATCCTTGCTCCTATTGTTCATTAGGGGACCATTAAATGTTTAAGTGTTGACTGTAGTGAGAGTTTAAGGTTTGCATTCACATCTTGGATAAATATCAAATGGAATGCTTAATTAGTAATTGGATATTTAGTATCAATCCAGGCAATTTGATAAATGCCATGGAGACAAACTCAACATACAGTAGATAAAACAGTACATCAGGGTGCAGAGTAAGTGTTTCAATGCCTTGGAAAGAGGAATTTATTGGAATGATATATAACAGGACATCAAAGGAGCATGTAAGTGTGAGCATGTAAGTGCATATGAAGGCCTTCTTGTCAAGAATTAGTGGTGAGTAGATATGTGATTATCGTAAATGTTAAATATGACATGAATTGTCAATAAAACATTGAAAAAAGTGACTTTAATAACAAAAATAAATATTAAATTGCAAAATTTAACAATTTGTGCATTAAATACAAAAATGTGTCATCCAGTATACTTTGTACATTATAAATTGAAATTCTGAAGATTGAAGTCATTTAAATGAGCTTTTATTTTTAAATACGTAAAAACAGAAAAATAACTACCATAACTGGAAAGAGCATGTTAAAACTAACAAAACAGTGAAGTTTGAAGGAAAGAAATTCAAAACTTGCAAGAATATGAATTTTTGAAAGTGTGGATTTTGTAAGAAAACCATTGCTGGCAGGCATCTCTTGCCTACCAACGAATGTTTTCATACAAAATTTTGATTTTTGAAAAATATCTTCATGAGTTTTGAACTTGCTTTGTTCAAACTTCACAGTTTTACTAATTTTGACATGCTCTTTCCAGCTGTGGTAATTATTCTTCTGTCCTGTGACTTTTGGAATTCCATAAAAACTCATTGAAAATATATACAACCGAATCATGTACACTCATTTGCAGTAAGGTTAACTGGGTTGATATCAAAATCAGCAATTGTAATTCATTCACTCTAGTTGTAATGAACCCTGGGTACTTTGCAAGCTTTGGCTTGTTTTATTGAGAGAAAGCTGAGATCCCAGTAGTGATCCTTGAGAGCCATACTGTAATGAGGTTTGAGAACCAGTCCTACCAGCAGAGTCTAGTCTCGGTGGAATAGTGTTTGGATGCACCAGGTTTTCAAAAGCCTGTAAAAATATCATTGTATATTTGTCAAGGTAGTATTTTTGGAAGAATTTTACTTGCTTCGGAAATCTTGTCACTCCCATTAAAGAATATTGCACCTCACCTCCAAATCTTGTCCTTCATCTATAGCCATCATACTTTTATAGGCTTGAGTGTAAATCTCTAAAGCTTTAGCATGGAATAACAACTGTCCATGAAAGAAATCCCCAAATATTTTCTACAGGATGGTATAAACATAAAAATATTTTTCAATTATGTACTCCATTGACATCAAAATTAAATTAAATATAATTTGTCAAAACTTATAACCTTGAAGTCCTCAATTTTCTTTTTCTCAAAGCTGACCATTTGTTCCACCATTGTCTGGCGTGATCTTCTTGAATCTACTGAAGCTTTTTGTAGCTCTTGCTCCAGCTTTAAAAAATGGAAATAAATGCTAGTCAGATCGAGTGCCAGATTTATTATTTGCCAAAGTTATTTGGTGGAGGTGGGTCAACCTCTGTAGGAACATCTTTTACCCAACTTCATGCAGGATACCTCTTAGGGGAGGGGAGGGGTGCTAGTGATTTATACAGTATAACTGTATTGTTATTGTAGCGTAAGCTAGTGATGTTTAATGCCGGGAGTAAAATGCAACCATATCTGCAATAAGTGGCTCCTACCTGTGACTACATAATTGTTAAGGAAATTAAGTTAAACAACATGCTGAATTTCACGTTATGTATTTACTGACAATACATTTGTTGTCTCAAGGATACTAATTTAGACCTGTTGTTTGGTTCTTTAGTTTTCATCTTGTCCAAGACTTTAAGTTTTGCTAGTTCTTTATCCCTTAATGTAATAGTTTCTTTGGTATAATCCCTTGCATGCTTACAATTTGTACCATATAATGACAATGGTTGGGCCACCTTATTCTGAAGAAAATCAACCTGCAAGACAGTTGAAGTAGGATGATGCTTCAACTTGTTAGAATTCACTGTGACATGAAAAGATATTTGCCATGTATTTACTGCAGATTTCAATATTCTGTGAACTCTGGCATTTCAAACCAACTGCCAATAATTGAATATGTTTTTCTTTTGGAAACTCTGCCAATTTTTTAATCTGGTTAAGGCCTCTGTATGTTCAGGGTATGTTTGCTTTCATTCAGCAGTGTTCAGAGTTTTGATTTATAGAAGCAAAAGTGCCTAAGGTCACGATCAAATGAGATGGCAAGGCGGCACAAGTCAATGCAACTTTTGACTTGCCAACTTGCTTGTCACATTTGAACATCACTCCATGCATGTCAGTGCAAGTTTTTCAAAAGTCCTCAATGAAAATTAGTTAGCTGAAGGGCAAGGAATAAATTCAGTTGCTTGAATTATTTGAAGAAGAGTATGTGCAGAAATTTGGACTAAAAGAAGAAGAAAAACAACTAAAAAGTTTAGCACATTGACTGTTCAAACGAGTCACAACTTGCTTCAACTTAATGCGATCAAATTTGAGCATGCTCAAACTGCTCGCAAGTTGATGCAAGTAGCTGCAAGTCGACAAAAGTTACCAATCAAGTGAGCTGCAGGTTCAAAACTTTGACAACTTGCGTCTCCTTGCGTTCTCGTTTGATCAGGGCCTTAAAGACCTCCCCACTCAATTCCAAAATGAGCATGGTGGTTTAAGAAACAAATTGATTGGAAGAGAGAGTAACTTTATATAATTTTTAATGATCTTCCACATTTTGAAAGATTACTTGCAGCAGATCCTAATATTTTTAGTGTATCCCCAATATGGCATGTTGGGTGCTTGCTCACCTCTGCTCCAACATAATCCTGAACTGAAGCAATACATTCAGCAATATTTTGCGCTGAATTTCTAACAGATGGGAATTCTTGCTCTGCATAAGCCTCTAGTGACGTGGATATTCTTGAGCCCTTATCTCTCAGTCCTTCCAATGCAGTGTTGTATGACAGAATATCTTTAGATAAAGCTGCAAAGTGCTTATCAACTATAGCTATTCTGTCAGTGATGACCTTGAGCTCATGTTCCCTAAGAAACAATAGTGATTTTATTTAACCTGGCTGTGAAAGTTGACTACTGAGTACTAGTAGACAGTGAACAATAGAAAACAATGGGTTTAGAGTCTACTATTAACTATTATGCATACTATATTTTCATGGGTTAAATAAAATCACTAACTTATTAGTTATTTAAGCTTAATATTAAAAGCTAACAAAAAAAATATTGCATTGCTTTCTATTTTTTCTAACTTCTGACATCTTTTTCTAATCCACGATGAGATGAATAGCAGCTGGAATTCCCTAATTAAGAGAGTAATAACTTCCCTTAATGCTTTTAATTAACTTAAATATATCTTTGAGTATTTCTTTGTGTACTTCTTTCTCATGATTTACCTTGCCCGTGCCTCCATCCTCGATTCACTCGCTGAAGACGAAGCTGTGTTCTTCGACATGATCACGAAAGTTCTGTCAAAATTTTTTATAACTCAAAAGAACCACTCAAAGAAAACTAAACAAATCCGGGCTTGCACTTCAAAAAAAGCAGATAAAAATTCCAAAGTTAACTACAAATATAAAGTAAATCCTTCAAAAACTAGATATAAATCAAAATGACAAGTTGCAAAGTTTTGAAACTTTCGTCTCCACGGACGCCATTTTGAAAACAACCCATAATGCTTTGCTAAGCCATTATTTGACTCATGCGCCGTGAACATTCTGTGCAGGAGCTTGCTGTCGTGCATTTCTTTCTTCTGAAAATCTTATTATTTCTTGATTTGTACGCAAAATGTATTCTTTTTAAGCTGTTTGTTGTTCAAACATACCTTTTAAGTAGTACGCATGTGAATAATAAGCGAAGAAACTTGGGATTTTCTCTCAGGAGCACAATACTATGGATTCACGTGGTAAGTTGGAAATCGCCATCTTGTCAATTTCACTTGAATCATTATGAATCATTATGTTGGTATTTACAATGCAGTGATTGCGACTATTTGTGTCTTTTATAAGGAGACAGCTCTCTGGTTGACTACTTGCGGTATATCAACAGCTGTTGAAGTGTTGTCACGATTTTTTGCTGTAACTCACATGTCTTAAGT
The DNA here is from genome assembly GCA_029948255.1 of Telmatactis stephensoni. Classification (NCBI taxonomy): domain Eukaryota; kingdom Metazoa; phylum Cnidaria; class Anthozoa; order Actiniaria; family Isophelliidae; genus Telmatactis; species Telmatactis stephensoni. The sequence continues at coordinate 177,029 of JALIZF010001571.1, read as the reverse complement.
TTTGTATTGTCAGACTGAATTATTCGAATGATAAAATCAAGACCTCGGTTAAATGCAGAATATCCCTCCACTTTAAACATTCTCCTCGCTGTAATTCATTGTGATCTGTTTCATCACAATCTGCTTTGTCTTTTGTGTTAAATTTCCCCATGTCACGAATCCACAGACGGTTCAACGAACATCACTTTTGGAAATTGGATCCAAGTACCATTACCGGGACATGATCTCATTTTTACTCCCTTCTTGTCTTGCGCCCATGTTTTTAGTTCCCTCCAGCCCCTGTGGCTTGGAATTACTTTTGATAAATTAAATGTAAAGTGATGAGTAAGAAAAAAACGGGGGATTGTAGAAGGCTTTGAGATCTATCTCTGCTGCAATTGCTAGCTAGTTTGGTTTCTATATTCCAAAAACTGTGTTCAGCCATTGCAACAATTTTATAGATTGGATCAGCAAATCCAAGCTTATGAAAAATTCTAACTTCCCAGACAATTGGCATAGACCTCATAATACACGTCATCCTTTTCCAAGGCTTTTTTGTAGATACATGTATGTCTCTAACTTTGAACAGCAGAACTCTATAAATATGGCCAGTGATGGGCCAACAATTTCTAGCCATAATAATGGGGTACACCTGTCATACTACAGGGTATTTTTCAGGGTTCCCAGGGGTTAGGGAAAAACACAGTCAGGGAAAAGTCAGTGAAAAGTCAGGAAATTCTTTATTTGGTCAGGGAAATAATTGAGATTTTCACTTAAAGTCAGGGAATTTTGTATATTAAGTAACTAAACAAATATTTCTTGATTGCCATTTTAAGTATAGTCAGGAAAACTGGGTTTTAGTCAGGGAAAAGTCAGGGAATTTAATATTTCAGAATGGCTGGGAACCCTGTTTTTACAAGAGAATAAGTGTGATCTGTATTTGCTGGGAAAAAATGATTTTGCAGTAATATTGAGATGCTCATATTAACAGAGTGGCCTTGAGATAGGGTTCCATTGTAATTTCTAATTCTAATGTCTCGTATTTTTTATTCCAGGTAATTATTATGACAGACCCCCATCACGAGGACGGGGTCCCCCTCCTCCTAGCTGGGAACCCTATGATGATCATTATGACAACTATGGGAGACCAACTCCATCTCATCATAGAGGGCCTCCGAATCATTATGATGATTACAATGGCCCACCTCGATATCCTGATGAAAGACCACCACCACCTCGACATCCAGATGATCGACCTCCATCACGCTTTTATGAAGATGATCTGCCTTATGATGATTTCAGTAGGAAAGGGGTACGACCAGGTTTGGCCCCTTTGAAGTCTAGTCCTAGAGGGAGGGGGAGAGGGCAAAATGGTGGTGGGAGAGGGAGAGGTTCAAGTAACAGTTTTAATGGTCCAAATCAAACACCAAGAGATGACAAAACAAAAAATAATGCAACTAATAAGCAAGGAACAAGTCAAGCATCTAAACCAGCATGGCTGTCTCAACCAACCGCAACACCAGCAGCAGTTACTACCAGTTCTAATCCTCCTACACCTTCAAAACCAGCATGGCTCTCTCAACCAACCACAACAACAGCAGTTAATATCAATAGTTCTAGTTCCTCTACACATTCAAAACCAGCTACTTCAATTTTGTCTTCAAAACCAGCTTGGCTAACTCAGTCAACAACAAGTACTACTGGTCCATCTTCTTCATCCTCTAAACCAGCATGGCTGACTCAAGCAGTAGCTAATACCAACACTTCTAATCCTTCAACATCCAAACCAGCTTGGTTGACCAAAACAACAGTTAGTACCTCTAATTCAAACACCACTTCTTCAAAACCAGCATGGCTATCACAGTCTGTAAATAAAGCAGTCACCACTACATCAAATTCACTTCCTAAAAAACCAACATGGATGACACAGGGAACACCTTCAACAAACAATGCAAAACCTTCACCAAAACCTGCATGGCTCTCAAAACCTTCAACTCCAGTACAACCAACCACAGCAAAACAAGTTCCTTCAAAGAGTAATGAGTCATCATTGCCTCCTCCTCCACCACCACCACCAGCCTACCCACCTCCTCCAAACCAACCCAAAATACATCCAACACAAGAACATACACCTTTTACAATACCACCTACACCACAGATAAATCAAGGAAAACCTAAAAAGGCAAAACCTAAAGTTCAGCAAGGTGAAGTCAAAGGTAAACAAAATCTTGAGACCAGTAAATATAAATTGCTAAGAAACTTTTTGTGGATTCACTTCCGTTCATGCAAACTGTGGCTTAACAGTTTGGAGTAGACTGAAAATGCTATGAATGGGTTAAAACTACATTATTTTCAGTCTTGACTTGAAGCCTTTGAATATGAACATTGTAATGTGGAAGAGGCCTATTTTGGTTGTTAGCATTTAGAGTAGTATTGATAGTGAAAAATGTGTTGTGCCTTGTGTTTTGGTTGGTGAATATTGATGACAGTCTTGTCCAATCAAAATGGTGCAATACAGCACAACATGACATGTTGTGAAGTTTTTCACACTCAAACAAAAAGTGCTCTAATACTAAGTATATAAGATGTTGTACTGCGCTGTGTGTGAAAACCTTGCTGGCATCAAGGCTGTGCTCTAGCAGAGCATGGGTTACTGAGGCGAGCAACATTTGCACTTGGGTGAATAAAAATGAAGTATGGTAAAGTTAGCATTGTAGAGTGCCCAAAGGACTCCCTGGGCACCCTTTGTGTTAGAGCACAGCCTTGTGGCATATTTGTACCATGCTATAATCTATATGTAAAAGCACAGTTAGGCATGGCACAGTCAAGAATTTGAATGCTTTTATACAATTCATTGAACAAAAAAGTATTGATGAAATTTGCTACTCTTAAAGCATTATCACAACCCCCTCCCCCCAAAAATAAAGTAATATTATTGAATATTGAATAAATATGACTTATAATAAAACTGTTTTTGCATCGTTCTGTCTTAACCTACCTAGAGTTAAGACAGAACGATGCAAAAAACAGTGTTTTATAAATATACTTTGCCCCTCCCTATCCTTCTTATGCCTGTTTACTCTCTTCCCTCCCCTCCTAGAACTAGACGAATACCACAGTTATCCTCAGTAATAGTGTTACAATAATATTACTTCAACAAGAGTACTAATAAGACACTTGATTATCACAGTTTCAGGTCCAAGTGATACCACTTTTATATCATTCAAAAACAGCCTCCAAGAGTACTGCCAAAAAACAGGACTAGCTGTACCAACATACAAATCTTTTAAAAGCAGTTATGGATATTCTGCCACTGTAGAATTGTCAAATGGGAAAAAGTTCCATACACAGAGCATTCAGAAAGACAAGAAAGAAGCAGAGCAATTTGCTGCACTGGAGACTTTAAAGAATCTTGGTTTACTACCTCTGAATACTAATTTTGTCAATCCACCAAAACCACAACTAGGCGGTAAGTGTAGAATGAACTCCCTCAATGTGGACACCCCTGTAAGACAGACACCTCTGTAAGGCAGACACCTCTCTAGGGCAGACACATTTGCCTGGTCCATCCTTCTAAATTGCTCCATATTGTCTGTAACAAAACTCCCTCTAAGGCAGACACTTCTAAGGCGGACACTAAGAGCTGGTCTGAAAGTGTCCGCCTTAGAGAGAGTTCACTGTGTGTTGAAAATAGAGCAGATTCTATATGAGTGTAAAACAGAGCATACTGTAGACAGGGGTTTCATTAACATTAGCAATAGCAGGTTCCACTACTAAAGATAGGCATCTGAAATACAGATGTCCTACCATTAACATATTGTATAACTAGAAAAAATAGCCGGCGGTGAATGGCAAAACAGATGGTGATAAACCGCTGGTAACCACCTATTAATGAAACCCCTGTGTAGATGACCATGTCAGTGTGTGATATCTATAAAAACATGAAATTCTTAATGAAACTGTGCCATGACAGAGCTGACCATATCAGTGCTCTGATGTATGAAAAATGTGAAAATCCTGCTTTGAACTTGATGTGCTGTGAGAGTGCCATTTTCACAGTCATATGAAAAATGAGGCTAAATGAGTTTAACTGCCTTATTGGAGTTGTATTCTATGAAATATTTGACACATAAAATGCACTGATTGGCTAGGTAACAAAAACAAATGATAAAAACAATATCAAACCATTGCCTATGTCTCCTTTGTGTGGTACACATATGTAGAACACTCAAAAAGCAAGGGACACACTCAACCAAGCTTTGTGTTCCAAAGCTTGCTTTTCTTGTTTGCTTTATGCCTCCCATCTTGCTTATAGATACAGTACATTGTAGAGACATGCTTGTTTGCTTGTGTTGCTTTGACATAAGTCTTTTATAAAGAGGGGACCACCAATAATTGGGGATTGCATTAAACTCAAAAACTAATGATCTTTATATAAGACTGGTCATTGCTAAGAAGTGTCTCCATAATTATTTACTAACATGTTTCTCTCCTTCCTTGAAAAACATTATTAAACCCTCTCTTATTCCAAAGCAGGGCCAAGGGTCGAAATGTCAGAAAGTTATCTCTTTTTAGACAGTGTTGAAAATTTCCGTTCATCCTTTATTATTAAAACTAATAATCTATTTTTCATGTTTATGTTTCAGCAAAAAGAGCAAAGCCAACACCGGCAGCAGTAGCCAAAAAGCTAAAACTTGGCACAAATGCTCCCCCTAGTAACTCTCCTAATTATAAATGTCAATTGAATGAATTTTGCCAAAAGTTTCATCTACCAACTCCCACTTATGAGACTGCTCACAATGGCACTGGATTTGTTACCACTTTGGTGTACAACAAAAAGGTTTACCTCTCGACTGCTCCACAAGCTACAAAGAAAGATGCAGAACAGAATGTAGCACAGTTGGCTCTTAGCAAAGTGAACCAAGCTCCACCTCCATCAGAGCCTCGGCAAGGACCAGTGCTTTATCCAAATTTTGTGGTCGCATCAAATAATCCAGAAGTGAGCACAAATACTTTTATTGCTGCAGCTGCTACTACTTCACAAGGTTAGAATTTGAGAGTTTTTAATTTGTGAAAGTTCGTATTTTTACTTAAAGGTGCTGTAACACAGTGCAATTTTCTGGTCTTGTTGTGGCCTCAAGAAACAAGTTTCCATGGGCCATTGTAGCATACCCAGCATTGTGCAAAATCATTGCAAGACAGGTTACTGCAATAACATCAAAAGTTGTTGCAACATTTTTTGGCATATTGCATGGTGTAATACCTCCTGCAATGGTTTATGCAACTTGTTTTGCAAGACCAGTTCCAGAGAAAGTTGCACCATGTAACTTTATGGAGGAGTGGCTTTGGATATGATGATGATGATGATGGTGGTGGTGATGATGATGATGATGATGAACTATCAAATGTGTTGATGTACTTGTACTTTTCTTAGTTGTAATTATAAATCTAATTATGAGTGGTGATGATGATGATGGTGGTGGTTCAGTGGTTTTTTCCTTCATTGACACTTGAATGGCTTTTCTTAGAATAGCACTCAATTGGCTTTCCTAAGCATTTACAGGGTTCCCACTGAACTTAAAGACAAGGGAATATGTGTTCAGTAAAAATTCAGTAAAAATTGAATTTGGTCATTGAATAATCAGGGAAAAGCCAGGGAATTCTATTTTACCTGAGGATGTGAGGATTTAGTTGGATTTTCATTCTGAATTCTAATCATGAGTGATCATGATGATGATGATTTTGATCATGCTTTTCAGAAAACAAGCCAGAACAGCAAAATACTACAGTCATCCCAGTAAGATCAGTCCAAGATCTGACTTCTAAGAACATAACACCAATCATCTCCTACAAGAACAAGCTACAAGAAGTCTGTCAGAAGCAAAAGATAAATCTACCGACGTACGAGTCAACACGAGATGACAAGTTTTACAGTTGCAAAGTAACTATACAAGGTCAAGTTTTTACAGCTACTGGATGCACGACCAAGAAGGGATCAGAGCAAAGTGCAGCCCGTGTGGCACTACAAGCTTTAGGACTTTTAAAAGAATGATTTTATACATGTATAGATAACCTGTATTTATCTCTGATTTGTAGTAAGAATATCAGTTGAATGCTTAGTTGTATTTGAATTAAACATGTCCAATTCTTGATTGTGGCTTTATGAAGGTTGTCAATGCCGTACAAGTGTGTTTGTTGAAGTACCGAATTTCTTTTCTCTATGGTCGACAAACTGTGGCATAAACAGGCTGCACAAAACATCATCTACATATACATGTAACGAGCTTTCTAGTCTAGTTTTTATAGACCATAAGGTATAAGGATGGCACAGTTAGTTAGTGCGCGGCCTTCGGTGCAAGAGGTCCAGAGTTCGATCCCCGGATCTCACATCCTTGTTCCAACTTCTTTCCACGGAGCACTGATGGAATTAAAGAGGGGAGTAAAAATGAGCGCACCGTCGACCTCAAGTTTATCAGTTACTCAAATTACTGTCACGAGTTATCGACGTAAAATATGGTCACTTTACTTTACTTTACCATCCTGGCTGCAAATTTCACAGGTTTGGAAAAACCGGAAATTCCGGTTTGAGAACAAATGGTATGCGTCATTCCTATCCCTTCTATCCACGAGAAAGTTCCCGAAACTCGGTCTTCCGATTGAGGTAGTCCACTTTTCCCGCTCTTTTCGGTTCTTCCGGTAGACGCGTGTACCATGTTTCCCGTTCTTTTTTACATTTATACGAATTGCAACTGGATGGATTGGTTTAAATGGTAAGCACCGATTCGTTCTTAGCAGGGTCGACGAGCAGGGACACCTAAACGAGACAAGTTAACGTAGCGTTGCGCGCAACTGCTGCAAAGGTTACAAACATCGTACGTATATACTAGATAGATTTCGTATGACTGAAAACGGCACCGCACGGTTACGGACGGCCAGAGCAAGGTGCGGTCCCTTTCACACATACGAAATCTGCTCTACTCTTACGTGCAACATTGCAAGTAAAGTTATATAGTGGGTCTTTCGTATTCGGACTCTTTCTCTGTGTGTGCCTGACCTGAAAAACCTTTGTTATTCAAATCACGAACTCTTTGTAAATCGGGCATGCAACAAAATGAACTACTGTTATTCTAATTTTCAGGATTTCAGGTCGGCATATACACTGAGAAAGACCCCGTATTGGATTCGAGTCTTTCAAAAAGAAAATCAGAATCGAGACGGACGCAGACAGTTGATGTCTCCTGGGGCAGAACAGGCGCCCTGTAAAGATTCGACTTCCTGTTTTGACTTTTCTAATAATGATGTCTAGTAGCTCAGAATCGAGTTAACATTGCTTTGCGCGCACTGCAAGGATGACCACACCATACAATGCTATTGTCACGTGCAATATTGCAAGTAAAGTTTGATCGTACCTCGGCCTTTCGTATTCGATTCGAGTCTCAGACGACAACACAGCCAAAGGATATTCACTATTGCCTTCTGACAACTCTTGGGGCATAAACAGGCGCCTCTGTAAAGGTTCGACTTCCTGTTTTGACTTTTCTAATAATGATGTCTAGTAGCTCAGAACCCAGCCAACATTGCGTTGCGCGTTACTGCTGCAAGGCTGGCCATACTACATGCAGTACTGCAAGCAAAGTGCGTATTTCGTATTCGATTCGAGTCCCCCCATGCAAATAGAAAATCAGATTTGAGATCCTAACACAAACAGCGGATAATATTCACCATTGCCTTCTGGCAACGTAACTCTTCGGGCATAACAGGCGCCTCTGTGATGATTCGACTTCCTATTTTGACTAGCTTTTTTATAATGACCAATCTAGTAGCTAGCTACCATGGTTTTGGATCGGACAGATAGATTACAATCAACGTTAAGTAATTAAATTCCACGGAAGGAACACTACCAAAGACTGGACTGTGAATGCGCGTCCTCGGATTCTCGTCTTGAGAAGAAGTCTTTCTACCTTTGAAACGGAAGTCAGCGAGTAAACTAGTTTGGGCTGTGTCTGTGCATAAAGATGCAATAAGGAGTAATGAAAATCTGTAACACCGTATAAAAGTAGAGTACTTAACTCATGAACGTTACAAGCCTGGGCCCTTAGTTTTGTTTCATGCAGTCAAGTAATTAAGTTAGTCGTGAATCTGGTACACAAACTCAAGTAGATGCCATTACGTCATGCGATGACCCACCCGTTTAACGCACACTACTGAACCATAAGCGCACTGCTTGATGCAGCGCTCTCACAATGTCCACAGAACATACAAAGACTAATAGCCTTACCTTAATTCCCATTGAATAATATTTGCAGGATTTGGCGCATTTAAACTTGTGGGCTCACGTTATGAACATAGAGTGGTTTTCATTAACCCGGTGAAACACACTTTAGTGTATCACTCTTTAATACATCCCTAATTCCATTATGTTCTTTTGTTATTTGACTATCATACTTTAACTAATACACTTTGTCTCACGGGTTAATGAAAACCACTCTAGTGATAACATATAGGCATTAATCGTGCGACGAACTGCTTTCTAATTTCCGATTTGCGCAAATGGATGCTACAGTAATATGAATTCAGTAATGCTTGTCTGTGTTTATATCACTGTTGAATAGCGCTGTTATGTGTAGTTCTTTGAGGTGTTAAGTAAAAAGCCCAGGATCAAAAATAGCGGCACTTCTACGTATAGATACATAATTTGTAACGGGTAGGTCTAAGTACTGGTAGGGTAGGGTTCTCAGTTCTAAGTATTGGTGTCTCAATTGTTTGGAATAATTGGCTGCCAGAATCGAGATGAAGGGCTGACTGAAGAAAATACTTTATCAAGGGAATGAATGGTACTTTGACTACGTGTAACTTACCGCAATTCCTATAATCAAAAGCTACTGAAGATATAATCAAAGATTTATAATCAGATTTAATTTTTTAGACGTCCATACGAGTACGTTTTCACATGAAGCGTCCATTTTTATACGTTTTCGTATCCCACTTACGTATTTAATTTAATACGTAAAAGTATTCAACGTAAACGCTAACGTTTTAGACCGCTTGGACAAATATAAGAGCCTATGAAATGTCCCAAACAGTGTTTGGTTGGGGTTAGGTTCAGGGCTAGTGTTGGGGTCTTACATGGAGTACTAACCTACCGCTTTTTCTAGAATGCCGTGCGCGCACCTTTGCCGTATTCATGCGTACAAGTGAAGAATGAATCTTCTCAAAACGTATGCTTGTAGTTAAGGCCTGGGGACACATAACAAGAATCAAAAAGGACAAAGATGTGGAAATGAAATTTCTCTAATAGCATTTTTTGCCATTTGCGTGGGAGAATCAACTTTTGCTGGAAAGGTTTTATTATTCGCCAAAAACACAGTCTAGGTTTTATTGATGTTTGTATACTGACTCAAAGAGGAGATGATCGGCACAATTAAAGCCCTAGGGCTAGTTTATTTATACGAGGTCTTTGAAATGGTAGAGATTTTAGTCTAAATATTTGAGCACTGAATGAACATGGATTCCGTGCGGAACTTCCATAATGTACCTTCATTATCTTGTCTTTTGATCAAATGTTCGATTCGAGCGCGCAACCAATCAATGGGATATCATAAGCCAGCGTAATTGTCCTGGTTATCGAGCGTTTAATGACTAAAACACTGCAATGGGGGCGAGAAATAATCAAAGCTAGTGATAAAGGTACGGTTGTCTCTTCACATTGACAGACTCATTTTATCAAAATCCGTTAAAATCCCGCGCTAATCAGTTTAATTTAAATTATGTTTATTTTGTGAATCTCACTTCGTAACCCAATTCAATGTTTTTCTATTCATTGACACTTGAATGGCTTTCCCTCAACAGCATTTGATTGGCTTTCCTAGCATTTGATTGGGTTTTCATCATTCGCCTTGCCTTCTCAATGAATTCTTTAATGTTATTCTTTTAATGTCTTTCGAACAAACCACTTAGGTCCTCTTTGACAGAAGTTTATTACACACCTGATCCGGCGGAGCTGCAAGTTTTAATCAGCTGCTCACAGAAAACTGAAAGTGACAAAAATACATTTCATTCAACCAATCAAGTTGTTTCTCTATCGCTTAGTGCGTCCAGTCCGATAGGCATCGCAATATCTTGCCTTTTTTTCCCACATATTTACGTAACATTTTATTTTTCCCCACCGTAAAATACAATTAACTGACTTTATCTCAGATCTACACCCTAACCAAGGAGGTTTTATTTGGTAACGACGATAGGGGCTAACGCTGGTTTGGTCACCCTGTGGTCAGTCATCTACAAAAACGTCCGTGGTGTTTCTACGTCAAAGAGACCACAGTAATCTTGAGTTGTAGGCGTCCATTTCCTCCTGATTGCTCAATCAACCAGAAAATAAGCGAAAAAATATCTAGAGAATAAATGAAGTCTTTTCAAGACCGAAGTCAGAAGCTCAATGCGAATATATCCCAAGCGTGGGAGGGAAGGCGCATAGGAACCCGGGACAAACAAATATTTTAACACCAAAATCCGAACGGATATTTTTATCACATTTCGTTTATATTTTTCACAGAATTCATCGTTAAATGTTAGAAACCTAAGAGTAAATCTCAGTGAAAGTCAAAAACAAACGTGCTGATGAAAAAAGAACAAGATGGCGATTTTTTTACCGGGCTATTAGGATCCGCCTGTGTTGGTTAGGTTTGTAGAGGTTTCCCTAACCACATAACTTTGGCTGAAAAATAATTATCGTAACAAGACCCCACCATGATTTTGTAATCTCGCTCTTACTCTCATTTTCCTTTTTTTTTCTTTTGTGTGTGTGTGTCAAAAAACTTTGAAGGGTCTTTATGGTTGCTATGGCAACAATTGACTAAGGCAATCTTCTCAACTTCATAAGAAAATGTTTCTCCAATTGTTTGATTATATTTTGTGTTTATCTTTATCAATGATTTGTTGTCATCCCAAATGACAAGTTGAGAAAAAAATCACTAAAACAGACATCAAAAAAACTCAATTGCGTGAATGTAAATTTGCGGCGATTTTACTTAATGAAACTCCTAATTGATTCTTTTCCAATTATAACTCTCTGAGTGATTATTCAAAGATATTTCAGGATTTACTTATTGGAACCAACCGCTTTCACGAGGAAAGGATCGAATCATTCTACTTTATCACTGCCCACTAGAAGAGTTTAGAAAGCTTTCAACGTGTTCTCAGATCTTGATTTTCTAAAATCGTGTAAATTTCAAGTTTTGGGAAGAAACCCCAATCCTGATCCTAACCCTAAGCAATTAAAGCTTCCTTTGAGTTTCAACTCGCCGGCATAGAACCACAGGAAGACTTGTTTAAATTCAAAAAGTAATATTATGATTTTGGTGTACATTTATTCAATAAGACAACCTTTGGAATTAGCATCCTATACCACAAAACTGATTGAGGTTTTTTGAATCTGATATGACAGATCGTTCGATTAGAAGCGATCTGACCATCAATAAGGGACCAAACAAAAATCGAATAGTAGATGAAAATATTAGCAAAAGTAGCAAAGTTTCATACAGGAAACTGAATTAGACTGAAGAAGAGAGAAAAAAAGCTTGTTTTCAATATAATTATCTTTACTAAAAATTTGTCTCAAAGTTGTTAATTTTAGTGAGCTTCCGTTATCAAAGCCAACCAGTACCCTAAAAGTCTTTCGTCCTTTGGAGGCGAAACAACTAGAACTTTCGCACCAGGTGGGGTGAAGACAACACTGCTGTTCAAATAACTACAATTTTCTTACCCTGGGGGTGAGGGGAAAGTACTAGCCCTTCGTTACTATATTGACAGCTATTCACCGTCAAGCAGTAAAAATGTTTTTTTAATCACAGTTAAATTACGATTTTGCTTTGTAATGGTATATATGCACACCTGATTCAAAAATGGTGATGATAGTCAATCTAAATATGAGATGAAACATTTTTTGTTTGTTCTTTGTTTTGTTGTTGTTGTTTACAACTAGTTAGTCAGTCACAGATGTCAGATTCAAATCTCCGACCATCAACGTTGTTTTTTTCAAATAGGTGTATTTTTAGTTATATCCAGTTTATAATGGCATACTGTGGGATTAAAGAGTTCTGGGCCAACGTAAAAACTTTCTCATTTGACCGATAAAATACCCCACGCTTTGACATTAGGAACAGTATGACTTTTTGCCAGCTGTTGGTTGAATTGCTACCGGTATTTAAATACATTGCGGGATCATGGTCATTTTACTAGTATCCTCCCATACAGTGCTTATAGCCCTCCTCCACTATAACCAGTGAAATTTGTGCAATTTGGTACAGGAAAACCACGGGTTTCCCCTTAGTCTAAAAGACGAACGTCGAAAGGAACGGAGAAGATCGTTATAGAAAGGTGTTCATTGTAACAAGGTGGTCATTTTACAGAGGTGGTCATTGTAGAAAGGTGGTCAATACAATACAATACAATACAACACAACACAACACAACACAACACAGCACAGCACAGCACAGCACAGCACAGCACAGCACAGCACAGCACAGCACAGCACAATACAATACAATACAATACAACACAACACTGTACAATACAATACAATACAATAAAACAATACAATACAATACAATACAATACAATACAATACAATACAATACAATACAATACAATACAATACAATACAATACAATGCAATGCAATGCAATACAATACAATACAATGCAATGCAATACAATGTTCCTTGCTAAACAGCTACTTTGCCACATGCCTTTGTCATTGTAAAGAGGTGGTCATTGTTGTTGTAACTTGCTTTATTGGCATGACCTATTATATTACAGGTACTGCTAAAGCATATACTTAATATAAATGAACTGTAAAAAGATATAAACTATTATAAACTATTAAAAAAAATAAAAAACTAGTAGAGAGGTGGCCATTGTAGACAGGTGGTCATTGGAGTTGGTCATTGGTCATTGTACAGAGGTGGTCATCGTACAGAGTTGGTTATTGTACAGAGGTAGTCATTGTACAGAGGTGGTCATCGTAGAGAGGTGGTCATTTTAGAGAGATGGTCATTGTACAGAGGTGGTCATTGTACAGAGGTGGTCATTGTACAGAGGTGGTCATTGTACAGAGGTTGTCAATGTACAGAGGTGGTCATTGTAGAAAGATGATCATCGTAAAGAGGTGGTCATTGTACAGACGTGGTCATTATACAGAGGTGATCACTGTACAGAGGCGGCTTTTAAGTTGATTGTTGTAGAAAGGTAATCATTATAGAAAAGTGGTCGTCACTCTCTTTCTGGAGAGAGGACGTCGTTGCATACGGAGATGTGAAAGTCTTCCCTTAGTGAAGGCGTCCACTAAATATAGGTGTTCCAAAGTATAGAGGCTCCGCTGTACAATTATTGGTAAAAAAACAATCAAATACACTGCTGGATGTCATCGTAAATTCAAAGGCTGCTTGTACTTACTCCCTTCCTCTACCCCGCCCCCACCTCCCACCATTCGTCCTCACTCCAGTCTGAACCTGGAGTGCGAACAATTGTCTATACCCCCTTTTTCACATCGTAATAGGCCTTTTGTATTAATGCAACCAGTCACATGTTGTACAAAGGTAACATATATTATTGTTATATATTATTGTTATGTATTATTGTTATTGTTGGTAGAAAATCTGCCATCACGCACTGAGAAATCTTAAACAAAGACAAGTTTGACGGGTTGAAATCCTTTTCTTACCTTCTTTTTCCCTCCAGAATAGTATATTTTGTACTATGTGATCAGTTGATGCACAAGGCCTATTATATAGTTAAAATACTTTTTTAATTCAAAAAGGATTTTAGATAGGATCTACATATTGGTTATTTGAATGAGCAGTTGATGCAAAAGGTCTATCAGGGCCTTCGTACCAACGTCTTGATATTTTTAATGCCAATCTGTTAAAATTGTGAACTATGTGACCATTTGATGCAAAAGGCCTATTATATAGTTAAAATATTTTTTTAATTCAAAAGGGATTTTAGATAGGATACATATTGGTTATTTGAATGAGCAGTTGATGCAAAAGGCCTATCGGGGACTTCGTACCAACGTCTTGATATTTTTAGTGCCAAAAATTCACCTTCTATTAATAAAAGCACAGCGGACAACAAAGGCTGCTTTCCCCTTTATTTCAACATATTCAGGAAACTGCTTTCAATAATTGCATGAATTGTATAGATGGTGAAAGTCGTCATTTATGACCCTATATGGAACTGTGAGAAACACGGGTGGCGGAAATATCAAAATAGAGCTATATAATTTAGCTGAGTGACTATTTCAACATAACTTGGAAATCATAATCCGAAGCGCAGTGTAAAACCGTTTTCATCAATTCGATGAGGGCGAAAATGCTCAATAGTTATTTCCACAGAGCCATTAGATCCCTTTATTATCTTGGCTTGAAATGCCTTCTTTTATGTAGTTATTTTTAAATACTTCCATTATGGCCCTATAAATCATCATATAGAGGCGTCTTAGATTGACAATCGGAAGGTTTTACCCTTTGGAGGTCTCGTTTCAACACACCTAGTACTGATACGGCTGTTTTTAGAATGAATTGCACTGAACAAAAGTAATAAAAGCCATATGACTTCAGACCGTTTGAGTGCTCTCTTAGGTACTCCGGAAAAGTCATATATATTTTTCGATCCCATTTCTTTCATTATTCATTTCTTTGCCTTTCATTTTCTCGATCTTTTCTCGTCTTTTTCCTCTTCCTTCCTTCCTTTCGTTCGTTCGTTTCTTCGTTCTTCTTCTTTCCTTCCTTCCTTCTTTCATTCATTCTTTCGTTCTTTCTTTACTTACTTCAATCTAACATTTTCTCAGTGTTCATCTCATATCCAAAAAGAAACGTTGATCAATCCATTCTCATTTCTTTTCTTTTTTGATTACTAGCGGAAGATATTCTACCCCTTACCTAATCTCATCAAACAAAAGTTCAGCACACGATAGCTTTCATGCTCATTCATTCATTTATTAATTTGTCCTCATTCATTTATTTATTTTTTTATTCACTTGTCATGGTATTCTGGAATCTTATCAGCGGTCAAACCAATTGACAGAAAGTCTAAAGTATTTCATTGTGGCGCATTTGACTGTATTTTGGGCTACATAGGTATTTCCTCGAGAGATTGTTTGTAAAAAGTCAATAGCAGCGATTTGCATCAAGTTTCCTCCGATATACAAAACAGGAATAGCAATAAGGCTGTAAACGATAAAAAGGGGGGAAAACATAAGATTAAGCAAAAGCTAATGCTAGCGGTGAACTTCAGTAAAATTGATCTGTTCTGCAGTTAAAGGATTAACAAGCAAAAAATGAGAAACTCTTTGAAGGAACATAAGATGGCTAAAAGCTGGGGTTATTGGTCAGATTGGTAGACCAATTCAGTAAAATTTGTCGATTATCTTGGTATTAAAGGGAAGAGGGTGATCAAAACGGTTTAATTTCTGCACTAGAGACCGGTAAAGTAGTCATGTTATAATTTGTCGCTTCCTTTATATATATGAATTATTGTCGAATTTAGAAAAAGTAAGGTAAAATATAGGAAGAATATGCTCTGAAGAAAACAGATGATGGATTTATTTGCCTGTATAAATAGGAAAAGTGAGTGAAGGGGAAAATGAGTAATATATATCAAAACATATGAGCAAGATATTGAAATGATGAAAGAGATCGACGATAAGGAGGGAAGAGGGAGAGAATGGAAGAAAGAAAGAAAGAAAGAGACAGAGAGACAGAGAAATCAAGAACGAAAAATAAAAAATAAAAAATAAAAAATAGAAAACAAAGAAAGAAAGAAAATCAATAACAGAAAAGAAGTTCGAAAAAGAACTGGCTACTACCTTCGAAAAACGTTATTTAGTCTTTTCAGAGACCTTTTGCGAAACGTTTTCCCCCAGCTGTGGGGGCTAAATCATTGAGGAGGGGAATTCTACAAGAAAGACTATTAATTGAACAGAGGCACGCAAAATCTTTATGAAGAAGAAAAGATTAGGATATGTGCGGAGGGATTGGGAACTTTTTTTGAGGGGGGGAGGGGAGAGTGGTGGGTGGTATGGGGGAACTACGGAAATAAAGACACAGTTCATCTCTTGTAGATGAGGGTCTGAATGGGTCTACTAAGATTTCATCCATCCATTCATCTATCCATCCATTCATTTTAGTCTTTCAATCATTTGCTCGTTCATTCCGTTCGATCATTCGTTCTTTTGTCTGTCTCCAGGACCATGGGCTTCTGTATTTATATTTTCGCCCAGTGAAGAGTGTAAAGCACTAATATTTAGCGTCGACAGTTCCTGCTAGTTTAGGTATTAGGGGAGGAGAGAAAAGCAAAAACTTCAAATCCTGTCAGAGTCTGTGAGGAGATAACTGTAACACTACCTTCACAAATACATTTTTAATTACTCTCGCATTTAAAACTGCAACCTTTTCTAATCACTTTAGTGTATAAGTTCAAAGGGACACTAAGATCTTGTATTAATGAAGGACTTCGGTAATTCGATCCGATCAGCAGTCATTTTTACTCAAACAGCTTCAGGGCAAGAGTACGGATTGATAAAATAGATCAAAAAAACGCCAGAGGGGACTCTTTAAAACGATTTTTAACCCGGCCTCAAGATCAAGATAATCATTTGATTTAACATATTGAAAACAGGCTTCAAAAGAATAGAATGTTTCAAAAACACTCGTTTCAAGTAAAAACATAAGCGAGCGATATGCAAAAACAACCACCATACCAAGTAAAGGGACAGTGTTCAATTTCTCCAGCAACCGAATTTCTAACACAAGTATTTTGTACACATTTCCGACAACAGCCGTCAGAATTTTAGTGTGTTTTGATAGATATACTCACAGATCTCTACAGCGAGGCACGATTCATGAGAAATCGTCTTCATTAATATTGCATTGAGTCATTAACAAGACATTATCGACTTTTACACACAAGGCACTTGAATCAATTTTGTTTTCTCGTTTTGATATAATTTACAAGAAAATAAATCTCGGTAGCGAGTACTTATAATGGCGCTGAGAACACTTTGGTAGTTGTTAACTAACGAGGGTTTTTTTTAGAGAAAATTACAACGAGTAAGCTAAATCTAGTTCATCAATTAACTGGGATAGAAATCTGGAGTTTCATTGGAGGACGTTAAATCCAATCTGGAAGAGAACAGCCGATAAAAGGATCTATCACGAAAAATAATTAAATCCCAGTGGATTGAAGTTTGAATGAAATATATAATAAGAAAAATCGGAGGAAATCAAGTTAGATTATTTTTGGGATTCATTAGTGTTGATTTCCACTGTTACTAGGGCAACGCCTCAATCAGGGCTGAATACATTTATGAATGACTTTTTCAATGCAAACAGTTGAATTAACACATCTAGTCCTGATGGGCGCCATCAAGCTGTTATGCACGATAAGTAAGCGGCTGCTGTGGATGAAAATCACTTGAATTAAATGTCATTAACCACAACTTTGGGAACCCATTTAACAGAAGGGAGTAAACCTTTAAAGTGCTGGACTACCATGCAATTTCCAGTCATTTTGTTGGCTTTCTTCGTTGTGTGAGCATGGATGATATTGAGCGTGTAAAAAAGGTTTTATAGCCCAGCCTAACTGTTCAATTAAGGCAGTAATTTAGACGATAAATGTTCTCAATGATCGATATTTGCACTCGTAAATTACTGGCGACGTTGAATGGCTTGATTTTATGATGGACGTACTAAAAGCCCCAACATGGACGGCAACAAATTAATTGCTATAGGTGTATTCTGTCCTGTAAGACTTTAAAAGACTACGTATTGCTAAACCTGTCACAGACGTCACCTAGAGATCTCTCCCAGGCTCGAAAAAATGACCCCAATACAAGCAATCAAAAACAGACTGTGAGATTTGCTCACGTGGCAACCAATTCAGTGCTAGAAATATTTCCTATAAGGAAATCAGTGTGAAATTTTCGTTTGATTTGGCTTTAAAACAACCGCATAAACTCAACGTATGGCTGGTGATAATCTGTTTATGTCCTTTCAGCCGAATTTATTTTGTTATTGTGTTAGGACAATTTTGATTGACGAAGACGTGGCTTTTTGCAGTTGTGGTTAAGATACATTAAATCTAACACAACGTTTAGGCCATTAAACCTCCAAGTACAGTTTTAAAGATGTACACTAACGAATGTCAAAATCTTTAATCCCTTCTTATCAATTCTACCGCTTTGAATAAAAAGTGAAAGAAAGAAAATGACGTGTTCAGATTTCTCAGCCATTTCTCATTCAAAATTAACATTTCCTGAAGTCAAGAACTGTGCAATAACGTTTAAATTGTTGTTTCTGTGGGATATTC
Source organism: Telmatactis stephensoni (assembly GCA_029948255.1). Lineage (NCBI taxonomy): Eukaryota > Metazoa > Cnidaria > Anthozoa > Actiniaria > Isophelliidae > Telmatactis > Telmatactis stephensoni. Next base: position 158,685 of record JALIZF010001571.1, on the reverse strand, counting down.
CTCAATTGCTGATGATACTAATAGATAGCCACAGCAAAATGATCACACGCTCATTCTAGTTGAGTTACTTTTTTAAATGCTTAAACAAACTGGACTGACATTTCATAACATTCCACTGAAAGGCCAAGTCCTTATTTACGTAAATCCTTTGATGATTTGACATCCAAACTGGGTCAAGCCGAAACTGGGAGCATAATTAGAAACTTATTGTGTTGACTTAGCTTGGGCCAGGGGAAATCTGTACTGTAAACATGTTTAGTCGGTGTCGAGGTTACAGTGCTATCTTGGAACAATCTTTTATTAAAAAGTGGGTATTTTGCTATTTTTCCCCATGTTGAACTCAAATAAACATTATATGAAAGACTGGCCGTGATTATCTAGGACTCGTTAACTTAAAATCTAATCGTCTTGAGATTCCAATTTGTTCTTTTTTTGGGTAAATTATGAAAAACCGAATATCGATCTATGTAGAATCTTTGATCACAGTCGCTAACACAGCTTTTTTATCGCTTCGTACTCTCAAGATCACTTCAGTGGGCCATCGATACCAGCTTAAAGGATTCCTAAACCTTTTGAAGCTGAAGAATTCACTACAATAAATAACAAAACTTATACTTCCGTCTCGAGAAAAAAAATAAAAAGATTATCAAAATTACTCCATTTCACCGCTTGTGAATTTGTTGCCGATTCAAAGAAAAATTCATCGTATAAAAATTCTATTTTTCTTCAATATTGATTTTACTGTCGGGAGAGTTTTTGCTATTGGCGCGTATTTTGTACGTAAAAACGGGGTGCTAAGAAAAATCCGCATGGCCTAATCGTTTTCACTCCCACTAGATACAACGACAGGCCATTTCAATTATAAATCAAATTTCAAGCAAAATATCTAGCTATCTGTGAGCGATCATAAAGCTTCAGCATGTTACCTTTTCCATTGGTTCGAATTTTATTTAAAGCGCTATTATTTTCGACTTTGTCAATGATCTTTGTTCTTCGTGAATAAAATGATGGTAATTGAGAAGGCGAAAGAAAAATAAATAATATTCCCTAAGAAATGAAAATTGAATAACATGAAAAATAATGAGAAGCCTCGTTGGGGGCGTTGAATTTGAAATCAGAGTAGCGTGTACATAGTCAAGAACTAGTGAAATATTGGCCGTTTCTACGCTCTACATTGAAAGGCTTTATAGAGCAGAAATGAAGAGAGATTTTGTTTCTGTCAGGCCAAAAAAGATTAAGCACCTTTGGAAGTGAAATATCTATCTATCACTTATCTTTCCATTCCAACCACATTCAAATCTTTACTTGAACGACTGCCTTAAGATTAATGGTCCCTTGGTTCAACAAAAAAGACAAATATTCGTATTTTGAGATAGAATTATCTTGGTGAATATCACTGGATATCGAGGATAGAAAATCTCTCTCATTAGAACTGTACTCATCTGTGACACGTTGGTTTCACAGTTGAAGATAGCATCCATGTGAGGGAATTTCTGATGGCTTCATTATCATGCGAGTTTTTCAGTTCCGCCGATTGTGAGCTTAGCCGAGAAAGCCTTCCTTTTAATCACCAAATTACTACAAAATTATGTTCCATCTTTGCTGAGAAAAAAATGATTGATTTTGTTTGTTTGGGGTGAATTTTTATTCCACGAGAAATTTTAGAATTGAACGGAAAAGGGGTCAAGCCTTTTCAAATTATGCTTAAATAATCGTAATATTTTATTCTTCTTCAACCTTAGCGTCTCCGGCACTGAGATTGTTTTTGAGTTTTTCTCGAAGTTTTTTTCTTTCTGGTTTTTTGTTTTGTTTTTTGTTGTTGTTTTTTTTTAATTGTCAAGCGAGAGACTATGCTTCTTTTCTCCGTTTTGGCCCTGTGAATTGATATTCCAAGTCGAACAAATCCATCTAACCATGGGAGTTTATTTGGTATTCAGGATCTGTCAACTCGAGTCACTGTATACACAGTTCTGGGCGGAAGTTTGTGTTCAATCACTGAAAAAGAAACCCTAAAATGCAGACCTAATGTAATGGTTTTGATGGCTGATCTCTGTAATGACTGGCAGTTTCGGAAATCTCGACGCACTCGGCATCCCAAAGTTCAAAGCTATTCACATCTGTTGTGAACGGTTTGAGAAACCTTAAAAATATTTGGTCAGATCGGGAGCGGAAGTAGCCTAGAGTCATCCATAACACAAACAGTTCATCGGTGAATTCTGTTTTGGCAAGAAACCAGTTAAATAGCTAGCTTGCCTTCTCGGTGTCGGTGATGTGATCGCAAATGGACAGCATTCTCATTGGAACTGTCAACATTTGCTAAGATCATCGCCAAAGAAACGAAAATTAAATTTTAAACGCGTTGTCCTAGAGCATAACACTCCTCGACACTGTCTTGGTCTTGTCGTTTGTTCGCTAGAGCGTGGACGGAAATATCGAATAGCACAACAAGCTGAACCGTTGCCTTGGTAGAATCATTCCTTGGGAAGTAGTAGAGGGAACCGAGAGGCCAGCGAGCCTTGGTAATTGGTTTTGAGCCACGTGGCGTAGGGTACAACCCCCGCTATTGTCTTCAACCAATCACAGCCACCGCTTTACCGGTCTCTCATGTGACATGTAAGAAGTCCGGCTGGTTTTCAGCTCCCACACATCAGAACAACATCGCATTGATTCGCCTCTCTCCGAGCCAGAATATGGGTTCGCTTGATAATTTTGTATGTCTTCACTGCATCACGGAACCGTCTCAAGAGCGTGAAGTCGATAGCGAGGACGAAAATATCACAGCTCTCTCATGGCTGCTGGTCAACGCTAAATCGAACGAGGTTTGTTGCTATTGCTAGAAAAATAAAATTGTTCCTACATTTTATATTTAGCCTATGAAAGTTTTGTTATGTATCGCGGTGTAGATAAAAAAATTTTTGTCCTCTTGTTGACATTTTTACGAGGTTAGGTGGTTGACCCATTTTAGTCGAGTTATGCTCATCAAACTGTATTTTCTAAATCTATGCCGAGTTCAGCTTGGTAGTGTCCAACACAGTGTTGTGAAATCGTCAGACGAGATTTTGGATAGTACGACCACCAGTGAACTCACCGAAGCCGAACAACTAGAACAAGCTTTGCTACAGGTAACACTTCTCACATATCTATATATATACATATAGCTATATATTTCTTTTAACAATACTGATTCCACTTCGTACATTTATATACGTACACACGCGCTCCTCCGACTAAATTTCACGCTTTTCCCCCTCAATAACAAACGTGTCGAAAACCTCTGGCAAAAACGTTTTATTTGATTCAAGGCTGTCTCAGGAATACAAGGGGATCCCGAAACGAGAAAATATTATTGGAGTAAAATATGATACCATGAAGACGTCAAACTGGAGAAAGTATTTCGGATTACGACTTCGACACACACACACACACAGACATAGAGAGATTGAGAGAGGAGTATAGACTTCGTCGTTATAAAATGTAAAATAATAATCGAACGGACGCTAAAGAAAGTGCGTTACAAACAACTTTCAGTATTACTTAATGTTGATCTTTTGAGAGAGAAAAATACACGACAATTTTGATATGACATATAAAATATTTAGTTCGAATATTAAGTTTTTTTAAAGCACTGCTTGTTGTTCTATTCCAAATATATACAGAGCCATAATATATTCCACCGAGCTTAGGCATTAAATATAGACACAGTAGCTGTTGAACAATTTCAAAGACTAATTTTAGAAGAAGTAAATTATCTTATAAAGGTCTATGTACACTATTCTGTACGGTAAGGGGTGAATGTATCTCGATTGATAGGTTACGGAGTTTATTATTCTGCTATTTTTATCATCAAGTTCTATTTTTCATTTTCATTATAAGGCTTTATATTCTAACGTTCTAAGGTATCATCGAGGATTCTCAAACTTTCCAAGTTTCCTAATAAAAGCCCCCCGTTGAACAACATAATTTTCGAATTTACGTCCACATGCAATATTAATGCCTCTTTTATAAGTGTTAATCACAGTCGAGCTTGACCAATGGTATAAAGATCTGGAATGCTAACGACTCGACCCGTTTCTAAGGAAATGGAGAAGGCGAAAAGAGTATTTATTCGTCTTGAAATTGTTCATTCAAATCGTGAACTGAACGTGACTGTATAGACTTGGGATGATCTACAGAGGTCTAAGGGTAATCCAGTATGTACAAAAACAAGTTTCTCGTTTTGGCACGTTTTTGATGAACGGAGCGAGCGATCCCCAACATTATATTTAAGTCCTGACGAATTTATTTAAGTTTGTCGTTTCAGTAATAAGAAGGCTCGTATTTAAATATGGCCCTAATTAACAGGAAATCTGTGTCAAAGAGCCGGTTTTTTCCTTTGAAATTACTGTGAAATACGCTCAAACCCAATTTGATAACATTTAACTCTCGTTCGTTTGGAGTTAAGAAATATGCATTTCGAAAATCGTGAATGACTGATTTTCACCATTAATCAGCGCAGCGAATATTGTATTTACACGTCGTCTCAAAAAGATTTATACTACTGGATTTAATATGCTGTACAAAAACACCTAAGTGTCGCACGCTTTGTAGATTAGTTCACAGGGATTTCTAAGGAATTTCTAGCCATTTTTAAGACATCATTTCTCTGTATATACGTGCTAAAACGAGGAATTCTGCATTTGTGTACGTTTTGGAAAACCCCTTAAGTGTTATTCGATCTGTCAAACGTTGATTGATTGACAGATAGCAGAGCGAAAGAAACAAAATGATTTTCATCAGCGACGGAATGGATTGTTTGCATGTATTTTTCGTAATGATAATATTTTTCCTATCTAATTAAGACTGGCAGTAAATTTCATTGGGACACTTTTCTGCTTTCGAACCCAAATTTCTCCGTATAAACAAAAAAAGTGAAGCGAATGGAAGTGCGTCCTCTTTCGACACGGTAATCCTCTCTCTGCATGTTTTGAAATTGGCTTTTGATTCTATTCATAATTCATACTTTAAATACTACGTTGCTGTCAACATAGAGCGAAAATATGAACCATTTCCATACACCAAAACTAAAAGGAAATACTTTCTCTGAATCCTTTACGATATTTAACCGGAATTCTTCACGTGTCTTCGAATGAACTGTCGCGCGAGCTCGATTACAACTCAACAAAAATATGAATCTCTTAGTTTCCGTGATCAGAATCAGGGAAATATCTCTTCCATATCTATGTAAAGTAAGTTACTATATTTCCATAATTCTCAGACCCTTTTATGCCCTTCATGGTCGAAGGTGAACCACAACTAAATTTCCAAACCCCAAAATATACAATGGCCGCACTTCGGCACGTGTAAAAAAAGCTCCCAATTCACCATTTGACTACACTAATATTTCGAAATCGTTTTTCTTACAAGGCCTACGTTAGTATTGGGATTTCCTCTAGCTGGCAGCGTCGTGTTCGTCTTTTTTCCAAGTATCCCACTGTCAACACAGACTAGTTTATATTCATAACATTGTATGATTTTAAAAATAAGAAATTGAGAGTGGAATTAGCCATACAACAATACAAAAATTACGCTCTCGTTAGGAATTATTGATATCTTCTAAGTCCCGGCTTTTTTGTTGCCGATAGTCTATCGGTGTTTGTTCATTCAAAGACGGAGATCTAAAACATGTTTTGCTTATTGAGAGATCCTGGTGTCATCGGATTTCTAAATTACGCTTGTTGCATTCAAAACACAACGTACTGGAATCTAGAACTGTCTGCGAAATTAAAAAACAATTAGTCAGCGCGAAGACCTTTATAGGCGAGATAATTAGAAACAGCGTACACCAATGGAGGATTAGAAACATAAGCAAAACCACCAAAAACCACGCATCGCTTTGAAACATTGCTACACACACAATCGCAGAGGCCTCCTCTTCTCCATTGAAATATTAAAATTTCAAAAGCGTAAGAATAAATTTGATTGTACATATGAAAGCTCGACGCTTTATTAAAATGACAATCTGAATTGCTTAATAAAGCATCCAAACTGCGATGGTTTAGCGAAAATGAAGTCACAGTTTTCAAGTTGAACGAATTAGCTGACTAGAGTGGACCACGAACAAACAAAAATAGAAAAAATGCTGTTCAAAAAACTTTCAAAATTCATAAACTATTTATAGTATTTTATAGCTTTGTCTGCCCTTCCTCTTATAATCCTCTTTCTGTGGTGATTTTCAATATTCTTTCTGATAAATATTGCCAAAAGATCCTAGTGAGATGGTTTTGCGAATTTGCGCATGTATCTATCTTCCTTCTATTTTTCTCTTGTGTTGACAGCTGCGAGCCTCGTGTACAAACCATGTTTTCATAAATTGAATGTAATCGAACTTCATCATGAGTACACAGTGGGAAGAAGCGGATAACAGTATAACAATTAAATACAATAGGAAAAAAGTTAGACAAAAACAAATACAATCATGCCTAGAGCGTAAAATGTGTAAGGCCAATAATTCATGAATTTCAACCTTTTGGCAATAACAACAAAAGCTCAACGAACTTCATCTTCTTCTATGATTTTTCTTCTACTTTTTAAAAAAGTTTAAATTTAATGATGTAATTTTCTTTTTGCACGGTATGAAAATGATTTGTTTTTATCTGCTACGTCGTTTCGTCACAAACTTAATGTACGTTTACTGTAATTTTCTTCAAGCTGCTAGGATGGAATTCAAAAGTTGTTTATCAAGCATTTACACCCTTTTTTTCTTCTTCTGATAGAAAGAAAATGGAAGAAACTCGTGACAATGAGACACATTTACTACGTTACAAATCCCTCAAGTCGTGACGTAGTGAATGCACAAACTATTCCAAAGAAATCGCAAAAGCCTTTTTTCATGTTTAATGTTTGCAGTATTTGCTGAAGATTTTTCGTGTTGATCTTATTTATTGCCAAGTATAAGGTAATGAAATCGAAATCGAAAACGTCCATCAGTCTAAAGAACAAAACCAACAAATCAATCCACCTCTCGTTTCTAACTAAACCTCAACAAATCCCTTCAAAAAACGCTTCACAATGGGCGAAAATCACTATAAACCTCAAATTCAACTCCTAACGGCTCGAAATCATTCTATTCTCAACTTTTTCCATCGTAATTTGTAGCTACCGAACCACTTAGATAAGTACGAGTTGTTCTTGATTACATTGTCATTCAACGGCTCTTATCGATTCGGATATGTTTGACTGATCAACACGTCCTGCTAAGGTCTCAAAAACGCTGTCCTATAAAGTTGATTACATTACAGTTCCTGGAAATATTTTACTTGTGACAGATTTGTTTGAGAGTCTAGTGGGAACGGTAAGTGGATAATGCAAGAGTATTAGTCAACCTATCTCATGAACAAACTTTGCTCCTCGCCGACTGAAATTGAAAGATTGACGAGAATATGTTGAACTAAATGCTTTTAAAACTGCAAATAATGTTTCCAAATATATCCGACGTTAACCGGCAACGGGGCACTGATGTCGGCTAACAACGATGACCATAAACTTAATGTAATCTTACTGCTTCAAAAATGTTGCTATTGGATTATAAACTTAACCTTATACGACAACAACAGTGACAAAACAAACGAGTTTGCTTAATTCTCTCATTACACTTCTTCGGTGCAAATTTGTTATTTTCAAGGATATAATTGGACCTGAATAGGCATTTCCTCAGGCAATCAGCAAAATAATTGTTTAGAACTGCTTGAAGACGTTCTTCGACAACGAAAACGGCAAGATTACGATTGCAGTTTTCAATATTTTAAATCGCAGCTTTCTAAGCGTGGTAGTCATGGCGACCAGATAGCTGGCCATCTATCTATTTTTAATATGAAGATCAACATCGATGGCTGTGATAGAGAAACTTGTGGTGGTGATGGCGACGTAGATAATGTTGCTTATTGCGATGATGGATGACAAATACGATGATGGTAACATTTCGCTCAAAAGTAATGCGTCTAGAACGTTTTTGATGTTACGCCGTTCTTTTTCTAAGACAAATAATTGAATTACGCATTTTAGCCTCAACAAAAAGATTAAAAGTTTATTAAAAAGCGAACGACAACGTAAAAAGTAAAGAATACAAAAAAGGGTAAACTGAGATAGGTCGGTGATTTCAGACAAATGTAAACATGAAAAAGAAAGGGAAAAAATAAAAGCAACCGAAAAGATCAACGATCAGGAATGTTCGAGAAAAAAAGAAAATCGAAGACAATTATATTTGATAAATATACGAAAAAAGAAACAACGACTTCAAGAAAAAAAACGAGGAAATTAAAAAATGGAGAAAGGAAAGGAAAAGAGAAGCCAAGAAAGGAAAGTTAGGAGAGAAAATATTTGTTTTACTTCGTCTTACTTTCAATACTAATTAGACTAAAAAAGCACCAAGCTAAAAACGCTTTCTCAACTCGTTACCAAAGTTGGTCAATATTGATGCTCTTAGAATTGTTAAGCTGAACAACCAAAGAAAATTGCCGAGACCACAACTTGCCAGTGATAAATTAACTTATTCTAGGACGAAACTCAAACGTCAAGACGAAAATACCGTTTTCGACTTAACATGATTTCACTTTTTTCATTTTATTTCGTAAAGAATGAATATAGAATGTTTTGACTGTAGGATATTGTTCAGTTTGATGGATTGAAGACCTTAAGGTCATTTATCAAAGACTTGGACAGTTATTGGACCAAGAAAGTAATACAGATTTCGTAGGTGTGCGGTGATAGGTTATCTAGGTTTTTATCACAATGTAATTTGCAGCTATTTCGAGTACATGTACATTTGATATCCAAAACAAAACGATTTTATTGGACCACGGGATATTACCCTGAAGTGCATATATTTATATGAATATTACATTATAACCACGGTTTTCAATTAAGATAATTTTTTGAAGCTTAGAGCTGTGATTACTATGATTAACATGCTCTCTCGAGACCTCCTTGTTGCTAGGAAACAAGGATTTGATTGACTGGTCGATACCATAACGTGGCTAATTCATAAAATAGCGGATATGTGCTCAAGTCCGGAAAATATCATATTCATTTCATCCGAGCATTTTGGTCAACATAATTAAAGGGTTGAGGTTAGATTTCCTTTGATGAAACTGAAGAGTGGTGTTTGGCTGACATAGGAAACGTACCATCAACGTCATTAATGCACTAAGGCACTTAAATGGCTTCCCTCAGGTTTGGACAGATCCAAAAAATCTACAGATTTCTTTCGTGGTACGCCCCGAAAGATTCCTTCGTTGAGGAAATATTTCATCTTCTATAACAGACCAGAAAATAAAGATTTATTTATGAAAGTTTCTCAAATAATTGCAAATAAAGCCATTCGAGTGCTATGGTACCGCAAATGCGCACATTTTGGCGCGAAACATTGTAATGGCTTTTACACCAGTTATGACGTTTGTTGAAAAAACACCACACAATTTAGACTCAAATATTATTCCAAATTCAGTTAACGTACTGATCTACTTCCGCATTTTATTTTTTTCCCTTTAAATTGAATTTCTGTACAGATTGAAGTTGGCTTAAATTGAATTGGATTTAAAACATTCTTCAAGACTTTTGTCACAACAAATTCGTTTCTACTTTATATCTTATCTCTGTTAAGTCTCATATAAACACACATACACATCTAGTACGATTTACGTTTGGCACTGTAATTTGAGTTCCGTGGGCTCTAAGTCAAATGTGGCAGGCTCCAGGCCAGAATAAGTTCAAACGGAGAATAATACCATTTAAAACGGAAAGTCACTTTTTCCGATTCTTTTTAACGCTAACCTAACCCTGACACCAACATCAAATATTTTGGCTGACAAAATTTCACCCTATGTTTGTTAATTTACTATAAAAATAGTGTCTATAGTTTTGTTTTTTTGTTGTCGTTTTCCCCTAAAAAATTTTCTTCGATTTAGTTTGAGGACTTCCTGGAAGAGAAACTAGCGAATCAGGGCGAGCGATGGTGCGTGGTAACAGACGGACAGCTGACCCTACGACACAATCTACACTGCGATGCCATCAAGAAGAAGATTAAACCATCACATAACTTCTATACCTTCTACGATCTTCGAAAAGAGTTCAAGAAAATCGCCAAAAATGGAACAGAATTTAACAGTTTGGATGACATCACGTCTTGTATCCTTTGTTATCTTGTTGGGATTCCTGTGTGTAATAATGATAAATAATAATAAATGTCAGGCCCGAGGAGTAGAAAACTCTATGCACTCATAGACATCAGCAAAAGTCCGTTTAAACACTAATTGAACAACTGTTGTCGGCTTGTCAAAACCACAATCTGTCGAGGGTTAGACCGCTATGACATCTGGGAAATATGATTGAAATTTCAGTCACGATAGCGAGATAATTCGCGATGAGGATCTGAAATGCAAACACTCATATTGCACAAATTCAAACCCGACAATGATTGTTCAATTAGGTGGAAACGCAAACTAACGGAGTCGGGCCTTGTTCTCAGCAGCGACGGAGTCAAGGGGAACACGCAGACTTGCTCAGTAGCAGTGCCTTTTGTTTCTAGTCCTTTTAGAAGAGTTTGCACTAAGTCTACACCGTTTGTTCGTATGCTTGTCACACTGATTTCCTGTCAGATCGTGTTGGGTGGGATCTGATTGAATTCTGTTGAGAGTAAGATTCCAAGGGAAAAACAAACAAGTCTGTTTTTAATGTCTTTCCTCCCCCCTTTCCCCCAGCAGGTAAACTACCAACTGGTTTCACTCAAGGAGATCGTGTGGTAGCTCAACGTTGTTTCTCTAAATGTGGCTCCGCAGGATTAAAACCACAATACATGGGAGACAATACAAGCTTTACTCGCTGTCACTTTTCCTCGCACAAGACATTGCAATGGGTTTCTATTAGACGTGTTCATCATTGCAAGGGGTATAATAAACAAGCGACTGTGAATCAGAGAGTAAAGGAAAAGAATGACATCTATCTATAATATCTATTACAAAATCTGTAAGAAAACATTTGACAGATTTCATTTGGGTTGGAAACCTTTGTTACGGACAAACGATAACGTAACGTTTACGCACGGAAAACGAATGCATCAAATCAGAGTCCAAACTGACTTACAGTTACGGTAAAGTTACATTGAGGCCAAAATCAAAACCGTAAATCATCAATTATAAGGTGTCTAATCTAGCTATTATTTGTCCTATATATACTAGTTATGATACATAGATATTCAAGTCCTGTACAAACACTTCTAACAACATCTAGAATTGTTGGCCCCAACCGGGCCCCCCCAGCACTGTTGGCAGTTGTTGATCGGAAGTTCAAACCGACCCAACGTTGTGTTATGCTTTAGTGATAACTGAACCGCAAAGAAAAGTTGAACGTTGTGGGCTCAAAGCGGTGTCCAAATGTCTCCAACATATTCGTTGGAGGCAACATTGTTAGGAACGTTTGCACGGACCTTTAAAACTACAGTTAACTTCATTTAGCTTCTGAACCCCTGGTTAGGCTATAGGGTCATTAGCAGTATGAGCACTGAATACCAGCTCTCATACAGAACAGCAAGACGTTCCGTTTAGTTCAAAAGTACTCTTATGTAATCTCGAAATTCCTTAACGCTACCACAGACTGTGACATCGACACGAATAACAATAGTCCAGCTGGCCTGGACTACTGCAGGCTCATGGGAAATGCCATATTATTTTTACTCAAAAAAGGTAATTTAGATCATTAAAGAATTTAATGATGGAAATGAGGTGGATCATTTGGAGGGGAATTATTAGACCATCCCTACTAGACTGATGCCACACCTTCACAACGTGACGTCTGAAGGCTATTCCTTACATACTTGGAAATCTCACGTTGTTTCGCCCTTGATAAGGATCGTCCAGCATGTGATTCATACACGTGATGTTTGGGAACAACAAACAACAATTATAAAGTGGGAGCACGGATGGACAGATAAGAGGTTGAAAAACCAATGGATGAATAAGATGAAAGATGACGATTGGAAGGATAGATGACGAGCATTTTTATGGATGGATGGGTGATTGGATGGATGGATGGATGGATGGATGATCGGTGGAAGAATAGATGGACTGACAAAAAGAAGAGAAGATGGACGCAAGGCCTGAATGTTAGGTTCAAGAATAACGATGAAAAGATACATCGATGAATATAACAGCAATGGCGGCTCCCCTAATACTATGTATGAATAGATCAATAGTTTCCACAAACATTTGGACCGAAAGTTCAAGAATGAATGAATGCAAGAATAAATAAGACGTATATGCGCTTCAAATGATACGATCTCCATACATACCACGCAGCGCTCCCAATAGGAACAAAGATCAATTTTGACACAATAACAAAATTGCTCAGACACATGTCTCCTCTATAACCTATTAAATCTATTTATAAATCATCGAAGCAAACAGCAATTTAATTTTTCCTGAAGAAAAGTTCAAGCTCGTTTACGTGGTAATAGAACCATCTGTCATTGTTTCGGTCTTTACGTGAAGCTTATTAGGTTAAGAGGAAGGCTTTGTCTAGACATAGCGTGCCAGAGGTCAGAAACGAGTCTAAACGAAAGCCGTAATGTTTTTATAAATAATAGACCATATATACCACAACCAAACCGATGCCAAGGTCGACAAGACCTCCCTACAGAGTACTCACGTCCTTTGGAAAACCATAAACATTTGTTGGTAGAAACTGATAAACCCCAAGTAACCTTTTTAGTTAGGTCGAATTGTCTTTTTCTTAATACTTTTTACAGAAACAATATTTGGAGTGAACATTGTAAATTCTCGAAGGGAAAAAACAATCCGAAAATGTGTGGCCCTGATAGCAACCCAGGCAACCTTCCGAACGTTGTTTGGTGGTGAAAATAAACACGAAGCAACTTAAGTTTGGTATAATTTTAAAATTCACAATAGAAATGGAATTTGGAAGGAATATTTGAATTTTGTGAGGCGGAAAGTAAAGAATAAATTCCAAAGCGACCGGCTTCTTTCACCTTTTCCCGAACGAAAGAGGGGAAAGAAGATTCTACCAAACCCGCTAAAACAATCTGGAGAGGTTCGTTGGGCAACAATTTTAGAATTACTAAGAAGTCTTTTGAAAATCCAGTCCCCGCAATTATTACACAATACCATATACGTAAAGTTCATTCTTAAGGTCGAGGTCTCAAAAACTCAACATCTCAAATGTACTGAGAGTTTCAATGAGTTATATTTGCATTTAGGAAAACCTGGTGAAATCGAAGTTTAGTAAATGAGCACATTAGGTAATACTTGGTGAAGCGTATTTCGTAATACATCACCACAAATATAAGCACAAAGTGAAGTTTGTCTCTGTTATCTATAAGCTAGCCATCAAGTACAATACATGGTTTGTATTTGCGCAATATAATAATTCTAATACGATTAACGGATATCAATACTACCACTTAAACCGCGCTTTCTTGACCACTGTTTAACATTTATTGAAGTCGGCTTTAAGGTTTCACTTAATCCGACCACAATTCATGCTAATCCGACCACTCCCACAAAAGTCCTTTGTGTTTAGGCTATCTATTGCAAAACTGAATTCTAAGTTACCGCCAAAAACTTTGCTAATCCGACCACTAACACCACCGATGAACAATGCCATAATGCTGTCTTCTGCAAAAGTTAAGACTTCAAATGCTACCACCAAAAAACTAAGAGCAATGATAAGAAACTGGGGGTGCCATCAATCGAAAAAGCAAAGCCACTTCAAAAATACCCGAGTAAAAAGTCTGCTAATCCGACCAAGACCACTGAAGGGAAACTCTTATATTTTCTTCTCTAAATTTACTTCGTTGAAAAATTTCTTGACCAAAATCAGTTTGCTTTGATCCTACCGAAACAAGCGACCACCACTATTAGCAAACCTAACAAACTTGTAAAATGAAACCTTCAGTTTTAAACATTAAAATGTAATGTTTTTAAAACTAAACGATTAACTTCAGTACCGATACTAAATTCTTCCAAAGTAGGCGGCCCCATAAACGCCTGCAATAACGTTTACGAAAAGGGTTATCAGATAATTTGTTTTTGAGTGCTGGAAATGTCGTCAATCTCACCATCAAGCTGCTGTAATTCATTATTTGCGCAAACCCCACTACCGCAACAACCGTTGATGGAAACACCTAAAATAATACCCACCAGCCTAGTCGCATTCATGACAAGCTAATGGTATTCGCAATAGAATTAGGCGGCAAGCCACTTCTTTTGTGAACACTGTTGATATCCCTCAAGTCATGCTTCGTCTGAAAACATCTTTTTATTGCAGGTCACGTATTTAAGGAGGCAGAAAAGATAAGCGCAAAATATGAGCCCGGACCATGGTATGTACATATGGAAACGATCGATTATATATGGTATAAGTTACATAGAGACTATCACATGATGTTTATACCTAGGTCCAATTAATTTGATTAATTGATTAGGTCAAAGAAGGTATATACTTCATGAAGGGTGGACTTAAAGCCTCCATGATTCTATATATACTTAGTATATACGAATTTTCTGAGAGAGAAAACTAAATCTCATTCCCTATTTCCCATTTCGCTGTTTATTAGAAAACGTCGGTATTTTTAGCTACTCTTGCAAAATGCGCATATGTATCAAAAATTAAATGAGTCACGTGATTAAAAAACGTCCAACGCGCCGAATTTTCTCGAAGTCTTTCCCACGCTAAAATATTCATTCAAGTAGCCATAGTCTAAATCCCTTAATCACGTTACTATCTCTCGTATCTTCGAAATGCGATTTTAGAATAATGTTCTTGAGATAATATACCTTAACGACCCCGTACAAGTTGACCCTCAAATAATATCTTTCCCGCGCCCACGATCTTTCCGTTTCAGCTGCAGTTTTTCCCTTCTTTGAATAATTCACTTGGGTTGATGTGTTTTTCAGTATTGGTCCCGTATTGGATGAAACAGTTTTAAGAGCCAGAGGTCTACCATGGCAAGCATCGGATCAGGACGTAGCGAACTTTTTTCGTGGTTTGAATATTATCAAGTGAGTATATAAACTTTAAAGAAGCAGCGTGAAACGTCAGCACAGTTAGTAGTTCAGATTTAAACAATTTTATAGATTCTATGTACGTGTTATTCCAATTTTAAAGTCTCACCCTCCCCTCCCCCAAGTGTTTTAGTTTCGGTCCAATATTATTTATTATAGCTTATTTACCAAATTAATCTTTGTGGTGAAGGTCGATTATTGTTTTGCTTTTGTTTGCTTTTTTGCTCAATTACGTGTTTGCTCGTTTGTTTGTTTGTTTGTTTGTTTGTTTGTTTGTTTGTTTGTTTGTTTGTTTGTTTGAGTTTTTCTTTGCTAACTCTTTTTAGTTGCTTGATTTTTTTATTTTAAGGCAATGCTTTATTATCATTATTATTTTAAGACTATTTCAATAGTATTTGTCGTAAAAAGTCTTCAAATTTTTATCTCCATATAAATACACAAATTTCGCACACGCACTGCGGGACCGAGCCACTCTCTCAAGAGCTCTGGAGGAGGTTGTTACACACTGTTTCCTCTCCTTGTTTATCGATAGCTCGACTAATTGTTAATCTTCGTTGATAAGCCGCAAGATAAACATCATATTAGATGGTGAAATATGCCAATTTAAAAGCGATTGGGTCTGTGAACTTCAAATCGTCACACACAACAATGTGTTGAGTTTTGGGTGAGCAAAATGTCAACAAGACTTGACTTTCGCAAGAAACTTTTGTATCTATTTGTTTTTGTCAAATGAATGTTTTCTCGATGAAAATAAAAGCGCCAAAGATATTTTTGCACGGCTAAGCTACACAGATTGCGGTTTTCAGGTCATTAAGAGTGATAAACATTCCCTATTTCGCCATCTCCGTGTCTTAATTTTAGTGATGAAAATTTAATTTGGTTTTCTTATCGCGATGAAACGCAAGTCTATTGAACGACTGCACGTTCGTAAAAGAATACGAAATAAAAACAACACTTAAAATCGATAAATAAAAGGGGGTTAAATATAAACAGTTGTTAAAAAAAGAAATATGAAGAAATATGAACTATATGAATAATTGGTTTACACTTGTCGCGAAAATTAATCAGTGAAACTAACCACTCAATTGAACGAAGATTCAAGAAGAAAAGTTCTAAAAATGGCCAAAATGTGGTTAAAATGGTCAAAGATTTACTACTTGAAATAATTGTAGAATTTAAAAGCTAAAAATAACAAACAAACAAACAAACAAAAAAGGGTGATTTTTCGGTCCTTCTCGCATTCCGTGACTTGAAAGAATATTATTTTATTGCTTAGAGAACGTAGCTTTTTCGACGCAAAACTCAGCGTCGAGTTTGGTAAACAATGCTTTGCATACAATGAAATATTGCTGATGTCAAGACTGCATGATGAGCTTATGAAAACGACGTGAACTTGTCTAGTTGACAGTTTTTTGTTCTTCAACAATACTTAGCGACGGGAAACCCACGCTTAAATATGCACCAAACATTAGCTCTTACGCTACAGAAAATCCTATTCAGATGAAATAAGATCAAAATCTTTACTACTTTTGTAAAAAATTGAATAATTAGATGACCTTGAAGATTTTTTAAGCTTTGATCACTGATCATCTGATCCACTGGTGTGGTGCCGACCTGTACAACTTTCTTTTCTAAACAAACTGAAATCTCATCTGGTTTTCTGGTCTGTTTATACGCCTTTGATAAACTGTTGTCAATTGAATTAGATTTTACAAGCGAATGGATTTGCGAGGTATATTTTCGTTGGAGCTTCCAACCACAGACTCATCTAGTATGCACAAACAACGCCCCCAGGAATAACCCACTTTAATATGCTTTAAGGATACGACGCATACATCTCACAAGCGCCTATTGTACTACTGAGGTCTGTTCCACTAATGAGACAAACGAAAAACTCTTTCAAACGAACCGCGCTATAGTTTCACTCCTAGTCCTTGGAAGGTAACTCAGTTTTTGTCGGTAACTTTTCCAAGTTTGACAACAGGCTCTAGGCCAAATGTGGTTGTGAGCATTAAGTGAAACGGCCGGTAACGCTGATGCAGTTGTGACACGTATCCTAAGCACTGTAGTCATTCGTCTGAGAAAAAAACACAAGAACTAAACTGGTTCCAGCGTCGAACGAAGGTAAAACATTTGATAACACAGTAGGAAATACTACTAAATCCTAGATTTTTACTTCTGTTTCGTGTTTTTATTATCATTCTAGATTTTAATTTTCAAAACAATACGACACTAGGAAAGGTATAAAAGAAGTTCTTCATTGTCTCGCAGTCTTAGTTATACAGACACACATTTAATACATTTTGAAGTAATTTTACTCTCTTCAGTCATTGAAAAATATCAGAAACTGATCATTGTGTACTGACAACTGAATTCTGTTTCAATTGAATTCTTAATTCCCTTAAGAACTGTACAATTAATGATCGTCACGTACAGTTTTTAAGTTATTTCTTAGTTCTTTTCATTAATTAGTGTTTTTACTTTGGAAATCTTCAGCCTATTTCTTCGATACTTTAATATCATCTTCATATCGTATTTGTGTTTCATCCCTATTTGAACTAGTGTACACGTGGATTAAATTCACAGACTGTGTCCTAATTATACGGAAAATAGATTAAAAAGTAAATGTATGTTGAAAATTTCATTTATTTTTTCCTTCCAAGACTGTCTTACTATTGTTTTCGTTATAGTGAATGTTGAGTGTCTGAAGTGATAAAATCCAATAAAGTGAAATACAAACGTTTTGAAAAAGTTGATAATAATAAAAATATCTGATTAGTCAGGCGTCTGGCACTTTCTAAAATTATGTCTTGCCACAGCCTCAATTCTCAAAATACAAATTGTACACCTACGCCTTCCACTTCTCTAGACCCTCAGACCGACAACACGAGATGATATATGAACCATTTTTGACTATTCGTCGTATGTGTAAAGACTCGAGTAGCCTCTGAAAGAGTTGGATTGTTTTCTTTCAGTTTTTGTAATTATTCTGCTAAGTCGCTTTGATTATGCATCCTAGGAGCATGATTTGGTTCACTAACTGTCGTGAACTGACGCTTAATGGTATTTATATATAATATATACAATCACTTGAAAAAAGGTTCCTGAGGCGAATGGCGAACGGTACTTGCAAGACCGAATCCTGAAAATCCCGACCTTCTTACTGAAAGTTAAAGGTCTTTTCTGGCAATTTCGGAAGAGTGTTGTGAATCAAAAGCTTCTTCGCCATTCGCAATAACAAATGTTTTGAAATAAGTGCATATTAAACTCTATGAAGCGTAAAAGCGAGGGGAATGATTCTCAAGAGCCTGGGAACAGCATCTGTGATGTCGCACGCACGTCACACAGCTATTTCGTGCAACTCACATGATTTCATATTTATCTCTTAATTTGTTCTCTCATCAGAGGTGGTATTGCATTTTGTTTGAATATGCAAGGAAGACGGAACGGTGAAGCCTTCATACGATTCGAAAACGTGGAAAATCGTGACTTGGCTCTTAAAAGACATAAAATGCATCTGGGAACACGATACATTGAGGTAAGGAGTTATTTTGGTATATAAAACATAATATTTTTATGTTTTGGGTCATACTGAGTCGTGATTCACGTTTCACGCTCTACGCTCGCAAACACACGTATTTCTGACGTAAATGCGCGGGAAAATACGCACATCAACAAACTGGAGATCAGCAGGACAAAAAGCCTCCTACACTTGCACGACAAAAGACAAAAACAAAAAAAATATTATAAGGCTGTAATTCCTTACAAATATTCTCCTTCCCTCCTTAGAAACCACAATAATATTATCTTCCGTGAAATTCAATTTACATTCATGGACCAACTTACTAATAATAGCATCAATAAATTCTACGGTTGTCAAATTCACCAACTTCCTCGTTCCAAATATTCTTTCTACATTATTCGGCTTTCTTTCTTTCCTTTTTTTCTTCCTCTTCTTTCCCTCTGTTCATACTTCCATCAGACTGCGTGTCGCCATTCAAAATAAGATATGGTCGGTAAATCCATACAAGAAGGTGATTCAAAAGAAACCTGCATGTTTTTAAACAGAATATCACTTTTGTATTTTCCTCTTACAATATATTTCTCAAAGAGTTTCGGATTATCCATCATTAATTATGAATGCCACATTCTAAGATAAAAATCAGAAAGAATTTATGGCTATTAGTTGTGCAAGCTTTAGGGTTTCCGTTGACGTAGCAGTGACATATCGTTGACTAAAAGTTGGTTTCTCAATTGAAAATGTCTCGGAGAGGAAAAAAAAGTGAGTTCATTTTCTCGATGGATATTTACAATTCAGTACAGCGCGATCCGATAATCTCGACCAAGTATCAGGCGATAAGAATTAGCAGTGTCAATTCTAGATCAACGTTTTTCGAGTAAACGTTCTACACCGGAGATGAGCTGCTATCTACTAGATCATCAGCTCTATTGGTGTCACGGCAAGCTCGTTAATATTCACTTATCTTCCAGAAAAAGAAAGACTTTCAAAAACAGTTGTAATGAGGAAAGTACGTCGTCTAATTTTCTCGTGTTTTGGAAATAGTGTATAAATTTTCTAGACATTATCTGATTGCGGAAGATTCCATCAACCAATAGTATTGCTCCAGTGGTTGACAATTTTGTGAACAACTTAGTCCACATTTCTGTTTGTTTTTGGCGGCTTGGGAAATTAGAATTCGAACTACACAAGATTTGACAGATAATTTATGAGGTTCTCAAAGATACCATCATTAATATCTTGACCCATTTTCTACCCATAATACCATGCGCGATCCCACCAATTGCAAACTCGATCAATTGGTTGGACTTTGATCGTCCAATTTTCCTTCTTTTTCCGTGGTTATCATTCCTAATTGAATAAAATGAAGCTTAAGTTGCGGCTTCTTGGTTTGTAGAAACAAAACTAGTTAAATAGAACATTTATGTTGTCTAAAGAGAGAAAAGCGTGACCATTTTTACAGTGTATTGGCTGGTTATAACAAAGATTCGATAGTAATTTTATTTAGAAACACAAAACCGCGTTCATTCTACAGTTAAGTACATCTCGAAATTACTGACCTACGCTTTCCGTTCTTTCTCTAAATGCTCTCAAAGACCTCGCCTGTACAACATTTTGATATTAAATTTAACACATAAATATTTATAAAGTAATACAATATTAATAATAATATAAATACACTATATGCAGGGAGTGCTAATGTACGTTCACTTAAGAACATTTCCTTCGGTGCTGAATCAGTAGGAAAAATGTTTATATTAAACAGTGAATAGAATGATGCTATTTATCCAATAGATAAAGATTTTACGCACGAGACAAAATGGAATTAGAGTTTCCTAGTGTCTATTAGTCTACTACTGATTTCACAGATGAATTAGCACTAGCGTCGATTCATTCAACGTATATTAATAGAATTACCCATTCTCTGTGAAACTGAAATCTTTTAAATAAATAACATTTCATTTTGCTTTTCACATAGGTTTACAAAGCTACAGCACAAGACTTTTTACGTATTGTTCGAGGTAAGACTGGGAAAAGTTAAAACATTTTTATCTGAAAGGAAATCAGTATAATGCAGCCAAATTTATACATTAACACCGACTCAGTAGTCGAGTTGCCCACCCTGGGGGCTAAATAATGTCAAAATCTCGACTTTAAAGTGAAGTTATTCTAGTTAAAAGCATTTCTAGATCCATGTTAGTCTCTAACTTAACCTTAGGCAAACAGGAGCGCCTCAAGGGAAAAGGGCGCGAAACCACGCGCGCGCGCGCTTGTCATTTTCAGATAGGGGCACGTGCGCCATTATAACTGAAATTGAAATGTCAATTAAAACGGCGGGAAAACACGTGTGACTTGTTCTTTTTAATAAAAAAACAAACGAGTTACCACTAAAAGCATAGAGGATTTAGCGCTTTCTTATCAATAGATAAAATACTTTCTTTTCTATCTCTTCTAGGACCTATTGATGTAACACAAATTGCTGCAAACTTTGTTTCAACAAAAGCAGACGTGATAGTACGCATGCGTGGACTTCCATTTAGTACAAAGCCATCAGACGTTGTAAGTAGATGATAATTACACTGTAAACCTTTATTAAGTGGGGCTTATCTTTTCTGCCTGTCACTTTTCAATATTTTTCAGCTATCTAGCAATATATCCCTATAAAATCAATTTGCTTTTGTGAAGACTTCTTTACGATGATCACTTTATTGGCACTTGTACAGTTGAGTTTCTACTGTCATCCATAATTACGTTTATGTCGTCCGTTTTAGGTCAAATTTTTCGGAGATGAGGCACCAGTTCACAGAGGAGAAGCAGGGATTCTGATGGTTCGAGGACGTAACGGAAAAGCTACAGGAGACGCGTTCGTTCTGTTCGAGACAGAAGAATACGGCAGGATAGCTTTACGTAAACACCGAGAGGTCCTCGGATCAAGATACGTGGAACTTTTTCGCAGCTCACAAAGCGAAGTTCAACAAGTTCTCAGTTCATCAAGCAATCTAATACCAGGCTTACCACCATTGGCTATGCTTCCTTCACCCGTACATCAACATCCACCGTTTCATCCATCAGTGTTTTTACCCCCTCCCCCTGCACCATATACACCAAACGGTGTTAGCACTATTAAGGACTGTTTACGATTAAGAGGTTTGCCTTTCTCGGCTAGTGTACAAGACGTGCTTGATTTCATGAAAGAGCACGCAGCTTATGTAGCACCAGGAGGTGTACATATGGTTTACAACACACAGGTGAGTAGTATAATACCCCTAGAAAGTAGTGTAGGGGTACCCTCAGTAAAGTAGTCGACAGTGTAGGGGTACCCTAAGTAAAGTAGTCGACAGTGTAGGGGTACCCTCAGTAAAGTAGTCGACAGTGTAGGGGTACCCTCAGTAAAGTAGTCGACAGTGTAGGGGTACCCTCAGTAAAGTAGTCGACAGTGTAGGGGTACCCTCAGTAAAGTAGTCGACAGTGTAGGGGTACCCTCAGTTAAGTAGTCGACAGTGTAGGGGTACCCTCAGTAAAGTAGTCGACAGTGTAGGGGTACCCTAAGTAAAGTAGTCGACACCGTTGGAAATATCCGTGGAAAATTGGTCGACAGTGTCGGGGTACCTGTAGTAAATAAGTCGAAAGTTTACGGGCACCCCAAGTAAAGTAGTCGACACTGTTAGGAGCACCCATAGTAAATTAGTCGACAGTGTGGGGTGTCCTTGGTAAATTAGTCAACATTGTTGGAAGTGCCCTTAGTAAATTTGTCGACAGTGTGGGGTGCCCTTGGTAAATTAGTCAACATTGTTAGGAGTGCCTTTAATAAATTTGTCGACAGTGTGGGGTACCCTTAGTAAATTTGTCACAACAGTATGTGTGTGTGTGTGGGGGGGGGGGGGGGTAACCTCAGTAAATTGGTACAGTGATTACCCTATTGAATTGTCATAAGTACCCTGTGTTACAGGGATTTGGTCGGAGTATTTTTTGTAAAAAGAAACTGCAAATCATTCGCGTGATCTATTTTTTTCAGGGCCGACCATCAGGGGATGCTTATGTTCAACTTGTTTCACAAGACTTTGCTCAAGCAGCTGCAAACGACTTACACAGAAACCACATGGGCGAGAGATACATCGAAGTTTTCCCTTGCTCAAGTTCAGAAATCGCTAACGTAATTGCTAGCAGTACATTAAACCAATCCAAAATTCCTCCAATGGGCAGTATGTCGTATAGCCCACCATGTACATACCCTGTGACATCTGGAGTTATAGGCTATGCCAACTCCACGCATATGAATGGACATGCAGTGGACTCGTCTTTGGTGCCCTCACCATCTCGAAGTCCACCAGCGCTGTTTGTACACCAACAGACGCCATACTACAATTGTGTATTACCTTCCAATGGTGTAGGATGTAGTCCAATCAATTATTACCCCAATAACACAACAGCGGGAATGAGAGTTAGGATGGCACCGTATGTCACACCAGCATATGAAATGGTGCCATTTTTTCATCACGGTTACCAGGTTAGTAAGTTCTAACATTTCATGGGCCTCTTAAATACGAACACTTAGGGGAAGAACGATGAAAAGTGTCGTTTTTATAAGGGGTTTCACCTGTCCGATATTACGCAAGCTCTGATTGGTCACGAACCGTGTGATTAAAGTACAGATGCACGGATGACGTTATTACGAGCGATGTGATTGGTCGAAATACGTGCGTCTTTTTTCTAAAGGATGCCACTCAACTTCGTCTCCTGTTAAAATCTTTTTGTTCTCGCAATATTTTGACGTCATCTGTGCATCTATTAGAGTACAAATGCACGGAAAAAATTGAAAAGTCATTACTCATTACTTACAATATTGCTTTATCGAACTCCCCCCCCCCCCCCAAAAAAAAAAAACACTCTGTGAGACTATTAGAAATAAAAACTATTGTTTCAAGACGATGAGAAATCGACTCACACGCCTTCAAGGGATAAAACAAGTTTGTGTTGTAACAGCGAGGACTTCGATCTTTCCAGAATAAAGCTAATGGACTTCGATACTGGCAGAGCAGATAGAGGTGCGGATTCAAAACATGCGACGTGGCAGTTTGATCAATACTTCAAATATTTATTTAGTGGATATTATAAGATGTCAAGAAACAATAAAATGATTGATGACATTGAAAATGAACTGACTGAAGTAGATAAACGAGTGCATAAATGATTATGAAAGTAAAATGACAAAGATAAGGAATTTATGAATAAATAAATCAGTCAGAATGAAAGATTTCAGGCAGGCGAATATCAGTGAATTAAGTGGTATCAAGTGCTATTATTTCTTGGTATAATGAGAGTGTTTCTGTAATCTCTACCATAAACATGTTTGTTTTCTTTTGCAGGTTGCAGAGTATGGAGTAGGCCACTGTCGATAAGTTATTCAAACTACCTCACAAGCCAAAATCCACCCAGGCAATTCACAAAGTACAAAAGCAATAGACTTGTTCAAACAACAACACAAAAATGTCAGCTACCTTAGAGTACTGACTGAAATCAAAATAGTTCATTCAAAATAGAAATAATTATTTAATTAATTAGAACATGAAAAATGGATTCAAATGACCAAATTCATTGAATCCAAAGAATTGAATGACTTACTAAGTTCAAAACTACAAAATCCACAAAAACTAAGATTCAAAGCATGCATGTAAAAAATTCAACAATGATTTTAACACACACACACACAAAGACAAGAAGAATACTTTTTATGAACTAGTTGAATTTGTCGCTACCACAAATCTTTAAAGTAATTTTTAGGTCTTGAGTCGACTGTCAATCAGGAGTCAGGACAAAGAAACTAAAAAATATTGCATTTTCTATATTAGGTCTGGTAGCAACAGGAACTCTTTTTGTCTCAACAACTCTGTATTCGTACAGCCTTTTTCATCTGTGCAAATTTATTTGATCAAAGTTGACGAAAAATGTCTGATTCACGACTTTGATTGAGCAGTTCAATTCAATGAATTAATGATCTCAAATAAAAATGAAAATAATACTACAGGACTATAAAGGATCCCTAATGAGTAAAGAATGATAGCAATATTTCTTAATTCTTTCACAAAAATATACAAAGGAGATGAATGAAATATTATTTTACTCCTGAAGAAAATTAATGGAACAAAATTATTCTTTTAAATGATGAGAGAATGAAAATATGTATGAATTTTTTTCTGCAAAAAAATACAAAAAAAATGAGAAAATGAATTTTATCATCAGGAATAAATTTTACTTTTACACATACAAAATAAGCCATTATTGTCAGGTTGTACACTATTGACAGAATTTAAACTAGAGTAGATTAAACTATCCATGACCAATGTCGGCAGTTTGGTCATGCCATAAAGTGGGACAAGGACAATTTTTGAAGGAAAGCTTGTCCAACTTTGTTCTCTATCTCAAAGGTTTTATCTTCAAGTTTTGAATTGGCTGGATGAGTTTAACTTCTCCAGTTTGAATTCTGCCAATAAAATAATGGCATGTATATTATCATCAGAAGAATTCCCTATTCTCAGAACAATTCCTGATTAGTTTTTAATCCATAGATCCAGAACAAATCATTGTACAAAGAACCAAATATAGGATTTTACACAAGAACAAAATAATTAATCTCTGATTAAACTCCAATTTCCCCTTCAATGATCTTTACATTCTAACAGTGAAACTGGATTTTTATCTGAGATTAATTTGTTATTCTTGTACAGATCCTCTCCAATTACATTAGAGCTAGCAAACTCAATGTATTGTAAATCAGTGCACACAGTCCATGTATATATACTTTGAAATAGCTTTTGCATGACAGATGAAAATAATCAGCTGCAAGAATTCAGTCTTTGAAACTGACTGAGCAATCTCACTATCATAACATAATGAGAGAGCAAAAACACTGACCTTCATCCACTGTGGACCAGGGATCAGTGCTTTAACCCTCCCATTTTCTACATTCATATGAAAGCTATTCTATGGTAATGAATGAAGCTTGAAAAGTTGCTTCAGCCAATATTTCATGAAAAAAAGTTTATAGCAGATAAAGAGATTTGCAGTTGATGCCAAAAGCATGACGTTGTACAGAAGCCTTTTGGGGATAAATTCCAACCTGCAGCACAGCTGTGCAAAACAAGTGAAAAAATGTTGCAGTGATGACAAGCGACAAGACTGTTGTGACAGAAATGTATGACTTTTAAACAAACTGTGACAGTTACCTACCAAAATTGTAACTGACATGACAAGGAATATGTACACCACCTCTCCCCTCCCTCCCCTCCCTAAAAGGGCTCCTGTGGATTCAGTAAACTGCATTTGAAATATGGAAGGTTCATATAGTTACTAATTTATTTTATGAGACCTGTCCATGAACTTACATACCAAAATCTGCTGTCACAAACAAGTTATATTAATTTTGTAGAGATCTACAATCCCTTTAGTTTTAATAATTTAGGTTCTTTCTAGTGTGACATACTAGTGTAATTACATCCATTCATTCATTTGTTCCTTCTCGTCATAATGCCTAGAGTTTTTTAGCCATTAATTCACAATTATTTTAGATCAATTAGATTAATTCCTGCTATCATGAATTGTTGAATCATTGATAGTGACAATAAATAATAAACAACCCAATCAACAATGTTGTGAAATTAGTAAAAAAGGGGTGATAAGGAGTAAATGGAAATCTGTAATGCTATAAAAAGAATATACTCAAATAACTGACATTACAAGCACCAAATGAAGGGCTTAGCCTCAAAACATTGGTTATGTTTAGTATTCCTATTATGTGGTGTTACAGATTTCCATATATTTCATCTTTTATATAGATCAACGCAGCCCATATGTAATAAACTTGTTAGTTAAAATTCATCTTTAAAAATGAGGTATACAATCATGTAAGCTTCACACCAGACACCATCTCACTGGAAATCGCATTGGTATTATGTAGCACAGGGATATTGGAGGAGAAAAGAGGACAATGTGTTTACTTCCTTCTCCCCCATCCTTTGTCTCCCCAGGGGGAGGGGGAACTCCCATTAATATTATTTTGATCCAATCCCTACAGGTACTAGAATTGGCGTGGCTCAATCCATTATCCCTAAAGGGTACTAATAAACAATACAAAATCTCAATCTGCTATACCAATTTATTTCTGTAATAGACTGTAGCTCAGTGTCTGTCCATGAGTACGTACCCCAAGGTACCAAACATACAATCATCATACAGCAAATACCCCTCCCTCATCCCACTGGGTCTTTGCCCCAGTTACCCTTCCTCCTCCCTGGAACTCTCAGTAGCAATAATTATTACATAGGCTATTACCATCACACTCGATTTGTATTGCATCTTGTAATAATTTAAAACTTCAGGTCTCTCATCATGATCACAATTTATGGTTACGTATCAAATTAAAGCCAGCCCTCCCTAAATCAATATCCAGCTCGGCCTAAAACACCCCTTTACCATCCAAACCTAATATTCCTTACAGATATCATCTTTCACTGCCCCATGACTATCCTATGCAGTACCCTGTCCATTGTTCCAATAGTGATACTTATCTTTTTTTGTCCCATGTCCCAAATGGTTAGTTAAGGCCTGGACACATGATGGAACATTTGCTGCAACATCAGGCACAACAAAATGCTGTGCACACTGTCTGTCCACTCCTGCACTTTCTACAACATTAAGCACAACACAGCATGGGTGGACACATGGTGCAACTGTGTTGCACTTGATGTTTCAGAAAATGTTGCATGCATTTATATAAATAACAATACAAATGTATCAATTAAAAGGTCATCTTACCAGATATAATTAATGTCTGAGAATGTTATTCTATAAGAAGTGGAGGAAGAGTCTCGCCAGCCTTGCCTTCAAAATGGAATCTATCAAAAGAAATAAAAGTCAGGTTGTAGGAAGAGCAGCTTTGATAATTACACAAACTATAAAGAGTTTAAACCAAATTGCTGCATGAGTGTTTTGGAGATGGGTGGTCCAGTTTGAGGTAAAAAATGTTGAACTCCAAATTTTAGCCAAATTTGAGTTTTTTGGACAGCTGGCCCTATCGAAAAGGTTCAAATTTAGTCAATTTTTACTAAGTGCAGATTCTTGGTTAATTTGTGTTGGAATCAAGTTCTGTAGTCTTGAAGAGTGTTTTGGAGATGAGCAGTCCAGTTTGAGGTGAAAAAGTTGAACTCCAAATTTTGGCCAAATTTGAGGTTTTTGGGCAAGGCCAGCCCTATCAAAAAGGTGTGTAAGACGACGACACATTGGACACTTAAATAAACAGTAGTTATTTCATTCTATGTAAATACTACCTGAAAAGACCACTGCATTCAGTCTGCTCCAAGTTAAATTCAGCAACTGGAACTCCTTTGCTGGCTAGCTGAGGTGCAAACATTGCAGCTGGATAGACAACTGACGAGGTCCCAACCTGCAGTGTACAATCAATGACAAGTTATTTTAGGACAATGTTAATGCAGAGTATTGCTTATGTTGCGCAGGGTTTTGCTTCCTTCGCTTCCCCTACCACTCAATGTTGGTCGAATGAGAGGCATTCCTTGGGTAGCCTGGGCACCTATGAATGTGACAGTTACTTTCAACATTGAATGGAGGGGGGAGGGGAGGGATCCACAATAAAGGGTATAGAATGGTATCTAAAAAAAATAGGAGTCTTGCCAAAATTCAATCAAGTCTCGAAATCTTGGCTTTTAAACCAAGGTCTCAGATTTTGAATTAATTGCGGCTCATATTTTGAATTAATTGTGGCTCAGAGTCTCAGATTTTTCTGATATTGGGCCCAGAATCTCAGAAACAGAAAAAGTTCATATTTTCATTGAAAATATAAACTATAATTGTAAAATATATAATGAACTATTGCTAATTAGTGCTTTTTTGTATTATACATGTATGTAGGGTGCATTAAGTATTGCACACTTTTATTGTTTGTACTCTATTATAATTTGATTATAAATATGTCTTACAATAATGCAGAAGTCACAAGTTTCCAATATCTCTTGTGTTTTAAGAAGTACTTGATTTTCAAGACTTTCTCCAAACCATACCACATGAGGACGAACAAGTGAATCACATCCAGGCTGATGACATCTGCAAATTTTTTTTTTTTTTTTTTTAATTCTCTCCAGTAAAATATTTTGAATTATACAATATAATATATACATAGTAGGAGAAGGGCAACAATATAGATACCTAATTATGTGCCCTTTCAACATCTGCAAATAGGATCATTATTATCATAATAAATATTGATAAAATGTTGATTATAATGAAGCACCAATCAGTTGCCTTTCTCTGTAATATACATGACTTTACCTGCTTGACTATTTGTCAACGTTGTATATAGAAGGGTGAGGATGCTGATTGGAGATTTTTACAATGACCACTAAAAGGTACCTGAATATTATCCAGGTGGGTGTGGCAACACTACATGATTTTTATAACTATAAGGTACTGACACGACAATCTATAATGAAAGGCGGCACGTGACCCTGCAACAGCTAAGGGCGCCCCCACAGCACAAGCAACCGCTGGCCAGCGTGCCTCGATTTTAACTTCGCCTGAATTTCATTTAGCCACATTTAAAGGTACCAGTTCCTTGACTTTGACCCCCTGACCTTTTCTGATTAGAGTCCCCCTCCAAGGCCTCAGTGCCACTAAAATGTGCATGAGCTTGTCAGTGGTCAAATAACATTTTTATCCCCAGAAGATGGAATTGGTAAGAGTGACATATGGCATATACTCAAATTTCTATTGATCCCAGAGGAAGCTGCCAACTGGTTAGTCGCCCTCACAGCCACTACCAGTGTCATCACACAATGCTTACTTGGGGGAGAAAGCATTGCATGACAACAATGGTAACGGCTGTGAGGGAGACTACCAACTGGTGCACAATTTACTGAAGTTGCAGGCATTAGAAGGCATGATCAATTAAACAAGTTTTCCTGGAATCAAAATCTATGTCAGTGGTGCATTATAGTATTACAGTGTAGTATTACCTGGGAAGTTCTGACTCTGGAATATTTGCATCCTTGGCATTAGGATCAGGAGCACTGCAGGAAAACAATGAAAGTTCAAGTCAATGTTTGTAAAAGATTTGAAAGCTTTGCCAAAAATATAGATGAAAATGTATATAACTTTTAGTTTACCCTTTATTCAGCAGGGCTGGGACAATGGGACTGTTTCTGTCCACTTCAATATGACCACATTTTAAACATCTTGTTTTGAACAAAGAACCTGTATTAAAAATACATGTAAAATTCCTTTATACAACTCCCTTCCTTTTTTCTTATGTGGCTGTTTTTACTTCTGAATATGTTGTGCTGCATCTAGAAATTGAAGGGGTAACCATAGAAATAGCTAAAGTGACTTTTTTTTGCTTTTTTTGCAATTTCTCTAGTGGTCTATAAGATATTACTTGACTTGGTAAACTGAACATTTATTGTAAACACTTACCATGAAGCTCCACGACATCTTCTGCCCCTGCTGCCTGATGAAAACCGTCGATATTCTGAGTCACAATCCAAGCTTGCTTGCCTGCCTCTCTCATCCTTTTTTGAAACTCTGCAATCGCATGATGCGCTGGATTAGGTTTCTTAGAAAAGACAACTTCACGTCTGTAACTATAAAACTCCCAAACTAGCGATGGATTTCGCCCAAAAGCATGTGGAGTTGCTAGAGAAGTTGCTTCGTATGTTCTCCACAATCCACCTGCCCCTCGGAAAGTTGGAATACCACTTTCTGCACTGACTCCAGCTCCAGTGAGAAATAAAACGTTTTTAGCTTGAGAAAGAAGAGATTGGAATTCCGATTTGTTTGCACTTGGAACACCAGTGTGAAAGCTAGAGGAGGCCATCTTTGCGGAAGTGTTAGCGCTTATTCTAGCGAAACGCGAGAGCAAATGTTGAGCCAACAACCGTGACCCCTTCCACCCTTGCCGCCATTTTGACATGTTTTTACATGTTTTTGAGCATGTTTTTTCTACATTCCACAGGGAACCCAAGTCAGTTTCATAATTTTGAAACAATATTTTCTTCATAAACATAAAGTATTACTGTCTATATTTTACATTTCATGGTTATTAGACTATATTTCCTTCTTGTTATTTAGAATATATTTTCATTTGTTTTCATGATCTGACATAATGATCATTTTGTTTCTTGGGCTACCTGTATGTTCCTTTCCCACTTGCCTCAGTCTCCCTCTTTCTCTGCAATCCAAGATGGCGGGTCATTTTTCGGGTTTGTGGAACAAAAAGTTTATTCATTTTCAATACAGACGAATATGTAAAATATCCTCTTTATTCGTAAATTTTAAATAACACAAAGATTTACTGGAGCAGAAAAGTTTGAAACTATTTGCAGCGGGATAACTTTAAATCCAAGAAATTGATTGAGAACCTGCTGGTAGCTCAGCAAATCTTTTATTTTTTTTTGTATCTTTTCCCATTTCTTATATCTGTATATCTATCCACGGAGACGAAATATATTTTTATTAGCTGTTAAGATGTTTTGTGAAGAATAACGTCGTCTAAAGAAAACATACATCACGCTTGTCTTCATGCAATTTGTCCACTTTTATTTCAAAAAATTTGAAAGTGAACTTTAGCAAAACCTGTTGGTGAAAATAAATACGACTAATGAAAAGGAAGGTTTTTCTTTTCTGGCAGTGTGATTGTTCAATCCTGAGAACACAATAACCATGAAAATTCCACACCCTCTTTCGTGAATTCATTTCTCAGTCCATTCATTTTTCACTTCATTTTATTAACAGAATTTGGCTTACTGCCAGAGATTTGTAAGGCAATTGAAGACATGGACTGGCTGTGAGTACTTGTTAATTTAGAGCAGATAATAGTGATATAGCAGTGTTCATGGTAACATATTTATAACCTTTCTCATTGAATTGATATGTCAACCAGAAATTGATTGTCTGATTTATCAAAGAAACTTGTGAAAAGTTATTGTAAGAATGGTTGGCATATTAGCTTTATAATAGATTTGTGAGTAAACAATGACTTTCTTGTTTGTTTGTTTTTCATTTAGTTTGCCCACAGATGTCCAAGCAGAAGCTATTCCCCTCATTCTTGGGGGAGGTGATGTTCTCATGGTAATGTTTTCTTACTTCATGTGGTTCAATATTATATGAAATGATACTGATTGAGCCAATTTTCCTAAAAGCCAGTTACTGTCATAATTAATTTTATGTACTTATCTTTTTACCTCACAAAGATATGAATATCCAAATCAAGCCCCTATTTTCCTTGAGGGAACTGTAGTATTGGATGTCTACCAAAAGACAGATTTGGATGATTTGAAGTTGATTTATGAATATATCTTTGGTAATCACAAAATGTTCCAAAATAGCAAAATTACTTTCATTTATTTAATGTATTTCTAGGCAGCAGAAACAGGCAGTGGCAAAACAGGTGTAAGTACAGATATCGTGTACATGCTTAACATTAGAGCAGATTTCATATAAGTGTGTAATGCATGTATATGCGCCTTAAGTAACATGACTGTGTCAGTGTTGTCTACAGTATATAAACATTCTGCCATTTCTGCCATAACTCTGCAGTGTTGTGATCATATCATTTTCTCAGTCATACGAAATCTGCTCTGTTTGAACCCATCTCGTTTACTGTGAATCATATGAATATATTGATATTTCTTTTGAAGGCATTTTGTCTCCCTGTTATTCAAATTGTTCATGAAACTGTTAGAGATGCCATAGCTGGTAAAATGCCCAAACTTGGAGCTGCAAAAGGTTTGCATCATATGTTTTAATATTTCCACCCATCCATCAACCCATAACTGCCCATCCATATATTCCACTGTTCATCCATCTATCTGCATCCCATTTTTCTCCCATTCACTTCTGTCCTTCCATCCATTTTTCCTCTCTTCCTCCTTCAGTCCCTCCCTCCAGCCCTCCAGCCCCTTCCATCACTCTTTCGATCCCTCCTTCCATCACTCTTTCCATTAATGCTTTCATTGCTACTTCTATCCCTCCTCCATTCCTCCATCTGTCCATCTTTCCATAGATAAATAGATAAATAGATAGATAAACTTTATTTACCCTCGGGTATAAGTGAGACTGGTTAGGTCTTTAGCAGTTACGTGCTAATTATGCCAAGAAAAAAAGAGAGAAAAATATAACAAAACATATATATAAATACTGAATCCTAACTCCTAAGTCTAATAATATTCATAATCCTAATATAAATATCCATCCCCCTTTTCTTCCATCCCTTGTTCCATTCCTCTTTCCATCCCTCCTATTCTTCCTTCCATTTCTCCATTTTTTATTGTTCATTCCATTTCTCCATTTCTCCTGCTTTCATCCTTCCATCTTGCCTCCTTCCATTCCACACTTCATGTACTTGCATATCTGTGATATGTTGAAGAGCTTTAGATCTGTGTATCCACATTACAGAGGTTTATGGCTATTTCAATTAACGTTGGCATGTCCCTCTGAAAAAAAGCTAAAGGCTTCACTCTCTTTTGTTTACTAACAAACTTTGCTATAGGCTATCTGAGAAATTAAGGAATATGTGTCCAAGTTGTAGAATTTGCAAACATTATACAGTGTTTCTTATTGTAATGATGTCACAGTGATAAAGATTTTTCATGACTCCACTCTCAAAGCTTTAGGCTTTAGGCTTTTTTTCAGCGACAACATTAATTGAATTACCTATATATGAAAGATCAAGAAGAAGAAGAATATAGTGATATATTGATTATATATAGAATAATCTAGATGAGACTCTCAAAACATTCAATCGTAAGAAGTTCAAGTCTAAACTTAGAGAAAATTTAATGTCTAATTATCAACCTGCTAACTCCCCTCTCTTGGTAATTGTTTTCTTTTTCTTTTCAATTCTTTCTATTATAGTAATTTAACATTAATATTATTGTATCCATTTTTTCCTATTCAATTTTCATATTTGTACTATTATATTTGCTTATATGTAGACCTTTAATTTTTTTGCAAGTACACTTATTTAGGGCCATCTGCTCGATTAGTTAACCTATTCAGATGGCCTGTATCCTTTCTTTAGATTTTAGATAATTTATATATAAATTTTGTGTGTAAATAATATAATATGGGTACAAATAAAATCATTGTATTGTATTGTTATATTGTATTGTATAGTGACCTGATAAAGTATGTTGTTTGGTAATTTAGGTGGAGGGCCCACAGGTTTCAAGATGAATCCTTTTGACAGAGATGAAAGTCTTGGTAAGAATTCTACCATTTAAATCACCACAATGGTACAAATGCTAATAACAGTGTGTGTACATTTTAGCAATCGGTGAGGATGGGTTTTTATGTCAAAGCCGTGAAATGTACAAATGGCAGGGTTGTCGCTCGACCTTAGGGGTCAAAAAAGGTGAGTAAAAATCTCTTGATTATAGTTTATATGAGTAGCACAGGCTTACCATCTTCAAGGTTTGTGTATCAGGTTAGTTCACCTTTTGTTGTTGGAGGTTTGGGAACCCTGTGTTGTAATGTGATAGTTTGTTTTGTAGTTCAATATATGAGTTTGATTTGGTCTCTGAAAGGCTCGCTTTTTCTAACCTATTCTTCAAAGGCTTGATGGTAAGTCTGTGTGTGCAATGTAAATTACATAATTCTAATTATATTATATATAACTTGTTACTAATATACTCAAACAATTTTTTTTGCACGTGCCACTACACTAGTATATTGAGCACACTCTATAATTAGCCAGCCACACTGATGATGACGTGAACCACATCGAAACATATATGTTTCCATTTGGTTCATTCATTCACGATAATCAGTGTTGTAACATTTTTACCATGAATGTTCAAAGGAAAATATTACTATGAAGCAACTGTCACTGATGAAGGCTTGTGTCGTGTTGGGTGGTCAACATCTGAGGCAACATTTGATCTAGGTGAGTTGAAATGTGTTCTACCATAAAATGACCAAATAAGTCTCCCATTTATAGTGTTAATTCTTAAATAAAGTCCCCCCAGTCCAAATAAGTCCCCCCCCCCTCACCTACCCCCTACCCCCTACCCCCCTACCTTAAGTTTTGTTCTTGAGGTCATCACCTTCATTATCTAACACTAAAAGATGTAATAAACTTGCAAATTAGCAAGAAACACTGAATTGTAGTCATCAAATTCAATGAATTATTTGTTTGATGAAGGTTGAAAATATATCATTTTCAAAGTTTGAATAAGCCCCCTTGCTCAAATAAGCACCCCTTTCAAATAAGCCCCCTATAGACAAGGGGGCTAGTCTCTTATGCTGCCATTTCTTAGTGGTGGGATACCTGTAGGAGCACAGGGATCCCACCACCAAGAACAGATGCATAGGAGACTACAAAGGGGCTTATTAGTACATAGGGGGACAGACATTAATGTCATCCTTTTTTAATATACAAATGCTCTGTTTTTCTAGGAAATGATAGGTATGGTTTTGGCTTTGGTGGGACTGGTAAGAAATCCTATGCAAGACAATTTGATAGTTATGGAGAGGTAAACCAACTTTGTACACAGTCATATTATACTACATAATTGTTCTGGACCTGGTTATGTGAAGGGTGGATAGCACTATCCATTGGATAAATTCTTATCAAGCAGATAAAGTAATGACATTTCCAATAAATTATTTATCTGCTCGATGAGAATTTATCCAATAGATAGCTCTATCCACATTTTGTGCAACTAGGGCCAGTGTACTTACCACTTTCGCAATTTACTTTCATGATTCAATGAGAGCTCCTTGCAGAAAATGGTCAATGCTATATGAGAAAGTACTTCTGATCATCAGAAATATTTTTTAAATGTTTCGTTGCTTTTGATTAAATATTGAAGAAGTCGTCTAGAGTCAAAAATAAAAAGTGTTGTATGGCATGAGTGGAAGCCTTGGTGGCCTCATTTAGGTGCAAATTTTAAAACCTTGTATCTTATCAGAAGATTAATAATTTATACACTAATTCTTGATGATAGTTGATAGCTGGTCGGTAAAGTAACAGTAAGGTAATTGTAAGGTGACACAGTAAGGTAAAGGTATGGCCAACGAACCGAGTTACCAACCACTTACTGTATGGTGCAGATTGTTTACCATTTATTGCTTTCTTTAGAAACTTGCACACATTATCTGAACAACATTCATAATTTCAAATTGATCTGCAACTCCAGAAATATTCATTTTTCAGCATTTATCCTAAATAGAAGCAGCAGCCATTGTGAAAATTGTGTATGGCAGATCATTCTCAAACAAACCATTGCCATCATAACCATTCTAGATGTATGTTATTTGCAGGCATTTGGTATCAATGATGTCATTGGATGCTTCATTGACCTGGATAACTATAGCATCAAGTTCAGTAAAAATGGTAAAAAATTTAGTATTAATTTAAGTATTACAGTTTTTTTCTATTTCCCATTAAAGCACGCAGTATTCTACATGTATTTTTTACAGGGGTGGACTTTGGGAAAGCATTTGAAATTCCTGATGATCTTGATGGAAAAACATTTTTTGCAGCTGTTGTTCTAAAGGTAGAAATCTCTTCTTTACTTTTATTAAGTTTGTTAATCATAATATGTATGGTTGTTTTCAATGAAACTCCTCAGATAATAATTACCGGTATGTTTTATGAAGTAGAAAAATTATATTTGCTGTGCTTGTTTTTCAGAATGCAGAGATGAGTTTCAACTTTGGTGAAAAGCAATTTGCATTTCCACCTTCTGTAAGTTGAATAGAAATTATCAAGAAATTATATGAAATCTAAAGAATTAAAAGCGAGGAAAATGGACGGAAATTATATGGCCAAAAAGATAGGTCAGAACTTTATCTGATACATGTATTTTTATAACTTCTTCTAGGGTAAATTCATGGCTTTATCAAAGGCACCCAAAGATGCTACAGCAACTTCAAATATTGCAGCAGGTATGTTTACTTACTAAAAACCAAACTGTTTTAAGCTTGATTTGTATTTATGGCATATGAGTGTGTTGCAAGCAGGCATATTTAAATAACCACTGTATATTTTATCTGCTTCTTCATATACTCTAACACTTTTTTTTTTTGACAATGTACTTTAGGAGGGGGTGCACAAACAAAGCCAGGAAAGTTTTCTAACAAGTGTGCTCCATCTGCCATCATTATAGAGGTAGAGTGACACATTTAGTACCATCTCTTTGTGATTTTAAAGGGTTATTGCTTTTGAAACTTAGAATATCAATCTTTAAATCAATCTTTATTCTCTTTTCCATCAATCTTTTTCAGCCTTCAAGAGAATTAGCACAACAAGTGAGACATGTATTTTTATACTTTTCTTTCCTAACCTTCTTTTCTAACTATCCCTTAATATTTCAATGCTCACAGACAGCTCAACAAATCAAATTATTTGGCAAGCAGCTTCCTGATCCAAAAGTAAAGTAAGTTATTAATGACATTGATAGTAAAATTACACTGGCATTGGTATTATTTTACATGGATTTAAAAAATGCAAAATGCCTAGTGGGAGCATTTTTTGGCCAAATTTTGAATAGGGGTGTGCCACTAGAAATCCAATAACCTGACTCATTTATGACACTCAAAGTTGAAAAATCCATACACAGCTGTTTGTGACAACTCAGCACAGAACATCATAAATCATTCCAAGATAGCTTGTTATAGACCATGGTGT
This sequence comes from Telmatactis stephensoni, assembly GCA_029948255.1. Taxonomy (NCBI): domain Eukaryota; kingdom Metazoa; phylum Cnidaria; class Anthozoa; order Actiniaria; family Isophelliidae; genus Telmatactis; species Telmatactis stephensoni. Next base: position 121,421 of record JALIZF010001571.1, on the reverse strand, counting down.
ATTTTTGGTGTATTTTCTTGTAGGTCTGTCTTGTTAGTTGGTGGAGAGAATACAAAAGACCAGATAAGGGCCATCAATGAAGGGGTGAGTACATTAATAATCTCACTCTCTATAGCAGGTGGGATGATTCACCCCTACCTACTTCGAATTCTTGTATCAGTGTTAATACTCAATAAGGTTATAAAGGCTTATTAAAGAAAGTTAAATTATGAATCACACCCTGTATGAGTTACGTTGTACATCACACAAAGCCACTGTGTTGTGCATAAGGAATAAGTAGGCTACTTTTTAGACCCACTTACTAAGGGTTTTTTATCTAGTAAAATGGGATAATGTATTCAAGGAGCAGGGTTCCTTTGCTAGACTATTATAATCAAGTGAGCTACTGTTGCTAGTCAAGTGAACTGCTCTAATCTGGACTCTCTCAACTTGCCCCTAGTGCACTTTGACTGAATTTGAAAAATGGTATTCCTTTGTGCAGGTTGACATCATAACAGGAACACCTGGAAAACTAAGTGATTTTATACAAACTGATAAGATTAGCTTACATCAGGTGAGATTACCAATAGTATTGTTTCTTGAAGCCATCATACTGCAGTGTAATAATTATTTATTAATTAAAAATAACGTGTTTTTTTATTTCAGGTCAGCTTCTTCATACTTGATGAAGCGGTAAGAGAAACTCTTAACTATAAACTATGCTCAGCAGAAAGTCTTAAGAATGCTCATTATTCTTGAGGGACATCAAATTGAAGAGGTCCTTGCAAAAACAGCCTAAGTCAGTTACAATCAAAAGTCAACTTCTCCTAGAAATTTGAAGGAAAATTTACTATTTGATCACAGTTCACTTACATTTTTTTTGCACTGATGTCTTCAATAAAACATACAGGGTGTGCAGTATGTGGTATATCATCATCATCATCATCATCATCATCAGATCATCTTGTTTGACTTCACACTAATGCCGCTAGTGAGGATATGTTCTCTCTCTTTTTCTTTTGCACTTAGAGCAGAAATGGATAAGTGCATAATAAGTGTATATTATTATTATTATTATTATTATTATTATTATTATTATTATTATTATTACATGTGCTATTATTAAAATGTACTGTTATGTAACTTTTCAAAGGATGGCCTACTTGCACAAGGAAATAATGATTTAATCATGAAAATATACCAAAAGATACCAAAAGCAGGTCCAACTGGAAAACGTTTGCAGGCAAGTATTAAAGCAGGTTCTTAGAAGGGTGTGGTTCAATAATTGGTGCAAGCGTGTGTAGCTAGATAATTATTTGGTGGGGAGGGGTGGGGTGGGGTTCTAGTCCTTGCACTTAATACCATGGAACCCTCCCCTGGCTAATTTGTGGTGTCTTGCATTTTAACATTTCTTGTCAATTTGCAGATCATAACATGTTCTGCAACTCTCCACTCTTTTGATGTCAAGAAGCTGGCTGTAAGTTTCATACTGTGTTTGAAAAGACTGTTTTCTTTCCACTTGGATTCCTGATATTTTTACTCTTTCATTTGCTTTCAGGATCGTATAATGCACTTTCCTACATGGGTGGACCTCAAGGGACAGGATAGTATACCTGAAACTGTACATCATGTGGTATGTACCTTTAGGTTTTACCTCTAAGAATATGGAAAATGATATCAATTAACTTTCCTATGCTAAAAAAATCAATGTCTGGACATCCATCAAAACGTCTGCCAGTTAGGTCATTTTCACAGGGAACCCTTCAATTAGTATGAATTTGTTATTTATACTGTAGGTTTGTCATATTGATCCTCGTTCAGACACTTCATGGATGAGTCTCAAGAATCCTGTCAAAGTAAGTGATAAACTTACAGGTTGGGCTTCCTGTGGTACGCTTTGGCATGTTGCAAAAATTATGCTGCAAACAGTGATTCATTTGTATTCCACAGACTGATGGAATGCACAAGATGGACAACATCAGAGCAGGAAGTCAAACTCCAGGTATTTATTTCCTCTCGCAGCATGCCTAAGGACATCTATGTGTCTTATTTGCAGATGTATGCACATGCATTGGATGCATCTGCAATTCAGCTAGAAATTCATTTTTGAATAGGAGCATGCATTGTAACCCAATATTATGTCTTCTTTTTTTTAATTTTAAGTTAATTTTTTCGTAATTTGCTGTGAGCTTACAAGGTGTGAACATGACCACTTTAACTTGGTCCCTGCCAGGTCAGAAATGAGCTCATCCTAGTGAGTCGGGACCTTTATATTATTGTTTCTCCCTGCAGAGACACTGTCTGAAGCAGTGAAGATCTTGAAGGCTGAATACTTAAAGAAAGCTATTGATGCCCATAACATGGACACTGCTATTATCTTCTGTCGAACAAAGATTGATTGTGATAACATTGAACAATACTTACTCAGCCATGGTGGAGGTACGAACTAGGATTTTTTTACGGGACCCTGCTTTATCATACTCCTAAGTATAATTATTGAAAAAATAAGGGTGTAAAAAAATGTAGGGTGGTCACCAGTAACAGAGGTGGTCGGGGAGGGTCTAGTAGAACTTAGCGCTGTCCACTCACTGGAATAGAGGAGATTTCGTATGACTGTGGTCACGGCACCGACACGGTCACGGCACGACGCTTTTCGTTTCACACTCATATGAAATCCGCTCTATTACTCCAGTAAAGAGTCAGTTAAGAATCCCATTTTGGCTTGTTTTGGCCATGTGGGATTGCTCAGGAAAACTACTATTAATATAATATCAGAGCATGCATCGTACTAATAATCTTCAGTTGCCAACGTGTATATTTGTTTGCCGTCAGGTCCTCGTGCTATGGTAAACCCATACTCATGTATAGTCCTTCACGGCGATAGATCACCTCAAGAAAGAAAAGCAAATCTCCAAAAGTTCAAGGTACGATAAACTCTTTTTTGATAAAGATACTCCAAAAAACAACTTTAAAATATGAATATCTTTAAATTATTTTGTTTATACTCGATTATCGGAATGGCAAGTCAGCTTGTGAAGTAGTGAGATTGTTTTATGCAATAATTGATGTATTACGTGCGCTCTGATTGGGCAAGAATCGTGCGTTATTAAAATACAGAGGCAAAAATGACGTCACAATTGAAAATTTTGACCAATAGACTTCTTTTTTATTAATTCGTCTGTACCTTGCTAAAAAAGAATTTTCAATTGTTCTGTGTTGTTTTAATATATTATCTTTGTATTTTGTAGGATAATGAAGTTCGTTTTCTAATTTGTACTGACGTTGCTGCTAGAGGAATTGACATCAGGGGAGTACCATATGGTATGTTGTGTTGCAATTTTAGCTCTGGTACTAATTTGTTCTGGTACTAGGGAAATGTTTTTGCCATAATTGCAATTTTTTGTTCTATACTTATGCAATTTTTGTGTTATACATCAAATATTCAACTAAGGTCATGCTTACACCAAAATAGATTTGCTTTTTCTTTGCCAAAAGCAAGGACAAACTATTGAAAATTTAATATTCAATTTTCTGGTGCAAAAATCTGGAATGAAATTGATGAACCTGTTAAAAAATCAAATCGAACAAAATTCAAAGAAAATATTTTTGATCATTTACTAAAATCTTACTCCACATGATTCATTCATATATTGTCGTTTATTTAATCAACTATATTTTTCATATAAATTATCATTCCCAGCGGTTATCATTATTGAACCTTTTCTTTTTATCCATTTCTATTTGTTTATATGACACACTTAGTCATGTCATCTTATACTTGTGTGTGCTTTTCTTCCTTTTACCGATAGACCAACATATTCCAATTCATTTATATTATTTTATAGTTATCTATCTCGGTTAACCAAGTGTTATTATAGATAGCTTGTACCAAAAATTCTGTTGTACCTATTAAACTTGCCAAACTTAAATTCATTTCTTTATATTTTTATGCACTATTTATAAAAATATTGCTAATTCCTGGTACTAAATAGAAAGTCTGTCTGTCTGTGTCTGCAGCTGCAGAGTTGACAGACATGTAGATAATAGTCGGTCTTGGTTGTATTTCCTGGTCTGTGACGTCGTTATCAACCGGAACCATTTTAAGCATGAATGAGTCAAGCTGAGTTAAAGTTCGCCCGTCTATCTGAAAAACATTCAACTTTGTTTCGCCAAAAATGAATTTATCCCGCTTTTTTATGGAACTTCTAGGAACGTAAAATAATAAGTACATGCAGAAAGATTGTTACGTGTTCAAAAATTTCATGCCGCTCACGGAACAATTTTTTTTTCAAGGCTACCTTGTAACTTCAAGGGGCAGTTTGTTACAACGTTTTCCAGTTAACTCTGACTTTGTAAACAAAAAAGCCAGTAAAGTGTTGGTTCCCTTGACAACACACGGCTGACGAAATGTGATTGGACAAAGCTAAATGCAATTTTTAGTAATTGGTTGAAATTCTTGGGAATCCATTTGAGTGCTACACTTTTCTGCAATCACTAAATTTGCATAATTTAGAAAGGAAAGAGGAAAAATGACTTTTTTCAAATTTATTCGCCAGGAATGAATTCTATTCTTTTTATGGAACTTCTAGAAATGCAAAATAATGAGTAAATGCAGAAAGATTGTTAAGTGTTCAGGAATTTCATGCCACTCAGAACAATATTTTTTCGGCAAGGCTTTTCAAGGCTACTTTGTAACTTGAAGGGCCAGTTTGTTACAACGTTTTGCAGTAAACTCCGACTTTGTAAACAAAAAAGCCAGTAAAGTGTTGGTTCCCTTGACAACACAAGGTTGACGAAATGTGATTGGACAAAGGTAAATGCAATTTTTAGTGATTAATTGGTTGAAATTTTTGGGAATCCATTGGAGTGCTACACTTTTCTGCAATCACTAAATTTGCATAATTTAGGAAAAAAACAGAGGGAAAAAATTCAACTTTATTTCGCCAGGAATGAATATTTTTATGGAACTTCTAGAAACACAAAATAATGAGTACATACAGAAAGCTTGTTACGTGCTCAAGAATTTCATGCAACTCAGAACAATATTATTTTGCTAGTTTGTTACAACGTTTTGCAGTTAACAGTCCGACTTTGTCCGTTCGTCTGTCTCGCCTGTTTTCCATCCGTCCGTTCCTTTTTATTTTTTGTTCGCTGTTTGCGCGTCCCTAATTTCCACACGTATTTACAAATTGTTATGTTTTTCTTTCCAGTCATCAACGTCACATTCCCAGATGACAAGCAGAATTACGTGCACAGGATCGGTCGAGTGGGCAGGGCAGAAAGGTGACTCACTATGCATGCATTTCTACATCATTCTTCTTACCCTTCCCTCCTCTCCTCTACCCTCCCGTCCCTTCCCTAATTTATGAACACACACACGACAGGGGATATTTCCATCAATTCTTCTCTTGTTTTCCTTTGACAGAATGGGTCTCGCTATTTCTTTAATATCGGACGTGAAAGAAAAGGTAATGTTTATTTACAGATAACACATTTCAACCCAGTTTCAAGTTCCTCTGTGGGTACGTTTACGAGGACGATTTCGTCTCGTACTGAGTTTGTAACGGGACGAGTCTAGAGTTGAAAAGACTTTTATGTCTTCCAGGATAGAACAGACTCGTGTAAACCTAAATAAATTCTTGTTCCGATCTCCATGTCTAAAATCATTTCAAACTCCCGTGACAAACACAGTTTGCGACCGTGAAATCGCCCATGTAAACACAGCCTGAGGGTTCCGTGTAAACTTACCCTCGTGGACACAGAAAAGAAATTGAAAACCACCAGTTCAGTTTTACTCAGCAAGAACTCTCTCTCTCTGAGAACTTTACAAAGGTAGCCACCACAGGGAGCCCAACATACAAATTGTTTTCTCACACCATGAGTGTTATAACAAAAAAAAACAAATTTTATCTAAAGTAGCCAATGGACAATTTTTAGCTCATTTTGAGCAATCGATGAAATCGTCCTTTAGAGTGCTTGATAACACCTAATGGCTTTACACATGGTTTGTATCTACATAGGTGTGGTACCACGTGTGTCCAAGTCGTGGCAAGGGATGTTTCAATACACGACTTAAAGACCAAGGAGGGTGTTCTATATGGTACGACGAGGTTCAGGTAAACTAAACAAGCATTTTTACGGAAATAACTCAACGTTTGCTTCAAAAGGAACCAAAGCATGCTTCCTGAACGCTATCACTCCGTACACGCTGTGCCAACGCCATCTACCCCTTTCCCTCGGTCGTCACTCTTTCCGATGGTGTGCCTTCTAACTGCTCTCTAACTGCGCGCAACACAATTGTACCGTGTGTACACCCCTGCCATGTTGCGCGCAGCACAGTTCTATCGTGAGTCCACCCCTGCAATGTTGTGCGCAACACAGTTGTACCGTGTGTTCACCCCTGCAATGTTGCGCGCAACACAGTTGTACCGTGTGTCCACCCCTGCAATGTTGCGCGCAACACAGTTGTACCGTGTGTCCACCCGTGCCATGTTGCGCGCAACACAGTTGTACCGTGTGTACACCCCTGCAATGTTGCGCGCAACACAGTTGTACCGTGTGTCCACCCGTGCCATGTTGTGCGTAATGTTACAGAAAAAGTTGCAGAAGTAGAACTCGATCCTAAACTTGCAACGTTGCGCGCAACTGTTGCAAGTGTGGACACACAGTGCAACTCTATGTTGCGCGCATGTTGCAGAAAAGTTAGGCTCTGTAAAACGTTTTCCCACACCGTAGGTCAGTTCCCACTCATATGAATCTGCATAAGTATCAGTTTATTCACACTTCATCTCTCTTTCCTCTACAGTATCTTGGCGAAGTCGAGGACCACCTTGGTGAAACCATTCCTTTAGTCTCATCAAATCTTAAAGTCCAGTGTAACGAATTTGACGGCAAAGTAGTTTATGGGGAGAAAAGAGGCAAAGGTAGGCACTTATGATAATATTCTTATTGTGACGACTTGCAGTCTAAAAGAGACCGTTAAATTAGTTAAAGGAATAGTGTTCTCGGAAATAGTATGAATACAATGAAAGGATCTTTTAGTCAAGTGAATTCCTTATGCGGCTATAAACTTCCATATTTGGTGATTTGTGTTTGTTTCCAAACGTCTCCTAAATTCCATATTTGGAAATAAATGTCGATATTTGGTCATTTGCTTCTGTTTCCAAACTTTTTCTTTATTCCTTATTTGGTAATAAAAAAAAATTTTTTTTTTGCAAAGTTTTACTATATCCATATTTGGTAAGGTACTTTCATATTTTGTAATCTACTATTGTTTCCAGACTTTCCCCAAAGCCTTCCAAATTAGACACGAAACAGTTGTCTGACAACCTAACTCTTGTCTTGTTTTCAGGATCAGCCTTTGAAACTCATGCAGCAGAATTAGCACCGTCTGTGAGAGACCTTGCAAGCCTTGAACATCAAGCACAGTCTTCATTTCTTGGTTTAAAACACCGTAAATGGGCGAATGTTTAATGTTCTTCTATTTCAAATTATTGGTTGCTCTACAAGCTCATATATTTCTAAATATTCTTGCACAGGAAAGTCTTCCAGTTGCAATACTGCTTTATCAATAGCACATAACCATAGCAGCCAGGTTTGCATGCTACAAGGGATGAGTTCTGGTGCTAAAGATGACGCCCAAAAGCGCGCATGTGCGCACTAGAAATATATTTAGATATATTATGAAAAAATGAAAAATAAAGAATGAAATGGGATCAATTTTTTCTCGGAGCATCACAAAGAAAGTCGATCCAAAAGACTGGACTAGGTGGGTAGGACTGTGGTGGTCGAAGGGTCCAGCTTAAAAACTGTTACAGTTTATTTATAATATCCTTCAATAAAAAAAAGGATAAATATCTATCAATTTTATGACAAAAGCGTCATTTTATTTTCTTTGACTTGATAATGACGTGAACGGGAGCAAGGATGGCACAGTTGGTTAGTGCGCGGCCTTCGGTGCGAGAGGTCCCGAGTTCGATCCCCAGCCAGACCTCACATCCTTGTTTCGACTACTTTCCAATCTGTGTAGCTTTAATTAGCTTTAAATACCCTTAAAACGGAGTACTGATGGAGAGAGGGGAGTAAAATGAGCGCACCGTCGACCTCAGGTTTATCAGTTGAATTACTGTTATGAGTTATCGACGTTAAATTTAGTTGCTTTACTTTACTTTACTTTAACGTCATTATTTCATTACCTTATAATGTTTCTCATACCTTATTCGTACTTATTTTCGCACGTCTTTAATTTTGCGATTTTCGTGATTGAAAAAAAAATCGCGAAACTAGAGCTCTGCGAATAAAAAGCCCCGCGAAATTTATACGCGAAATTTAGTGCCCTGGGCATAAATCAATATGAACATGTACAACTTGAAATCAAGACAAAAACGGATCGATGTTCACTTATGTTCAGTCCCTGGGTTCAGTACAACCAATAAGTTCCATTTCATATCTCATCTTCATTTAAATCACTTTCATCGAGCAAATCTTTGAGAATATCATTTGTACAGTCATCAGAAAATTGCATGCCATTGATTGGCTCAATCCTTGTAGTTCTCGCTCACAAGTTTCTTGTATCGGTCCAACACTTGAACGTTTTTCGCACATCGAGTCGAGTTCAACGTTTTCGCGAAATTTAATGCCCTTTTTCATGTTGTCTTATCGAAATCGCGAAAATAAAGCCTCGCGAAATACGTCTCGCCAAAATCGCGAATTAAGTACGAATAAGGTTAGGTATTTTATCGCATAATTTTATCTTTAGATAATGTTTTTGATACACACACCCTAAAGTTTTATCGTGTCCTCTTTGATAACTTTTTGTTTTAACCTTACTTTTCATAAGTTTTAGTAAGTGCTATAGTTATAACATCCATCAGCACTTGCATCATACGGCACACTGAATTCCAAGCCTGGCAATGCTAAACTGCGTTGATCCCCATTCCAGGGGTGACAGCAACAGGGCGTAGGGTCGGACTTAATTGTTTGCTGTACGCGATACGTAGCGGTGAATTCCTGAGCTTGGTAAGGCTGCATCCTCCAGTCGTGCCTTTCTCTGTGGTACGTATTTGTTGTCCTTGCTGGCGAAGCTACCTCATCATAGTGACCATAGTCTTCTGCAAGACTTCTTAATGCCTGGAATTTTTCACTTGCCGCTTCTCGTCTGATACTCTCCTCATAGCGTGCATGGAGTCTCCAGTAGCATCCTCTTCGTTGCGTGATTTCGCGCCCTTTCACGAAACATTCGTGCAGGGACAGGTTGTGTCGTACTGTGTTCTTCCAGCCAGAGCGCGTCGATGTAAAGACTGGAAAGTTTCTCTCGATGACTCGGTAGATTTCTGATAAAGTGAGCTTCTTCTGTGGAGCGGACAGTATGGCCAAACCGATCATCGCTCTGTAGGTCATGGGAGGCTTAGTTTTGATTGGCTCATTCCCCAGAAAACTCATTCCGCCATGTTTTGGAGGATTTCCAACAATTTCTGTGTTGTTGAAGCTATGATTGTTTGTTTTATCAGAGAAAAACATTTGACCTTCAAAAGCTGATACCGCAAAGTTAGCTCATACGTTATATATGAGCTTGCGTTTTGAAATCGCAGCCCAGTTGAGCCGAGTCCAACGAGTCCAAACCAACGGATGTTTAAGGAGTTCTTTTCCTCTTAGCTTTGAAGAAACTTCTAAACAAAGACGAATAAAAATCATAATGAGAACTCGTTTCACGCCGTCTAGCTGGTACACAGCGGGATGCTGCAATCGTTATCAAAGTTACTGAATAAAATCACCAACTAAAACCAGCCGATTTGAACCGTCCACCTGCTCTTTCTGTGTTTATCTTTCTTCTGTCATGACGGCGGTTGTCTAAATAGCGTGGAAAAGTAAAAACCGACTTGAAGATATGCATTTGCTAGAACATTCTTGCTCTTGGAAGTTCTAAACAACTGGCTATTTTCCAATTTTTGCCAATCTAACGGAACAAAAATTAAAGTTAAAACGAGACTATAACGGGACTGCCAAGTGTGTTTGTGACTGCCAAAAATGTTTTCCTCTATATTTGTTTGTTTATTTTCATCGATTTGTAATAAAGGAACTTACAATATTCCTTTTTTTCTACAAGCAGAAAAAAGTTTTGCTGCTCAAGATTGTCTTCCTTAGATAGTACTAGTTCAGTATCTACGCGGCAGCATTAAGACAAAATATTGTCTTACAGATCAAAGCGAATCGACCGATTTTATCGTCTGTTGATATCGGCATACGAAAAGGAAACTTCTCAGAATTTTAAGAGTTTTGGCTTTTTGGCTTCAGAAATAATCTCGATGTCTCTGGCATTTTAAACTGCGGCTCAGGAATCACGGCTGTAAACGACTTGATTTTCCTCCGTTCTGGTCCTTTTTATCCCATTGATCAATGGTCTGATTATCAGAGAGACGAAGATCGTTCGTTAGTGTATGTAACAAACGGATCACTAACCAGTCTGTTAGTGTAACGAACGATCTCCAACCGCCTATATATTAATCTAACGATTGATCTCCAACCGTCTATTAGTGTAACGAACGATCTCCAACCGTCTAATAATCAGGCTAATTGTTCAGGCAAGGCCGATTAGTGGTAATCCAGGATTAACTCTTAAGAAAACTATTCATCTCAATCCTGGGTTGGTACCAGTCAGACTTTCAGAGACCAGCTCTAGAAGAGTATTCAACTGTCTCTTCCCATGAAACATTGCGGTAGTTGGCTGTATTTTCTATGGTGTGGGATAACATAGTTATATACACCTATTTCAAAAAAGGTTGTCACCGCTAAGAGCGATAGGCGATAGGTAATAGGTCATTCCAAGACCGCAAAGCACTATTGATTTCTAATTGATTTACATATGAATTGCCAAATATTTGATGGAAGAGTGTAAAGAAAGATTTAGGATGGCTTAATTAAGAAACCAATAGTGCTTTGCGGTCTTGGAATGACCTATTACCTATCGCCTATCGCTCTTAGGCCAAGTTCAGACGTCGAACTTTTGCCGTGTCGAATCTAATAGTTGCATTTTGTAAATGAGAAGTGCGGCGTCTGAACCTATTGTATTTGACAGATTCGATTAAGTATTAAATTGAAAAATTCAGTTTGAATCAAATTTGTCAAATTCATTTGGTTCAGAAGCTGCAATTCTCATCTACAAAATGCAACTATTAGATTCGACGCGGCAAAAGTTCGACGTCTGAACTGGGCCTTAGCGGTGACAACCTTTTTTGAAATAGGTGTATACAATAGTTTCGAGTGGAATACCGTGGATATCCTAGAGAACTAGTATTTATAAACTTTTGTTTTCCAAGCCATTCCCCTAATAAATCTCTACTACGTATTCTATTTTCAAATGCGTTCGGGTGGAGGCTCTAAAGGTATGGAAATTAACTTGTTATCAAACGTTTGGAAAGTATTTGCTTCGTATATAATGTCAAATAAAACGCGATACAGAGACCCTGAAAAGACACCATAACTAGAAGACTACTGGACAGATGCAATGCGTTTCTTAGAAAACTCATGCACAACCACAAATTAAACAGCATATAAGCTTTTAAGTTTACTTCTTCATAGAAAATCAATCTGCTGCACAAAAAAAAGTACTCAAAAAAAGGTGGTGTTTTTTTTCTGTTTTGTTTTGTTTTGTTTCGTTTTGTTTTTTGTTTTGTTTTGTTTGTCTGTTTGTTTTTTGTTTCTGTTTGTTTACTGTCTGTTGTTGTTGTTATTGTTGTTGTTATTTTTTATTTTTTGGAAGCGAAGACCCGAGGAAGGAATTTAATTTGCATTCAAAGAACTTGAGAATGGAGGAAACCGGTAGCTAAAGACGCTCGTTTGATCGTTCACTCGGTGGCTTTCGACCCTCCTCGGTTGCGCATGCACTGTAGAGACATGTCAACGTTTTATGACGTACGAGCAAAAGTTGCATTTTATGACTCGTCCGCCGAGTAAACAAATGTAAGCACTGTGACCTCTTTTAGATTCGTTCACTCCTCCCCTCTCCTCTCCTCCCCTCCCCCTTTCCTCCCCACTTTTTCTACCCAAGAGTATGTATAGCAATAAAAGCCATTAAGATAAATGCACAAGATCTTGAGTCATACCATAGCCTTGTGGCTTGTGAATTTTATTGGCATTTGCGTCCATGTTATTTTGGTGTGTGCTTATTCAGAATGACTTTCCACTGCAATATATAACCTTTATAAAATGGTTCCATGATAATTTTTCACTTTATCTATCCAATATATTGTGTATCATATCATTTTTCGCGAATTTTTCCTAAGTAAAAAAATAGGCTGATAGCCACCTTAATTTTTGAAACGGGATCGTAAACATTACGCAACTCCTGCGAAAACGTGCTCGACACAGGAAACCCACTAATACACTTCTTTTCAGAGGTATATCTAAATGAATAACGTAGCAATTTTTTATATTGTCAATTCCCACAAAAGTAAACGTACAAAATCTAACATATCAGATCTATTTATGTATTTTGTTACATCTATTTTTGCAAAACTCCTTGTGTTATAAAACGCTTTTGGGCTACCTGTGTGTAAGATATTTCAAGATGGCGGCGAAGGCACAAGGGGAAGTACGACATCTTGTCGTCGATTCTGCTGGTTTTATTAAACATGTTGAGCTTCAATCGATTGGTAAAAGAATCTATACCCTTCAAGAAGTCGTACAGGAGATAAAAGATGTTACTACGAGACAGAGACTCGCCGTTTTGCCGTATGAATTGATTTTCAAGCAGCCTTCGACAGAGGCAATTAAAGCTGGTAAGAACTGGTCTTCGTCACAAAAAAAGTTCTTGTTTAATCACATTAGATGTTTTGAATTATCCATACTACCCTTGTATCATCCTATAAAATCAACCTTAACAAGGATTGGCTCTTTACTTTGATATTATTAATTTAAAAGCTTATTCGATTTATAAGCTTCGTCATCCAATTATTATTATTACGTCTTCTAGATTGACTCGTCTTTTCTTTTACATTGTATATAAAGGATACATCTTATTGCGCTTTTTCTTCTATGATATGATAGCTTTTATTTAAACACGATAAAATCTGAAGCTAAAAGCTTGTGGGGTCGGGCATACTAGTTACATGTAAGTGAAAATCACTAACGTGGTAGAACTTGTACAGTAGATACATTTCATTGTAACTTTAACTCCCGGGGGTAACGCCATTGTAAAAGGATCAGGTGTGCTCGTAGTATCTCTTAGGGGTAAAAATCAGCAATTTGGTATCTTTAAGGGTGTTAAAGTTGAAGTTTAGAGTGTTAGCATTTCCTGGTATCTTTTCGGGTATCAAAAGAGCTCAAAGACATCACTTTTGACAGGTTATTACTAGAAAAACAACTTACATGTACATTGTATATATACCGGTAGCTCATAAGTCTTCTTTAGAACATTAATGACAAAATTAAAAACATAACTACAACCACATCAGAAAAATCTGAGCCCCAGGTGGGAACCGATTCAACCCACAACCTTCCGATTATCTAGATGGATGTTCTTCCCAACTGGGACTCAGAATTTTCTGATGTGGTGGTAGCTTAGTTCTTTAGTATCATCATACATTTACATTTATTTCTATTAATGATGAATGCAATAGCTAATTCTGAATACTAATCACAGATGTGCCATCTTCATTTGTATCATGTCGCATGCAGAACCTGTATGGTTTTGCAAGGCATTACATATTATATGTGTCTATAAAATATCTTTTGCTTTATGTTTTAGTTACAGACTTTACAAAGTTAACTGGAGATTTTAAAGTGTTATCAGCTGTGGATCTAAGAGTGTTAGCACTTACATATCAACTAGAGAAAGAGAATTGTGGTACAGAGCATCTTAAAACAAAACCAGTCAACCAGGTAGGTGTACAGTGATTTCATTCAGTCAACTCTCCAATTTGGACACCCTACTCAGAGGATTCATTGAGATTTGAAACTTCAAGGCATCGGGCTCTGACACCCTGGCAAGACCAGAGATATTGATTATCAGAAGTTGGTTTGAGTTTCTCAAGACAGCCAGGCAAAACCCAGCAAATTCATGTCGACAGCTGGCCAATTTCCTGATGCCTGGCCCTTAATAAACCCACTGCGTACTAGTTATAACTGTTACCCTGCTGCTATTGTAGCAACACATCATGCCAGGCAATTACAGACAAGAAGCAAGGATGACTAGGGATGGTTAAGGGTCTTCTTCCTCACACACCTCCAAAAAATAGTCTCAAGATTTCACATTCTATGGGCCTTAGATTATTGTTATTTTGCAAAAAAGTCATCTTGGACTGTCAAACTGTTGTAAATATTGAAGGCCAATGAAAAAAAAACATCCCAGGCGAAAAAAAAAAGGTTTTTTTAGATCATGCAGTGGACACTCTTTTGATTATACTGGTAACAAAGTAGGGAGTTCACTGATCAACTTCGAGTTCATTAGGCTTTTTTCTAGTAATTACTTTTTTTCTGGTAATTGCTTTTAACACATGTTTTAACATATTTTAAGGTCCAGATTTCAAAAGGTCAAAATCTTCACAAAATTCCAGGATTCTTTGTAGAAAAGGTAGAAATTGAATATTAAATTATTTTGATTGGTATTCTACATTTGTAGAACAAATTTTGCTTTCAGATAATGAGATTTCTTAGTTTGCCCATTCCTAGCTACTGTCTTCTTCTTTCATTTCCTTCCATCTCTCTGTCCCTCCCTCTTTTCCTTTCCTCTTCCTTCCTTCCTTCCTTCCTTCCATCCCTCCCTCCCTCCCTCCCTCCCTCCCTCCCTCCCTCTCTCCCTCCCTTCCTTCCTCCCTTCCTCCCTCCCTCCCTCCCTCCTTTCCTTCCTTCCTTCCTTCCTTTCTTCCTTCCCACTGCCTTTCCTTTCTTTTATTCATTCATTTATTCCTTCATGGTTATTTCTATCAGTGGGATTCGAACACAACTTCAGTTAATGAAAGAGATGAAGAAATGGCTGAAGTTCCTGCCTGTCATGAGGATTCTACCACAGATGAAGACCCAGTAGGAGATGGCAATAATAAAACACTGGAAGATGAAATAGATGAGATTTCTGCTTTACCTGGTTGTAGCATATCAGGACAGACACATGCTATGTCTTCCAGTAGTAGTGTACCAGAGTAAGTGGAGGCTAAATTCTAATTATCTGATCTGTAGTGGTTGTTGACAGGTCCATGCAGACACAAAGTAAAGGACATTTGACCAAACCCTGAATTCTCCTTTACAATTCAAAGATCTTTGAGGAGAACTTTTACTTGACCAGAACACTTACTCTGTTTTTGTAGGGACCATTGTAAAAAGTTTACCGTGTTTTCAGAGATGCCCCACTGAGTTGATGTTTCAGTTATTAGAGAGATTAAGAATCATGTACACTGGAGACAATAAACAGCAGAGAAGATCACATGGCCTGCTTTTATCACATCTTGCATTGCTGTTTCTATGCAAGGATAAGCCATTTCACATTTGCTGTAAACATGAAAAGTCACTGTCTTGTTTGAGTGCTAAACATGCAATGCCAGGTGCAGAAAATTGTCTCTATCATCTGCAGTTTGCCATTAACATGATTCTTAAGCTGTCTTTTGGATCTATAGTAGGCCATAGTTAATGTCCTCCAGAACTCCAAGCACTATTGTCTATACAAAATAATATTATAAACTACATTTCCCTCTCCAATGCAGGGTTAATGGGTATTGTGGATAGTTATACCTTCAATTTTTTGTCCTTATCTGAGGAAATGGACAGACCAGACCATTTGTGGATGCTCAAATAATAATTATTACTAGGCAGTATCTTCTTCACAATATTATTTTCAGACCCTGGGCATTGGTCTTGCTGTGAATATTTTTAATGTAAAGCTTATCAATTTATTGTTGTTTTCCCTTTTCAATGTACAGTAATCATTCAATTGAAGAACCCTCCATTGACCAACCTCAAGCTGTTGGTGGAGCAGAACAAATGGACATCCAGGAAATGAACAATAGACCAGATGATTCTGGTGAAGATGAGGGGTTTGTAGAAGAAGACGAAGAGGGATGGATTACCCCTGGCAATATCCAAGCTATTAGAAATGAAATGGGTGAAAGTGGAATGGAAACTGTTCCTGCTGATGTAGAAGTTGGCTGTTTAACTACAGATTTTGCTATGCAGGTACCATATATTGAATTATGTATGGAATTAATTGAATTAATCAGTTGAACCTTCCATAAGTGGATACCCTTACCAAAGTGTCTATTACTGGAGGTTCCACTGTAATAGAGTTGAACCTCCTGTCAGAATTGGTGTCCACTGATGAGAGGTTTCCACTGAATTTTGGTGAGGGAGGAAAAACCAGAGAACCCAGACAAAAAACTTGTGGCATGGTAGAGAACAACACATCAACAAACTTAGTTCGAATATGATCCAATGCCTGAGCTGGGACTTGAACCTGGACCACAGTGGTGGATGGAAAGTGCTCTCACCCTTTTGTCAGCCATGCCATTCACCATTTGTACCGCATATTAAGGTAGTTCCGGACCCTTGCTACTGCGCATTTCCCGCGCGCATTCGAGCGCGCGCACTTTTATGAAGAGATATGGTTTTTAACGTGGGAGTCTGGGCACTAGTGTGCCAACCGATTGTAAGGCGTAGAAACTCTAACTTTAGTAGAGAAAAATTATATTTTGTCATCCAAATATCGGAAAAACTTTAATCAAGAAATCTTGTACACTATGTAATGTAGGTATTTAACCTGAAACTTTTAAATTTAGTTAATCTTACCCATCGAAAAAGCCGGCGAGAAAATCGCTAAAATGGGTGATATTTGGTGTTCGTTTTCGGTGTGTTTTCTCTTTTGTGCTTTTCTAACTCTTGAAATAATACGGTGACCCCCTGGTTTTTTCTTTTAATTCAAGAGAGCACTTATCATTTTTTTGATTTAAAAAATAAAAATACAACTTCATTGATTGGATTGTCGTAAATTTTCCACATTGTCACAGTCCGTACACGATTTCGGAACGCGTAATTGGGTAGGAATTTGATTCTAGAATGCCCTTTTAATCATGTTTGCAACTCATCAAACAATACATACGATTACAACTGCTAGATAAACCTCACATCTCTCTTTTGAGACGGTCAAGGCGTTTCTCGGAGAAATTTTGTTCGCATTCTTCAGACCATATGGATTACGTACATTTTGCAAAACATCGCGGAAAATCATTGAAAACACCACCTTTTACGACATCGTATAGCTCAGAAACCAATACGGTGACCCCCTCTTTTTTTCTCGGTTTTTGAATTGCCAAACAATTATCTTTAAATGATAGGATTTTAAAGGAAATTCATTGATGAAATCTGAGGCTCCGGAACTACCTTAATGTAAAGCTTGGGGCCTGGAGGGGGAAGTTTGATTGTCGTTAATGATCCCTGGTTATTGCAAGGATAAAAATATGGGCTTAAGTTCTAATATTATACCCCACCCCTTGTTTCATATTCTAATTTAAAATCATCAGGGACTTACAAACACTTGTTTCACATCTTGTTCTTCAGAATGTGTTAATTCAAATGGGACTACATGTGGTATCAGTGGACGGAATGCTTATACGTGAAGCAAAAAGTTATGTTCTTAAATGTTATGCATGTTTTAGGTAAGTTGTTTCTCATGTTATCTATAGTGCTCCTCATGTTGATGTAAGCCTTTGCCATTCATTTGCCAAGCAGAGATCAATTGCCTGTTTTAAACAAAGCAACATGCGAAAAGTTATTTTGAAGATGGTCAGTACACTAGCATTACAACACCACAACAAATCTGTCTTATCTGAATATCTTTCTATCTACAACGGCGTGCAGAACCTGTTGAGACACTGTCCCAATTTTGGCCTTCATTAGCCAACCCTGTTTTATGGTCCCCCTTCCCCCCTCTCTCAATGTTGAGTAGGCCGGAGAGATTCCTGATAGGTCCAACACTTGACCCAACCAACATTGTGTCGGGGGGAGGGGGATTCAGAATATATGGCGGTTCCACGACTTACATGGTGGGTATAATATCAAAGAACGTCAATTTTAGGGCACAATGTCTCAACCATTCTGCACACCGTTGTCTGAGACCTATAATATTAAATAACTAGAAGAAATAATGCAATCATTTGGTGATTTTACACTAAACTTGTAGTAGTCAAAGGTAGGCTCTGTATGCTACAATTTCGGGTGACATTGATTTGACCTAACAAAATACTAGCGATAAAAGCCAATTTGGGAATTTATTCAAATCGTATCAATTAAGGCCAGTATGGGGACTGGTTGGATCGCGTGCTTTTCAAATCCTGTAGAAATTAAGCACAAAGGCTGTTGTCAATGGCAACATGCCATCACGTAAGACTCTGTTAATATTTACTTTTTAAAAGGTCAAATATCTTATTATGCATCAAAATTTGTTTTGTGCGATATTAAAATGCCAGGTAAATAAATGTGAAACTTCAAAATACTCTCATATTTTGATACCCATGTACCCGTGACTGCGATAGCAGAATAGTATTTTACCACACGGCTAACAGCAAAGCTCATTTCTGCCTAAATTACAACACTATAGCACAGTTTGTACGAATCGAGATGCCGACTTACATATGCAAATTGTTAGATGTTGAACTCACGGTCAAAAGATTGACCACCATAAGAGTTCTAGTTAAAGAAATTTGTGATCGGACACATACAGGGGTCAGACGAAGGGTAATTCATGCTCAGTCGAGTGTTTTGATGGACAATTGCCTAAGTATCATTTCCTTTGATGATCGCGACAGTTAACCATGGCCATGGTTAACCATGACGCCCATAAAGAGATACAGTAAATTAGTGTATTTAAGCATCGGTTAACCTGGTTAACCGTGTGACGTCACGAGCGGATTTTTTAAGCTGAAAGCGCAAAAGAAAACTCGATATACAGCCGCTTGATACTGCAAACAAGTTTTATACTACAAGACAGGCCTAATCTTCAGTGTTGCTCTTCTAATGTTATACGTTGTACAGTAATTCTTTAAAATATCGGCGTCATTTATCAACACAATGACGTGACGCTGGAAATTGGTTTAACAGCTAGAAATTGGTTTAACAGCTGACAGGATATATAATTATGAAACCTGTCATACTCTAAAATACATCTTATAGTTTTGAAACTTTTCACATTTATTATTGGTGTTTTTGTTGTTGTTGTTGTGTTGTTGTGTTTTTTTGAAACTAATTTATCGTTCTTGGCCTTGCGTCTATTTCCATTCCTAAAAATGTATTCACAACCAAATTAGCGCACGCTTGTGTGATGGTTCTATCAGGCGTGCGGTTTTTCTACGTCTATATTTGAATAGGTAGATAGGTAGACTCACTCCTATGTCTTTTATATCGTTTTCCGCACGCTTTTCTATCAGATAAATAAGTACTATGTCCTATATACTTCTCATTTGTTGTCCACGGACTGATATGTAGCTCAGACAATGGCATGCAGAACCTGTTGAGACACTGTCCCAATTTTGGCCTTCATTAGCCAACCCTGTTTTATGGTCCCCCTTCCCCCCTCTCTCAATGTTGAGTAGGCCGGGGAGATTCCTGATAGGTCCAACACTTGACCCAACCAACATTGTGTCGGGGGGAGGGGGATTCAGAATATATGGCGGTTCCACGACTTACATGGTGGGTATAATATCAAAGAACGTCAATTTTAGGGCACAATGTCTCAACCATCCTGCACGCCGTTGTAGTTATTTAATAATTACAACATGTATATTGAGTTCTGAACTGAACTCAGACATTTCGAGCCTAGCAGTATGCAGGCCATGTAAAGTGATAGAGCATCCAACTGATATCTGGAAGATCAAGGGTTTGATTCCTGTCTGGTAAATTTTTTTGCAGAACAAATCCCATAAATTACAAAACACATACATTTATTCAAGCTAAACTTTTTGTCAGTCTCTACTGATAATTTTTCTTTATGTTCAATACCATTACATCAAAAGAATGTTTATCCATTATTAATGGACTCAACAAACATCTTGTCAATACTACTTCAGAGCACTTTTTGTATGATTGTGAAATGAACCATGCTGTACTGTGACCATGTCAGTGCTGTGATGTCTATGAAAACATTAGAAATCCTTGCTGTAATCATGCCATGACCATGCCATTTTCACAGTCATACAAATATTGCTTTAATTCTGAGAGACTTCACGGTCTAAATATTCATATTCTTTGTAGGGTGACCCATCAGATGGATAAACGGTTTTGTCCTTGGTGTGGTAACAAGACTCTGACCCGTGTCTCTGTATCAGTTGATGAAAATGGTGTCACTAGATACAATATCCCGAACAGAAAAAGACCATTTAACATTCGAGGCAAAAAAGTAAGTGATGTGATAAATCTACAGTACTATATTTTTATTATGCATTATTGTAGCCTTTCAGTAAATCTCTACCCCGACCTCTGGAGGACTAACATTTTATTGGTTTTGCTGATTTCTTTTTAATATTATCACTTGTTAATGGAGACTAAATTCAGTGGAAACTCACCTTTTGGCCATCCCATTATTATGACAGCAATTTTGGCCTGGTGAAGTTTCATTTGATTTTATGCTAAGCCTTTATATTGCCCAACTGCATTTAATATTTATTTTATTTATTTATTAATATTAATTTTGACCCAAACTTGGCCATATTAATGGCTTCTTCTAAAAATAAAAACTAACTTGTTACTTGAGCGCATAGCCGGCCGAGTCATAATATTTATTTTTATCCCTCACAAAATGAAAACAGGTTTCTACAGCACATGCGCACTGAGTCCAGGCTCAAACGAGCGCCATATTTAGTTTGCAAAGTAACGTCTCTAAATCCCACTGTTTGTTTATTCAATTTCCAGTTCCCTCTTCCTCTTCCACAAGGAGGCAGAAGTGGTGAAAATCCCCTCCTCGTAGAAGACCAACCACGTGGTCAACGGCGCCTGCCACCAAAACGAGACAAAGTTGACGTCATGGATCCCGATTTCGTGGCTCGGTCCTCCCCGTTTACGAACCGTGATGTCAACAGTCGTGCTGTACATTTGGGATTCCACGTGCAAGGGAAATACTGGAATAAGAGAAACCCCAATGAGGGGAATAAGAGTCGTGGACGAAGAAAAAAGAAGTGATATTCTGAAGATTATTTTATTTCTTAAAATGCATTACTATAAAACCATGAAACAAATTAGTAACTGAATAGTACCATGCACTTATTGACTGAGTGGGAGGGGTCGGACGGGAAATCATTTGGCGTGAGGTCATGACAGTGTAGACCGACCGCAGCGAGGTCTGTACAGAATGAACGGAAGCCAAATATTTTCCCGTCTGGCCCGACCTAACTCAGGCAATAAGCATTTTACCATATGACTCTTTTTGATCTTTTATTTATATTTTTGGACGCGCGCGGGGAAAATCCATCACGTGACTATTTCCAAAGGTTTTTCTTAAGAGCGCGCGCGGGGACAAATACGGGTCACGTGATAATAAGTGGTACAAAATCCTTTGTTTTCAGTTGTTAATTAATAAGTGCCATTTCGCACTATAGTTTAGTTAGTGCATTTTCGTGCTTTGAATGTTTGCGTTCTATTAACATTTGGCATTTACTAATGACATTGATCCACTTTTATCTCCGCGCTCGGCAACAATCAGAGAAGAAGATCTGGATCGAGCGATTCAACGACGCGATAAAAGTGGGTCCCACTTTTCTCATTTTCCATATATTCACGCGAGCTTCCTTATATTTTCTTATTTTTTCCGTACGTATTTCTTATATTATAGTTATTGAGAAAATTGGGTCTAGTCCTGGACTGTAGTGACATATAGCACAGACTCATTTATCTGTTTAGTAGAGCAGAGAAGTATTTATTATGAAAACACTTTGAACTCTAAGGCAGACACCTATCAGTCTGGCCAAAGAAGAACCACACAGTCAGCTTCTTGTGTGATAAAAGCGGACAATAGGCTGGACAGTGAGAGTTGACCGACTTAGGGGGTGTTTACATGACACTAGGATCATCCTAGCACTAGGATCATCCTAGCAGGCGAATCATCCTACCTGCTGTACATTTACTGCATTCCGTTTACATGGAAATTTGTGCCTTCACTTCGGGTACTGGGACAATCCTACTAAACAGAATGCAGTAAATGTATAGAAGATGATTCGCCTTCTTAGTGCTAGGATGATCCTAGTGCCATGTAAACACCCCCTTAGAAGTTCAATGTACGTTTTGTGCCTGTGAGTAAACCAGGCTAACGGTCTATGTACATGTAGCGCAACCACCGCCTGATCTATGTATATGTATTTGTGTCACGCTAATGTGGTAGTTGTTGTCCAGGAGATTCCTCTATAAAGTGTCGGGTACGCTAATCGAAAATTTAAAAAATGAACACCAATCAGAAGATCCAGGAATTGTTTTAATGGGCGTGGCTTAAAATATTTTTAACCAATCACCTAGCGATAGAATATTTTGTTCTCCTATGTAAAGGACAAATTAGTGTTGACCTCGAACGTGTTTTTGCTGTTGTTGTTGTCGTCATCGTCGTCGTTGTTATTGAATTTATTCCAAGCCGCTTATTTTATCCCCTCGCCGGATACTTTGATACAGGTTTCTTCCCCCCCCCCCCCCCCCCCCAAGACCAAGTGAGGAGGGTTAGTGAGGACTAGCCCTCTTGCAAAGACGAGTATCCGCATCGTCCCGCTGTTTCTAGCTGTTTCTCTTTGGCTGCAAACTTTACTAACGTGATAGAAAGGTGGCTCCATTTTCTGCTTATTACTAGTTGTATTGTTGGAAAAGTAAGTGAATAAAAGTCGCCATAATGATATGCATTACGTTTTAATAAATTGTTTCCGTGTTTTGCTGGGAACAGGATGCAAGAGAGAGTTGAGTGATTTCAATAAACCTGGGCACTAATAATTAAACAAAAATTAGTAGGTGCTAAATGTTTTGTCTCCTTTTGTTCCTTTGCATCTAGTAAACTAATTACAGCTAATTAGTATTGCCCTGGTTTATTAAAATCACCCTTGCGATAGGCTATTCAGGGGAGATTTCCTACATCTCGTACAGTTATACCCGGCGGGGTCAATTAGCGAGGTCACAGGAAAAGGCGGTCCTTCTTGTGGTCTATAAATCTACTTATACAAGCGAGATTCTAGCTTCAAAGAACAATTGGTGAGCTTTATCAAATCGCGGCTTTTTTGGCCCTTTCGCAGTTGTTTTCTGCATTGCAGTACGCAAGGAGAGAAAGGCAGGGACGGATACCGGATTGTCCTTCAGATTGGGGTACAGTGTTCAAGAAATCGGAAAAAGTATTGAGAAGGAAAAGGTCCCCAGCACCCCTCCCCTAAATCCGTCCCTGAATGGTTAGCCAGAACTGACTGAAAATGCAGGATCAAACCTTTATTTCTCAGATAGATAACTATACTTTACAATTTATACCTATAATTAATTACACCTAACCTAATAATTTTCAACTAAAACGCCATTTCCCTGCAAGAAACGACATTCCCTAATACACCAAACATTATTATAACCCTAAGTTAGTTCCAACGCTACGTTGGTTTGGTCACCGTTTTGCTTATACTTGTTAGCAATTCGGCAGCATATGTAAATGCGCGCACGTCATAGATATTTGTAAGTGTAACCATTTTTTTAGTACAGCACTTGACTGAAGGTGAAGAACGCGTCGCGTCACGTAAGTAATCAAGTAAACAAGAATGCGCAGCTCGAAACATCTCAATGAAACATGAGATGACTTAACCACTTACGGCGTCGACGTACGGATGTCACTCGCAGACGTCTACGCCCGCGTAATCCTTGAAAAGCCGCATTGAAAGCGCAGTGTCGACTTAATGGGAATTAATCGCGCACAAGTAAAACGCAAATTGAAAACGTGAAGGCGTCTCACGTGTGTTCGTGCTTCCTACGTTTACGGAAACAAGGTGTAAGCTGAAAACGAAAACACGACTTTCAAGGGTTCTCATTAAGCCTTACGCGATTCCTAGCAAACGCATCCTTACGCGCTCGTTAAATATAGTCGACCCGCAACTTTGAATCCTCAAATGGAGCAGAGGGTTGTACCTAGCGTATTTTAGGCAATTGGTTTATAATGTATCGAAGATGAACAATGAGAATTCTTGCGGTTAGCGCCGAATTAAGCATCATATCGTAACATAGAACAAAGGCCTCGTTATCTTATTGCACAGACCGATCGATCTGAAAGCGTTACTCGTCGGGTCGTTAAAAAAAGAGAATATATCGAGTAGTTGTTTTGGTTATTTCTCAAGATTTCGGGCATAAATACCAGCCTAATAGACAAAGCAGACAAGTGAAAACGGATGCTGTTGTAGTCGGTCCTGCAGAATCGACAGACAAGCGTAATTTGCTGGCTTTACTTTCAGAGTGGAACGAAAGCTTATTTTGAGCTCTATCAACAACAGAGTTCAGTCCAATTGGTTTCGTCTTCTTGTTTTTTGCGACCAATGTGAAGTTAACAATCGTACTAGTGTCGTTAAAGACTTGGACGATTTTCCTCGAATGCTTAAAGCCACGTTTCCTTGCTTTTATTAAATACGTTCCTGCTGTAAGGAGTCTCCAGTAATCGCCGTCTTTGTAGGTTTTAATTTTTTTCGTGCGGTCACCAACGATGATTTTGACGCCAGACAAGGGGTTGCCTTCTTCATCAGTAACATAGCCTCTTATTCCTGTAGTATGGATTACATTGATGTAGTTGAGAAGAGCATTGCGGTTTGCGAACCAGT
The DNA here is from genome assembly GCA_029948255.1 of Telmatactis stephensoni. Classification (NCBI taxonomy): domain Eukaryota; kingdom Metazoa; phylum Cnidaria; class Anthozoa; order Actiniaria; family Isophelliidae; genus Telmatactis; species Telmatactis stephensoni. The sequence goes on along the minus strand of JALIZF010001571.1, from coordinate 96,663 downwards.
AGTCCTTCATGTACTTTGCTGGAGGATATTTGCAGCAACCTAGCTCTAGCGTGATCTCAAAACAGTTTCTGTGAAATACAAATCACGGGAATGTCAAATTGTTCATCATTTTTTACATTCTATTGCGATGGGTGGGGCTCTCAAATCAATCGCAGCTCAGCCATTCAGTGTTCACCTCTAGTAAGATATCTTGCTTATTATTTGTCGGGGAATCTCGAAACTTGACACTAATGTGGACGGATTGAAAGCTGATTGTGCATATGGAAAAAAATTCACTCCCCCCCTTCGATCTCTGCCTGCCTGCCTGCCTGCCTGCCTGCCTGCCTGCCTGCCTGCCTGCCTGCCTGCCTGCCTGCCTGCCTGCCTGCCTGCCTGCCTGCCTGCCTGCCTGTCCGCACAAACGTCTGACTGTCCTTCCATCCGTCCGTTTTATTACCCCTCCGTCTGTTTCTCTGACTGTATTTCTATGGCATATAGATTAAGGATACTAGTTTTTCATAATGATCAAAACGTAAAATAAATTCCTTGTCTTGGTCTTTATGTAAATGTCTCACCCGAAAAGCATGTCGTCCCGTGACAAACTCAGCCCAAACACGCCCATGTAAACGTACCCTTAGAAGGCCGCGCACTAATTAACCGAGCCACCCTTCATTACTTACGTGAAATAGTAGTTGTAATCTTGCATGCCTCCAGAGATAGGATACCAAGCAGCACCGTTAGTAATCCCGTCTTTAAACTTCTCTGCCTTGTGAACAGGACACTGTGGCTGTCCCTTGTACATGGTGGGGTGCGCAAGGGAATACGCCTTCGAGATCTTCACAAAGACATCATCATCAGGTGAACCATAGTAAACCCGTACAGTGGATCGCTTTAATTCTGATGGGATGTTATCGTAAGGGTAGTTAGCCACTAAGGTTCCACCATGGAGATTGGCTGACAGAACGAACGGCTCAGTTTTGAGCCAATTCATAACTGCGCGGACTTCGGGTTGCAAGGGATTTATTCTCCTATCATAGGGGTCTGGGAAGTTGCGGTTTAGGTCGACGCCATTCGCATTGAAGCGACCCACGATGCTTGTACAGTCTCCTTCAGCTGCGCTGTCCCATCCGTCAGGGTTCATACTTGGAAGAAGATGAATTCTAGTGGTGTCTATAAGTTGGGTTATTCCAGGCAGACGTCCATAACCCTCACATAGATGCTCCGCTAGAAGCAACAACAATTCTCGTCCAACCACCTCGTTGCCGTGCATGTTTGCAATGTACTTGAATTCAGGTTTTCCAGGAATGTGCTGTCCAGGATCTTTGGTGATTTCCAGCACATGAAGTTTCTTGCCTTGGTAACTCTTTCCTATGGTGTACAGTCGAGTTATGTTGGGGAATTTGGCCGCTAGTGTTTCGAGGATGGTAAGCATGGCTGTGTTGTTGTGATGTTCAAACTTAACTGGGAGGATTTCTTCATGTTCGGCCCCGGAGACAAAGTGAAGTGTTGCAAACAGAAGACTTAGAGAAAGTATGTGGTTAAAAAGGGGATAAATTTGGCAAGTTTTCATTGTATCTATTGATCCTCCGTTGTGTCTCTGGCGTCTTAAACTGCAAAAAGAAGAAGAAAACAAACATGCCAAATTTTAGTTCGTGAATGAGTCGTCCCCTCTCCCCTAGGGGGATGCTTTTAGATATATAAGGACGCCAGGGAGGGAGGGGATGGACTTCTGTAAATGTGTCACTCTAAACGCATGATAAATGTAACTAAATCATGATGAAACTGATAGATACTTTGCGACCTCATCGCACTTCGCAGAACGGAGTGTACAGTTTCACCAAAAATGTTTAGAGTATCACTGATCGATTGATCAACATTTGCGGTGGATACAAAGCCAACGGGCTTAAGACGGCCTTTTTCGGTAAACCGCTAAGATGGGTAACAATTCGGGATGATTTGGAGAGAATCTCTGCACAGGCACTTAATTTTAGGCGCGCGGGGTGTGTACGACATGCGGGACGTCCCATCAATGAATAACTGAATTTCCTTTGTGGTTGAAATAGTATATGCAGTATCGAAGGCTTCCTCAGAGAGGTTTTTGTCCCAAGCCGCGCTTAAAACTCTGACTCTCGGATCTTAACTTCTTGAAGCATGAAATTTGGACTCATTTTAAAAACAAATTTCTCTCTTTCTCTCTCAAGGAAACTCGTCCACTCAGTGAAGAAACTCCTTGCGCCCTCAGGAAATTCGCGCGAAGCCCTTGAGTCCTCAAAGTTTGACTGATGGTTTAATATTCTTTAATCCTACGGCTAGATAACAGATAGAGATAAAATGTCGAAGCCAACCGCATAGGTACCGAATGGAATAATAAGAACTTTATCCAACGAGCGCAGTTTCTTACAAGATTTAAATTTACGTAGATACAAAACAAGGCGAGCTACACTGGCTTACGAAGTAATGCTATGCAAGCGGAAATTTTACCTTATGTACACTAGTACAACTACACAAAATGTAAAACTATGCACAAGTAGTTTTCTAGCATTGAAGGATTGAGAAATTCAGAAATAACTATGTCTTACCAACGAATATAGACTAACCAATACCCACAAGCACAACAAGCCAAGTTCAAATGTAACTCGCCCAGCCAGCCAGTCAGTCGGTCATACGACAACAAAACGTACTGTTAAACTGTGTTAAATTCCGGGATGTCTTCAGGCAGGCTACAGGTCATGTCTGAGTGTCGACGGGATTTATACGTAAGAGGGTAATCGCGTCACGTGTACATCGTATACTTTGAACTATTTGTCACGTGCGCGTCTATTTCAAGACACTGAACAGATAACAAAATTGCGTGTTTTTGTTGATATATTACTCTCTCAAAGCCGTCTGCAAACGACTTGGCTTGAATGACCAAAGTAATGCTAGGCACTTTGCATTGACGATACAACAATTGGGCTACCTGTGTTCGATGTTCCTTGACTGTTGCATGTGCCACAGTTTTTCAACATCAAAAGAATTCTGCTGGATGACATGAGATAGTTGAAGGAGTCGTGCTGCTTAAAGCTAGCCTGAGGGATTGGACGACTAATATCGAACCAGACTACTGAGTTTAACTGTGAACTTTGTGGCTAGCGTCGCTACTCGGGGGTGATTGTTGATGACATACAATAGCAGATCTGGAGGGCATAACCAGAGACCCATTTCTCGAAAGACGCGCGCGGGACCGATGACTTACGGGACCGTTAACTAGATTTAACTAACCCGGTAACGTTTGACCGGTGTTTCTCGAAGCGCACGCTACTTTCTATGATTTTACGAGTGCTCCCGAAATTTTCCCTTAAATTAACAGGCTCGTTAATTTATAGGGTGAAAACGAAACTGAGATCTCCTTTTACCACTTTAGTCCACTCGTGCTTCTCTTACTGATTTTTGGAATTGAAGATCTATGTAATTTGTAAAATGGCTGTAAAATGTATAAAATCACTTTAGGTGCCTTTAGGTGGATAGTTACGTTTGTAAAGAGAGACGTACCACCTTGACAACTCACACTGAGAGGGGACCGCCTACTTTTTAAGTGTTTTCTAAATAATAAAGTCTTTCTCTAATACATATGTCAGATGACTGCCAATATTAATTTACTTTCTCAGATTTCCTCTATTTAATATTATTCCTTTATTTTCCTTTATTTTGTTTTGTTCTGTTTTGTCTTGTTTCATTTATTTTTTCGTTTGTTCGTTACAGTTTCTGTCAGTTTTCGGTTTTCTTGGCTCTTGTGACCGCTTCGTACTGAAGAATGTAGTGTGTACATACCACGGACAACCATAATGATTTTAAGAAAAGTTAATAAATATTATTTCTCGGCTTTATTCTTCGCTGCAGGATCAAGTGGCAATTAAGTGGCAGTGAAAACTAAAGTTCTTCATATTTGAGAGCTGTCTCTCCTCAAAAACGCAAATAAATGTTTAAAGTCCGAAGTAAGAGCTATTTATACTTGAACTGAAAAATGTACAAGAATTTTTCGTTTACGTTTAAATTTGGCGTTGGAAATCCATTGAGTGGGCTTAGTGTGGAAACAGAATTTAAGTGCAAAGTGAAAATTAATTTTCTCGCTAGTAATGTGTCAAAAGCCCTTCATGCTTCAACGTTTTGCCGTAAATTGAGTGCAAACAAACCTGCTGGTACAAACAGACCGGCATGGTCCAGAGCAAATAATAACAGTGCCAGTGTTCTTTAAAAAATGTTTACTACTAGTGCAGTCTTGATAATTTTAAGTTAAATATTTAGTACGATAGTATTCATGCAAGCTTACCGTCAATGGAGCGATTCATTAGAAGTGAATCGATGCATCTGACTCGGTGGCGAATTAAGTCCTGCTGTTGTCGATTCATTCGCTTCGACACTTCTTGATTAACCACCCGATTTCTCACTTCTGGTGGCTCAATTATTGACCCGCCATTTCCAAATGGCCTTTATTGCCTTAAATATATTTTCATTGCATGAAGCAGGCTCTTAAATCTGTCAATAAATAGAAATTCAAGTCGTTTTCAAATGCCTGGATTCTCTGCATGAACAAGGTTCAGGTTTGGGATGAGATCATAGCTAAAAGTTGAAAATAAATGTAAACAAAAACCATTTTTCTGGTGCATTGGCCTTACAGTTCGAATAGCCAAAGGGACAAAAGAGCCACCAGCACTAGCCATTGTAGCATAATTGAATAAAAACCTTTTACATTTCTACAACTAGTTTGCAAAAAGTGATCAAATATAATAGTGAAAATAACAAAATAAAATGAAAACATGAAATGAAAACAATAGAATATTTTGACATTTAAAATTGTTATTTTCACGACTATTTTAACATAATACAAAATATCATTTTCTTCTCTAAAAGATCATGCAATAGTATATTTTTCGAGAAAACAAGATGCATTCAATGTCGATTTTTGAGAAGGATTTCTAGATCTTGACAACCCTCTCGCGATCGAAAAATTTAGTGGATGGGTTTCCTGTGTTTTACCGCAAAATTCTGTTTTTGGGCTTCCTGTGTTCATGTCGCGCGCTCTATCCAAACCAAACGGAAAAATGGCGCGAATTTGAAAAGCCATTACGTACGTGTACAAAATAAAATCGTTCAAAACGTACCTAAGAAATGGCTATGAATGCGACAAAAACTACAAAATATCTTTTGTTCTTCATCTGTTTTGCAATAAGGTAGCTGTATCGAGTGTTTTTGATGACTTGTAGAGAAGGAGAATACTAGAAAAGGTGAAAATAGACGAGAAGACTTGGTAAAAATGACAACAACAACAACGATGAGTAATTTGAAAGGTGAGTTCTTTGTTTTCTTGTCAAAAATTACACTTGGCAGTCCATTTACTGGTTACATTTCCACCTACAGTTATGCAAATTCCTTTATGCCAAGTATTTCCATATTTTCTCAATGGCATGAAAACACTTTTTCTGAGGAAGATTTTGACATCAACTCCGCCAGTCTTCAAAATATCAATGAACTTTTTTTTCGTGTAATTCCAAAAGTCACAGGACAGTAGAATAATGACCACAGCTGGAAAGAGCACGTCAAAATTAGTAAAATTATGAAGTTTGAAGGAAATAAATTCAAAGCTCGCAAATATATGAATTTTCAAAAATCGAATCGACATTTTGTATGAAAACATTCGCCTTCATTGGTCAGACATGAGGTACCAGCAATGGTTTTCTTACAAAATTCACACTTTTCAAAAATCATATTTTCGCGATATTTGAATTTATTTCCTTTAACCTTCACTGTTTTGTAATTTTAACATGCTCTTTTCAGCTATTGTAGCTATAATTTTTTTTATTTTTAATTAAAAAAAACCTGATAAAAGTTCTGAAGATTATGTTTTCTATTCAAGTTAATAGCTAATCCTTTATTTCACAATAACTAGACCTAGTAAAGGCCATTGAGGACAGTAAGAACTACATTGAAGAGAATGAGCTCCTAAGCGAAGAAGAACTCGAGACATTGAGCCGAACAAGCTCGTTGGTCGCCAAATTTCAGAAAGAAGCTCTGACGGAAAGAGAAAACCGACGACTGGTTGAACTCCAAGCAAGAGAAAAGGTTACAACAATTTGATTGATTGATAATAATCATAGCTATAGTAGGCTATAATTCAAAAATGGTATTTTTTTGTAATTTTTATAATTCATTTTATAAAAATGAAAATACCTAGGAACGACGACTTGCTGATGCATGGAAAATTGTAAGTGCCTTGAAAAAAGACAACTATAACTTAGAGGTAAGGCTCTCCTAATTTCCCCAGATCAAGTACAAATTAGGGTTCAAAATACCCTGCAAGAGAAGAAAACAGGCCGAGAAAGTCTAAAAGAAGACTGCTCAGAAGAGGCTCGTATATGTCCAATAGCTAGAACAAATTCCATGACACTTACCTTGGAATCCAGAGAAACTTTAGAAATTCTGTAAGGAGAAATAATTAGATTCTGGATTCAGTTTTGACACACCCATCCTCGGGAACTCTCTTATAGCGTGGGCTCAATTGTTCTATATTTGTTCTAAAGACGATTGGCGCGAAACCCAGGATTACATCTAGGGCTTAGTTGTTTGAAAGTGGGTTAGCCCTGGATTAGCGCTAACCTGCTTTCGGACATTTGAGCCAAGACGGTCAGGGGTAATCCACATCCTTTGAGAGGAATTTAATCACCCTTGACCTACTGAAAATCTTTTGAGGCATACAGAGATTTTTCCTAATGCGCCCTCTTTTGCTGCCTATGGAACCAGTATTTTTGCCAAAACGTAAGTGAATTGCTATAATGTGATCCTTTTTTTTTTTTTTTTTTTTTCACTGAAAGCTTCTGGTGGAAAAACTAAAGAAAAGAAGGTCCATAACAAACACGGATCGTCTAAAGAAAGGGTAAGAGTGAGATTGTAGTCTTCGGGGAATCGAAGGTTTTACTATGTTTGTGCTTCCGCTGTAAAAATGTGGTGACTCTCAGCTAGGTTGTTGTAGGTTATTCCAATCCTCACCCTAAAATAGAAAGGTCACCCCCCCCCCCCCCCCCCCCATTCTTTGTGTTTCCACTTTGGTGACATTCTTCTAGATTACTCCAACCCTCATCCAATCAAATGTCTAATACGAGATTGTGTTGTATTTAGAAAAGCTAAGGATTACTTGAACAATGGCAATAAAATTGGTCACTCAGACCAAGAAAGCAACCAAAATTTCATTACCCAAACACGTGCGACTACGCCCAAAAAGGAAGAAAAGGGGAAGGAAGAAGAAGTTGAGAGCTCTGACTGGCTGACAACCACCAGTTCTTCTGACTCCAAGGAAAAACAAGACTCTATCAAAGATTCAACCGAGAGTGAGATGTCTGTGGATAGTGAACTAATGGAAGATCTAAGACGCATTCTTATGGAAGAAGAAGAAGAAGACTCTACTTTGCTACAAGGGGAGGATGAGATATTGATCAATTCTGATATTCGTAAAGATGTGACCGATAAGCACGACTCCCTTAGTGACGTGATCAAACTCTTCACAGCAAAACCCTATGCACCAGCTAAAGCCAAAAAGGATGTCGCTGAAGGTTCCAATAACAGCACAAGTATTTCACCCAGAACCAAGCAGCTCGACAATCACTGTACCTTACAGAAGGACTTTGAAACTACTGGTCAAGAAACTGCTGTCAATACCAACGATATTTCACCACTAGAGGGTGACCAAGTTAGAGATACTACCGAAGAGACGAAAACAAGAAAGAGTTTCCCTAAGTATGAGTTCCTAAGGAATTTTGGAATGGGGACAAAGGGATACCAGAAGAGAGAATCAAGTGGTAATGCCATCTCAGAGGAAAAGGATAAGTTTGGAAAACATTCACCAAAAGTTATCAGCCCATTGGTACTAAATTCACGATCCTCAAGTGATGAGACCACACAGTCTAGCCGTGAATACTCAAGAGTGCGCGGCGCACACAAGCAAGGTAGGTTACGGCTCCGACAGCCATTGCAACTATTCTTACAACTTTTTTAGCAACATTACTCGCAACATGGAGGTGCACCGTGTGTCCATCTCTGCAAATGTTGTACGCAAAGGTTACAAGTTTAGTATCGAGGTCTACTTTTTCCGTAACGTTGTGCGCAGCATTGCAGGGGTGGACACATGTAGAATCTGTGTTGCGCGCACAATTTTGAGGAATAAGTTGCATCGTATGTACAAAGGCATCCACTTCAAACTCATCTGAAGACATCTGCAATTCCAGAGGAGTTGTTATTTTGGGTTACATGCATCCACAATGTGTACAGGGAGAAGGGAATAAAAAAGGAAAGGGAGCATTTGATTATTCCTGGCTTGGTCTTCTTTTACGCACCCACCCATTACCAATGCCGGAAAAGGGCAATCCAAATTTTTTCTAGAGAAGCTAGAGGAGGGTGTGATAAATTTCATATATATGCATAGAAAATGAAGCTGAATAGTGGCATTTCTCCTTTTTTCACAGATAAGGCACAAGAATATGTCAGAACTAGTAAGTGGGAAGAAAGAGCGCATAGAAAACCACACGACTCAAATGTAAGTAGTTTCTTTTGAGATGATTAGTTGATTTGCTGACTTTATTAGGTTCTTTTATGGTTACCTGTTGGGAGAAAGTAAAGGGAAATAAATAGAATGGAGTAAAAAGGATAAAAAAGCCGGGGTTCCATACTTTTGTCTTGATCGAAAAGGGCGTGGCTCATAAATAATTTTGATTTTTTTATTGTAAAAAGCCGCCCAGGACAGATTCCTATTTGAGGCTCATAGATACACCTGGAAGCCTACCAGGTGGAATTGTCAGCCAGCGGATTCAAGATCTTGCAAAAAGATTGATGACTGGTCGTAGCACAGCATTCTTGAAGAAGGATAAGGGAACGCTGAATTCAGGTAATATTTATGCAATGATGGTTTTTTGAAAGATTGCAGAATAACTCCGATAATATCCTCCCCACTTTTTGCGAGAAATGACATTTTTAGTCGGAATACAGTTAAAGAAAACTCCGTCACAACCATATTCTACGTTATCAATGACTAAGCCCCAGCACTTTCAAAAAGGCTTCGGCGTTCCTGTAGATAATTGAAATATAAACATATTACTACCTTTTCTCCCCCTCTCACTTCCTTTATCCATCCATTCATTCATCCATCTATTCATTTATTCATTCATCCATGCGTTCGTTAATTCATTCACTCATTTATTCATTCATTCGTTTGTTCGTTCGTTCGTTCGTCCATTCGTCCGTTCGTTAATTCATTCATTCATTCGTTCGTTCGTAAATTCGTTCATTTCATTCATTCATTCATTTATTTACTCATTCTTTCGTTCGTTCGTTCGTTAAGTTATTCATTCATTCGTTCATTTCATTCATTCATTAAAATCTTCCCATCACCTAACATTTTTTTTTTCGTCGTCATTTTTTACTGTGCAAGATTCGCCATCTCACACAAATGTTTTAGCAAATACCTGGCAGGGAAATCCATCGCTCATTTTCCCATCAATCTATATATAATCTGGGAATATATTAAACAACGCACCTGTATTTTACCATGTAGATAGTGTGAACTACAGGAATCCTGCACCTGGTGTATGTGGACTCGAGAATCTTGGAAACTCATGTTTTATGAACGCTGGATTACAGTGTTTGCTTGTGGTCAAACCATTTTGCCGATTCTTTTCGGGTAAGAAAATGTTTTTGTTTAACTTCTAAATAAGTAGTCAATAATATTAGCATTATTTAGGAATATCTCTTATGAAATAAATAAAATATTTGTGTGAATAAGGTAAAGTATTATTTTTATTCTGTATTGAATTATTTTTTGATAGAAGGAGACCATGTGAATGCCTTTAAAATGAAATCTAAAAATCAACAGGTAAGACAAATTACAGTTACAAATATTAAAAGTAAGGGATATACAAGCACATACAATGACAATATACAATGACAAAAGAGTGGTCATTGAAACGGTTATCACTAGTGGCTGTTTTATTCTACCGTACGGCAAAAGACTAAACGGCTAATGTGTTGCTATGTAAGTTTCCAACCAATCCAGAGCTTCTGAGAATAAAGGTGCGGTAATACGAGCAACAAAATCACTCAACTTGTCTCGCAACATCGTTGCGCCGAAACGAGTTGAAGAGCGATGCTGCGCGTTTTTCCACCCGGAAACAAAATAGTTTGCTGCAAGTTGAAAAAGTCTGTTGCGGCAAGTAGACAGTCGCTCAACTTTTTGCCACAAAATTTCATGATGTTGCGCGTATTACCACCCCAAAGTCAGCAAACTGCGAAATGGCTTCCTTCGTGTTCGTGATTGATCCAATCATTCGCAACGATTTTGTGAGACAAATTGAGTGATTTTGTTGCTCGCATTAAGATTCTTTGTCTTTTGCATTTCGATATCATGTGGAAGCAAAAGTTCTTATTCCCAGAGGTTTTGAATTGTGTATAAACGTACATAGCAAGGCGTTAGCGTATTTGGTCTATGCCGTAACCAACCGTTGCATTTATGTTACATTTATCACTTTTTACAACCCTAGACGATCAGCATTTGTGAGCTGCTTGGGAGATTAATTAATAAAGTTTTCAGTGGCTGCTACTTGACGTGTGAGCCTTCAGCATTGTTCACCAACCTACAAAACAAGTTTCCACAACTTGATGGCTTCATTCAGGTTAGCCATAGATCTAAGAGTGGACTTTGTATGAACTTTTTCTTAATTGTAACTTAACCGTAGTCTCGAATTCGATTGGCTCAGAACTCTATCATGGACTGCTTATTGGGCGTGTCTTCTGGGTCCAGTTGTTCGAAAGACGGTTAACGCTAACCCAGGGTTAGACAGAGCAGATTTCGTATGAGTGTGAAAACGGCACCGTACGGTCACGGCACGGTCACGGCAGGAATTTCGAATGTTTTTATAGACAACACGGCACTGACACGGTTACGGCACGGCGCGGTCCGTTTCACACTCAGACGAAATCTGCTCTATTACCTTAGTTAGCGCTAGTCCTATTTCAAACAACTAACAGACTAAGTAGATTGTATCAGTGTCTCCCTCTAAGGCGGACACTTTTGGGACCAGCTCTTAGTCTTACAGACAATATGGGGCATGCAGCGGTAGTTAAAGGGAAAGGATGAATTGACAGAGGCTTTGACTACCGCTGGCTGGGACCAGGCAAATGCGTCGGCCTTAGAGAGGGGTGCCCGCCTTACAGAGTGTCCGCATTGAGACAGTTCTTTATACACCGCAGTACAGTAGTCAGTCATAGCCTTCTTTACTGGTAACACTCGTGGCTGACGGCGCAATTAAACTGCCGCGAGCAGCTGCATCTTAGAATTCCTTTTTTGCGAAGCATAGAACTAAGCGCGACAGCACAGGAATCCCAAGACGCAGACGCTTTTTTCGCCAGTAGGTTGGGCGAGAGCGAAAGTCGTTTTACTAGATCCATATTCTTTTTTCCATAAGCAATTAAGCAAATTAGAAATATAACAGAGTTCGTGAAAATATTTGAACTTTAAAACCTTTTACGATAAATTGCGTTTCCCCGGAGTACATGCAATACATGCAGTTAACAAAAAGAAAAATGTGTGCATCAATTAATAATATTTTCAAATTTCTTTTAAAAGTAGTTAAATTAATTAGATTTAGTTCAAGTAAATAAAACTGCTATCTTAGTATTAAGAATTGTGAAAGAAGAGAAAATATAAGCGAAAAAAAGGGGAAAAAAGAAAACAATTATGGAAGCGCCAGGGCTCGAACCTGTGACTCCTAAATAGGCACCCCCCGGACACATGGTCAAAAGAAAAGATAAATTATTGAAAAATAAAAAAGGAAAAATTAAATTTTGGGACGATTCTCCCGAGACATTCAAGGAAGCTGAGACATCGAATCGACTTACGTTACTGATGAAGATTTCGGCCCCATCCACGCTATCCCGGTGCTACATATAACAGTTGACTTAGCCCGAAGGCCAGGGAGGGAGACGATATCCGGACCCTAATCCATACCTTTAGATATCACCTTAGACCGCTGCGCTACCTAGACACTTAATAATTTTAATGTCTAATTGGGGTAGTCTATTCGGCGAAGTTTCATTATGATGCTAATATGCTTGTCCCAAATCCTTGGGGACATAATGCAACCAATCAAAATCTAGTTTGGATGAGAAAACAGTAATTCTTCGAGCACATTTTTTGGTGCATGAAGCTTCTTTGCATTTTCAATTTCCAGTTTCGTACTGGATAACCGTCTGTAAGGGTTTTGTGTTTGAGGACGCATTTTGTACTTCAAGAATAATCCCGAAGCACAGTAAGACAACGATCAAAACTTCAGTAAAGTTAAGTTCTTTTGACGATGTTTAAAATTATATAATTCTCAGTTTATTGATTATACATCTCCTTAGATCGATCGTGTGTTGACCTGAAAGCAGCCACTGCGCGAAATTCGAACGTCGAAACTCGTGTACGAAAGCCCGAGCATCGCTTTCTTTAATTTCAATTTGAAATTTAGGTGGATTTCCCACTTTCGAAAATACACCCTCGCAAATAACTGTCAACCTCATATTTGAATTGTTTGTTAGAATCTTCGAATTTTATTTGAGTTATTTTTAGAATTCGGTTCCAATAAACAAGCGTACGTGAGTGACTCACGATCGCAAAGCACTTGATCAAATGAGATGCACATCACGTGACGGGCGTCTGAGTCTCGGGGTTATATTCTCCCCTTTTAATTAATTTTTCATAATGAAATTCTCCACAGCATGACTGTCAAGAATTCCTGGCAATATTCCTGGACGCTTTACACCAGGAACTAAACACCGGTAAAGTGAACAACAAACGCAAAATACGACAAGTGGACAGGTTCCATGCAAAGAATGCTGATCACTGGTGGAGGTAATGTTGATATTTATATTTCGTAGGGATGGTTACTATGGTTACCGGCGCCATAGTATCCTGGTTCGGGCTTCGCCTATCTTTAGCACGGAACGCCGACACGGAACCGATACCCTTACGGTATGACACGGGGAAAGAACGAAGCTTACACACTCATACGAAATCCATTCTCTATATATACATATTGTACACATCCACTTTAGAATTTGTTGGGGAGCAACCCGGCTATAATTATTCTCCTTGCTTTTCAGACTGTACAACGAAGAGAACGAATCAGTTATTGTTGATACATTTCAAGGCCAATTTCGAAATAAGGTAATAATTTAATTACGCAAAATCTTAAAAAATTGCGCAATCTTTTCGAACAAAATGGGTTCAGTTACGGATACCGAGAAGCATAAAGAAGGTATAAGCATAAATATGGCGGTGGAAAAGAATTGGTATCTTCTTTAGTGATAAACCAACCTCCACGAGGGAGCGCCCATTGAGAATGGAGAATTTCAATCATTAAACCCTCCCTTCTTTTGCTCTCATAAAATCTATCTGATGTCATTGTAAACTACTTTTTATCGTTATACAGATCAGATGTACAGCTTGTGGTCACGTGTCTTTAACGTATCAGCTCTTTTCGTTCCTGTCTCTACCACTAGTCAGTCAGAATTTACAATCATTTGGTAAGCAAATCGATCACCTCAATTTATGGTCGGATTTTCGACGTAATTCCGAAGACAAATTTTGGTCAATTTTTCCGCGTTATCTCGACGTCGGTTTTTGGTCGGTTTTTTTCCGCGTAATCCCGCCGGCGCTTTTTGGTCAAGTTGTCGACGTAATGCCAACGTCGGATTTTGATCGGGTTTTATCATCAACATCACTTCAATTAAAATAATATATTTTACCCGTGAATTTTATATATATATATGTACTAACTATATCTAACAATACATTCTCTGACATACTGATTACTATTTTCTCTGATCATCACCATCACTTATCAACATCTTGCTTACAAAATTCTTTACGTTTACTTTATATAGTGATAACTTTCATCCGCAACAACGAATTTGAGCATTTTAACAGTGGTAAACCAAGAGCTCTAAGGTAACAAATTGTCTTGTGAAATCGCCGTCCTAGTTGTTCAACTTCCTCCTTCGTGCATCGTATTCCTTCTTGATTCCACCCTCCTCCCCACAACATCTTCCAGTGCACATCCTCTTCCCACCCCGGTAAATCAGTGCTACGTACATAAGTAAGATCATGGAATGCATGTTAATCATCTAAATTGTTTACAGAGTAAGAGTGCAAGCCAGCAAGCCCAGCACTGCTATACAGATCAAACAGAGACTTGTCTCACTGTTTCCTGTTGATGAACAACCTGACTTTAATAATCTCTTCTTGGCTATTGTACGTGATGGGGCGATTGTTGGACTCTTGGTAAGTAGGAAACCAGTTGTGCTGCTGCTCGCGTTTACATCCGTAAACGTACCTTGCGTGCAACACTAGTTGCAGGAGTAGAATAGAGCTCTACCTCTGCAATTTTTTTCTGCAACATTGTGTGCACTGCTGCAGGGATGGTTCCATGGTGCAACTGCTGTTACAAGCAACAGTTGCATAAAAAGTTCGGACCTTCGGTTTTTACCGGTACAATGACATGTCGCGCGCGTGCGCTCATGTGGCAAAGCATTCCTTGTCTTTAACAGGTGGTTCGTGTTTAATTTTTCTTATAGCATGACCAGCGAATAGTCACCCCATTCAATGACAAACAAACAAAGCTCTACGCCTTTGAACCTCTTTACCCACCAAACCCTGGGTTCTCCACCAAAGACACGATCGCCACAAGAGACGGCTTGGAACCTAAACAGTCTAGTCTACACGATACTTCACGCGTGTTTCTAAACGAGAAGCAAACAAGATTGGTGCCAATAGGTAGTGGTATTCATACCAGTAAAGTCAAGGGGTCGTACACATGTAATGATGGGAGGGGCAGGAAAACACGTGCTTCGTTGCCTGTTGGTTATCACCTGACATACACGTGTTCTATCTGTCTGCAAGCCAAGCCCAGTAAGCAGCTGTTGCAACATGATGAATGTGGAAAGGTGTTTTGTAGGGAGTGCTTGGAGGTAGGTAAACCTGTGACTTATAATCAAAGGGTCGAATAAGACTTTTTACTTATTATATATTTTTTACCTTTTGTTAGGTGTCAATGTATGAAGACAACATCCCATGTCCAGTAAGTACTGTTCGCAAAGAGTAGAGGATTGTCGCCCGGTACAACAGTCTGTCCTTACTACTAACAAACTCTAAGCGCATTTGATTATATTCATATAGATATTTGCGCTATATAAATGCAAATCATTTTTTACTGATATTAACGTCTTACTCACAGAGGTTCATGGAGAGCGTAGTTACAAAGAAAATACTCAGACATAGCCTTAATTCCAGGCGTTCTTAGACCGGGGGTTTGGAAATAGAGGAGATGAAAGGGCTTAGAATGACACTCCCTTTCCTTTCCTTTTCCCTCGCTTAAATCCGTTTGCCTGCAGGTTACATCAATTAGGAATGAATAGACAATGCTCACCATATTGCAAGAGGGGTATCATGGAAGAGTGCGCTCCACTGCTAGATAATCAGTCGCTACACGTTTTTCAGTTTACAGAACTGTTATTTATATTATAAGATAGCTAATGGTTAATAAATTGAATTCTAGGACTGTGTCAGACCTTCCAGTGCGGGGAACAAACAAGAGTCCAACTCACAGTTAGTATAATGACACTTAAGAGCAGTGTTCGTATGACTGTGAAAATGTCACGGTCACGGCACATTTGCGGAAAGAATTTCGAACGTTCTCAAAGTTTGCCTTCGAATCCATTGCTGAATAGGCCCTTGCAAAGAATAGAAATAGATGTAGATGTAGGTTTTTATGGACATCACGAGACTGATACGGTCACGGCACGGCGCGCTCCGTTTCACACTCTACGAAAGTGCTTTAATGAATTTATTTTATCTCTGTACACAACACTAATAGGTGAACATTATGTCATAGATACTTTAATGTACCAGTCATCTATAGAAATAAAGGATCAGAAGAGGTAAATAACTGATAGTAGCTCTCAATGAGGTTTGTTTTTCTCGTTTAGTGACAACTTTTGTTGATAACTTTATACAGACGTCGGCACGTCGAGAGGGACTGTAATTTTTTTCCTAGCCTATTTTCGGTTGGTATTAATTAATGATACTAGTATGATTTTTTTTATTGTTTTACAGGATGACTGTGTTTTATTTGGTCACCCTAATTTGGTCACCCTACCATCCAAGATACTAGGAAAAGAGCTGTATCACCATATGACGTCGCTATTACCTGGACCATTTACTAACAAGAAAACATGCGACATTCAGTCACTGCCATTCACCTTGCATCTTGTCAACTCCCAGGTAATTGTTGTAGAGCCTCGACGCATGCTTCAACGTTGCACGCACTAATTGTCCACACTAGTGGTACGGGGGCGTCTGACGTAGCAAAACTGTGCGCACTAGATAAGAGATAGTTTCACAGTTTCGTGAAATGTTCTCGACAAAGTTAACCACAATGCCAACACATCCGTGTCGGAATACAAGTGAGTGCCTTCAAACATGCACACAAAATACACTGGTAAAAATATTTTCATTCATTTAAGGTAATTCCGTAGTTTTGCAGTGCGCATCTCTACTGCGCATAGCATAGTTCAGCCTATTTTGATTTGTTTGATTGTAAAAGATATATATTTGACTTAAAATGGTGCAAGCTTTAGTCTTATGAAGTTTTGAACAGTAGACACGCTCTAAGAGGCGCTATAGGGGTTACTCGCCTCAGTCCTCTTCGGTCACAGGCTGTTTACGACGTCTTGTTTCACACTTTAGCGCGTCGTAGCGCGGAAACGAGCATGGACACCTATTCTTTTTATTTTTGCAAATTATCGGTAATAAGGTTCTCTATCATATATATCATTATTGTCAAGATTCCATTTCCAGTTTTTTAGATATTTTATAAAACGTGCGGTCAGAAGGTGCTTTCACGCTGTTTCAAGGGCACGTACTATCAATCAATTTTACCTTCTTTCTTGTAGCAAACGCATTTTTACAACAATTTATTGCATCATAACACTAGGCTATTGCCCAAAGAGAGAAAAGGAGCTCATTTTAGTCAGATAGCACTGCTCAGATTTAAGAAATTAATTATTTTTGACGCGATTTTGATCTTCGAATCTTGAGCCCTCAAGACACAAAAGATGGTGTAGTTTAAAGCAATCTAGCGCAAAAACGGCTACGGTGACCCCCATTTTTTATTTCATTTTTGGGATAAGCAACTCAAAAATTATCACTGTGTGAAGTTTTATGAGAATTCCATTTGTAGTTTTATTTCTACGGAATTACCTTAACCAAAATTAATTAATAGCGAATTAAATTGAGAATTGACAGTCCCTATATATGGACAGGTCACTGGACATCAATTCTTCTGATTACAATAAATAGTTACGGCAATGATAGTCTTCTTCTATTTCTATATTACAGGGTAAAATCTGTTCAAGATGTGAAGGACACACAGATTGTACAGGATGCTGTATCAATGAAGATGATACCGTTGTGTTTCAGAATGGAGACCATATAGCCATTCAACTGACTAACATGATACAGCTAGACATCGATAAGGTACTATAGGGTTGAACATCTTCTTACTAAAGAGACAAAGATAAGTGTCCTTACTATAGAGGTGTTCGTTATATAGGGTTTCCTGCATTGATAGAGATTCCTATCATCAGAATGAGGAGCCTAGTCCGTTATAGAGAGGTGTCCATAAAAACCAAGAGATTCAATTTTCAACAGACTCAATGAACTACCGGGCTAACTCGTTAACCTTCTGAGTGTTTTTCAAAGCGCACGTTTCCATTACAGTGGTTTCTGAGTTACTTTGAGGCATGGACACAGGATGCAATTTTTCTATCAACGTGAGTGAAACAGCAGAACTGCACCGTGTGCTGGTAAGCAGTTGCGTGCGAGGTTGCAGAAAAAGTTGCATCGCGTATCAAAGCTTTTACGGGTGCGCGTGTTAACGTACGGAAACATTAAACGTAGAAAACATCGTCAACGTACCGTTAACAACGTGCCCCATTAAGTACCGCGCGCGCGCCAAGAAATGGGCCTTGAAAGAAAGTCGGTTCAATTTTTGACCGTCTCGAATTCGTGGCGACTTGAAAGCGGTGATGATACTGGAGCTACTATAAAACAGAAGTTAGAAAAAGTTGGTTGAAATATCTTTGGTAGTTATCAGTTTATTGTATCTGCAGATGAGCCGCTATACAGACCACGAGTCAATGAGAATAAGACATTTCACCTGTAAACTCCAGCTACAAGATTGTCTAAGAAGCTTTGTGGAAAGGTATCTACTATAACATCAACTTACGTAAACCATGAACTTGACAAAGGTTATTTGTTTTCGACTGATCGTCCACTTTTACTCCACCCTGGGAACCAGAGATTTTTTCTTTGAGATTTACAAACGACAAAGCGAGGTGGAGAACCCCCTCTGCTCCCCAGGGTACTTTCATCCCAGACCGATTATTTATCTCGAGATTTCCAAACTTCTTTACAATCCGTGAGCCCATAGTATAGCTGATCCATAAACCTGATCTCTAAACGTGTCCAAACCTTGTGATCCCTAATCTATTGAAATATGTTGATCCTTGATCCAGGGATTTGCGATCAATATTGTGATTCTTATGTATCATTTGATTAGGGAAGAATTACAAGACTTGTGGGAGTGTCCAGAATGTAACCAGGAACGAAGTGCAACCAAGTCTATGTCCATTTGTCGCTACCCTGACACCCTTATCATACATCTTAAGAGGTGGGTCGTAATGGCGGATATTAGAGTATTTAGCAAACACGACGCAACGTGAAAGGGGACTCCACGCGCACTGACCAATTTTGTACGAAATGATCGTTGATCGACGTCAGGAAGAGGATGTAAAAACAAGCCAAATGACGTCCTGAAAATGGCATCGCGGTATTGTCATGGTATTCAACGAAAGAACGAATGTGATATATTCGTCACCTTACATCCTGCTTTCGCTTCGTGTCGCGTTTTCTAAATCACTGCGCGTTAACGCGTTGCTTTTTCCAAATCTACCTTTTATAAAGGCAGAAGAATCTTCATCATTACTGCCCTTTTCACCAACAAAGAAAACTTCTGCAAAGAAGAAAACTTTTTCAGTCCGTTTTAAAACGATTTCTGGTTTAATCTAATTGTTATTGTTTATTATTCACAGGTACAGACAAAGCTATTTAAAGACATTTACTCCAGTCGAATTTCCTTTAAACGACTTAGATATGAGTGAGTTTATGCATGGCATCAATTCACCACGCAATTCATTTGGTGCTGGGGACCATATCTATGACCTTATAGGCTGCGTCTGTCACGAAGGAGGTGAGAGTATAAAGTAGAATTTGTAAGAATAGGAAGCGTATAATGAAACTATTGTCGCATTGGAACGTTGCGCGCAACTTAGGGCCCGTTCACATGAGAGAGGGTGCCCCTATGTAGTTGGGATAACTCTTTTATTTTATTTTCCCTGGGGGACACAAAACAAAAGAATTATCCCTCTACAAATGCGCACCCTTTCCCATGTGAACGGACCCTAAGGCTTGCACTTGTCCACCCCTGTAACAGTACGCGCAACGTTGCAACAGTTGCAGGACTAGAATCGAGTTCTACTTCTGCAATCTTTTCTGCAGCATTGCGCGCAAGTGGTGCAGGGGTGGAGACAAAATGCAACCCTATGTTGCACACAACATTGCAAAGGTTGCCTTATGTTTCCGGTCCTTTACGGTATAGACATACCGTAAAGCAATGGGTACGGTACAAAAATCAGTGTCAGTAACATCAACTCATCATGCTCAAAGCTTTTTGTAATGTGTACTTTTATGTAGATTTTGAGAGCGGTCATTACAAGGCGTATACCAGACATGGAATCAAAGCAGAATGGCACTTGTTTGACGATCATAAAGTCTCTAAGGTATACCGCGATATTTACATTTTGATGTAAATAAAAAATGTCTTTTTGGAGGGAGAGAGGGAGGTGGGGAGGCAGGAAGGGACAGGGGAAAGGAGAGGGGTAAAAAAGGAAGGGAGGTAGGAACAGACACCTAACTATGTGCATGATCTACCTCTAACATGTCTCAAATTGTCCTTTCTGTAGCAACCACTATTCCATTAATAATATTCCATGTGAGCAACAAGTGCGCTTATTTCTTAATATACATATACCCTATCTAAACTTGTATGTTTCATAGGAGTGCCCAAGTTCTTCATGCCAAACAAGCGCTTATCTCTTATTCTACAACAAACGATCAAGTGAGTGAACAAAAAGATGTTAATTGGAAAAATTGATCTGCTTATGTTTACATGTCTTTATGTCTAAACTACAAAAGGAGGAATTCTCTACATATTTAAATTGATGAAATTGAAACTATTCAATGTCCGTGGCGGGCACGAGGGACACAAGTTACTTTTGTATGAAGCTTTGTTGCTGTAACTTAAAAATCAATCAGTTGAACTGAAAGATTTTTGCAAGTCGCCACAAGTCGTCCCAAGTTAAAACAACAGTCCACTCACTTTCTCGCTTAGAAAAGGTCGTTGAGAGACCTGCATCCGATTAGATTTATTATCAGAGATCAGTTGTAATCAAATGTTACACAATTATTATATTCATAGGTACTTCTTTGTGTGCGTCTATAACTGACAACAAAAGGTATGTTGATGATTAATCTGCTAAATTTACCTGGATGTACAGGGGCGGATCCAGGATTTTGCAAAGGGGTGTCCCAAATAGGCCTCTTGAGAGATGACGTCACATCCAAGATGGCGGCCTCCTAACAATGGAGTCTGATGACGTCATCTCGTACGGCGCTAGGGGGTGTCCGGTGCATCTATGGACACCCCCCGGCATCCGCCCCTGATGTACCATAGTATTTACCTTATTTGTATATAATCTTTCATAGCACGATACAGACATCAAACAGTAATCTTACCAAGAGGCGCAGTACTACTGACTCTATATCAAAGCTTAAAGACCAGGGACATCTGGTGAGTTAAACCCCCTTTCATTACCATTACAACTAGACTGCGCATTTTCTGTAAAGGATGGATTCCATTAAATCCTTATCCTTTTTGTTAACAGCATAGGAAAGCGTCAACAGAAAAGAAAAAGGATTCAGTTTCACTCCTGCGCAAGTCGGCTCAACAGAAAGCTGATTTAGAATTGGCATTGGACGCACTTAATTCACCAAGTGAAGGTATGAATATCATGAAATCTGTTGAAGTAATTCGATCTTTACTGGTAAATTAGCATAGTTACAGGGATGACTAGCTGTGACAATTGTGGTTCCTTTTGCTGATGTTGTAAGTGATTATGATTATTTAACAAATAGATTCAATTTTTCAGTGCGTCTGTACGTTAATAGATGCACAGATGACGTCAAAATGTGAAGAAAACCAAAATGTATACTAATAGACGCAAGGAAAAATGGGAATTATTTACTTTATACAATTTTTTTCGATATATTTTATCCAATCATAGCGCGCGTAAGATCTGTGACGTCTGTGCATGTGTATTGTAATCACACACGGTTCTCGACCATTCAGAGCTCGCGTAATAAACGAAGCAATATATGAAATGACGTTATTTGTGTCTTGGCATTACGGATGTTGTTGTTGTTGTTGTTACTTTTATTGCCAAGCTATGATGGAATAGATGATCAAATGTCGTTACTGTTTTCAAAGTTGTTACTTATTCTCAGTTCTTGACTTATGTTTTCTTGTTTATTTTAGAAATGATTGATTCTAACAGAGATCTCTCAAGTACTCCTAAAGAACAGTAAGTTACGAGTCCTTATTTTCCTAATGTTGTTTTGTCCCAAACTATTACACTTTGATTTTACTGTGGCATATTTCATCATTCAAACATTTTTTTGTAACATTGTGCTTACAAAGTTGCACCGTTTGTCCACCCATGCAACATTTTGCGTACAACGACGTTGTGAGCATGCGCAACTGCTGCAGGACTAGAATTGCGCAAAGTTGAATCGTGCGACCACGGAAAGCCAGTTGCGCGCAGTATGACAGGAAGAAGGGCATCAAAAATATTTTTGCACGCGATGTTGTAGAAAAAGTTGCAGTAGAAATTGCATCGTGTGTGTGTGTGTAGGTAAGGGGGGGTTGGGAATTGCACATTCACAAGGAATACATGTATCTAAAGGCTAGAAGAAGTCAGGTGACTTTGCACGCAACGCTAATCTTTTTTTAAATTTTACCTGTGCGTGACTTAAAAGCATATCTATCACGTATACAGCATTGTGTTGTCCTACATGTTATAGATTACGTTATATTCTGGCATGTTGTAGTTTGTTGTGAGCGATGTCGCAGAAGTCATGCACAATTCATTATCAACTTTTGCAACACTCGCCTTCGTTATAGATGATTTTGCGCGCCTTGTCGTATTGTGTGCCTTGTTCTTAAGCGTCGTATTTGTATTTGTTATAGAATTACAAAGAGGAACAGTCGTAAGGAGAAAAGAGGTAACTACAAAAAAAGATGCTGAATTATTTAGTCTTAGGCATAATTTTAGAATATCCAGCCTCTGAAATTTTGCTCAGCAATTTTGATAGTGTAAAGGTAGGAGACTTTCAAGGTAGCCTTTTAACATTAGACTTGCCGCAGCTGTTTGGCAAATAAACTTGCTGGTTGTTTAATTTGTGTCTTTTTACACACTTGTCAGAAAGCTATGCTAAGAACCATTCTGAGGATCAACAGAATCAGCCTGCTCACTGTGATTGCAGTCAGTGTGAATATTATCGAGCAATCGAACAACAGGTAATTTCGCCCTAAAAATCATTCTGATTTATACTTCATCACCATCATTCATTTCTCTCTAATCATTTCATCATCAGTACATGATGTCATTCCTATCACTCAACCAGTTTTTGTTCTCTTCGAGTTATCATAACCATCATCTTTCACGACATATTCTCTAACAAAAAACAAAAAAAAGAAAAAAAGGCGCACGCCCATGGCATTATAGACGCACGAGAGAAAATATAAAGAACGATTAACAAACGTAACAGTGGCACGAGGCGTAGCCGAGTGCGACTCTAGTTTGTTAAGAGTTCTTTATATTTTCTCAAGTGCGTCTATAACGCAATGGGCAAGCGGCTTTCTGTTGTCTAATTGATTTATAACAGAGCCTAGAACGTTAAAAACGGAGCCGTGCAGCTCATGGGGAAATAGTTCATAGATTTGTCAGCCAATCAGAACGCGCGTTATATGTGTCGCCATCTTAAAAACGAACGATTTGAAAAAGACGACGACGAAGATAGTGCGCGCGCAGTGTAGCCCATGGGCAAATAGTTCATAGCTTTCTGGCCAATCAGAGCGCGCGTAAAATTGTAGCTATGTTATAAATACTAATACTAATATTATATAACATCGGTATCAGTGTATTACCATTACTGTCCTTTAATGTTTATTGTTCTTCTGTCCAGTTACGACGCTGTAGACAATCTGTAAGTGGTTCAGAAACAAGGAGCAATGGAGCATCATCTAGAGGTGTTTCGCCTAAAACAATGCAACCTAGACAACCAACACCGACTAAGGGTGTTATACCCACAGCACTTGATAACGAAGCACAAAGAATATCAGAGGTACGTATATATAGAAATGCTCAATGTTTGTGTAGTGGGTGGCATGGTTGGCCGAGTGGTGAGAGCACCTGCACTAGGCGACAGACAGACAAATTTTCAGACAGGTGGGCAGGCAGGCAGGCAGACAGACAGTCAGCTAAATACTGAGAAAGAGCTAGAGCAAAACAATAATCTTTGTAAATTGTTAACAGTCTCCAGAGAGAATACCACAGTTAGCCAGTTCAGATAGTTTAGACAGCGAGCTAAATAACGACGAGAGCAAAGTGAGAAGACGCAGTAGAAGATCTTATCAGAAGCCACTCAACCGTACTCCAAGCACGTCCAGTTGTGAAGCACCAACAGAATCAGAGTTGGATAATGAATTCCAAAACGAAGGACAGTACAAAGGTACTTACACTGATAGTGAGAGTGTTGCTACTGAGACGACGGACAGTGCTGTGCAGTGCACGTTGATAGATGAGAACAGCTACAGAACAGATAGAGAGCAGAGAAGAAGAAGTACCAGAAGCAATGCGGTGCAGGTGTCATTTATTCACCCCCAAAACAGACCATCCATTAAGGAGTATACAGATCAAGACAATACAAAAAGGTACGAAAGAAACCCCTCCAGTCTAATAACACCTCCTAAGGATATTAAATCCTGTATTTGTGAACAAAGCGCAACTCGCCCCTCTAAGCGATGCAAAAGCAACGGTTTAAAGATGATGTAACGCAGAACGAGAACTTTTACGTAACTCTGTTGCCATAGAGTAGTTTTCGTATGACTGTGAAAACGCCACCGCACGGTCACAGCACGGGTACGGCAGAAATTTCATCATGACACTGACAGGGTCACGTTTCACACTCATACGAAATCTGCTCTATATTGTTGGCGTAAGGTAGCATGGCACCCGGCTAGAGCTAGTTTTTATACAACAATATTACAGCAACATGTTGGGGGTTTTTGAATGAGCTCACAGTAGAGCCTCACATCATTATTGTCATTAATTTCTTTCAGCCGCGCGTTCTATGGCAGGTTTTAGCCCAACAATGTTGTGTTAGAAGTTGTTTAGTGTCAAATCACCTTAAAACAAACATTAAATTATTATAAAATGGTGCTCTTCTTTAAATGTTATAGTGATGAAAACGTTATTGAACGTAAAGACGTCAAATTGTTGACTCGAAAATTGATTTCAGCAGTCGAAGAAGAAGACATGAAGTAAGTAATTAACAGTTTAGCTTATAAATGTAGTCTCTTTTCATTTCGAAGCATGTACTAAGTAGCATCCATTCTTACATATAACTCTCAACTCTATCTAACATTGTGTGTAAGGGTGGCTATTTTGGTAGTTTAGGAGAAGTATGTTGGCCTTTTAGTGTCGGTTGCACGATGACTGGTTATCTCTGTTCGTTGGATAAAACCTTATCCAGTGGACAAAATGATGCGGTTATCTAAGTTCACCTGAGTATCACGCCCTCTCGGATGGGGTGGGGGGTGAGGGGTGAGGGGGGGGGGGATGGGGAGGGAGAAGAGGAGACGGGACATATGATTTTATTTACTAATAAAACCTCATCCTCAAAACTACACACAAATTCCACATTTTGTTTTATTTAGGCAGGCTATACAGCTTCTCAACGAAGGAGCCAATCCTAGCCTAGTGATAGATGGGGTCAGCCCTCTACATCTTGCTGCTGGCATGAAATCATCATTATGCTTTCACTTTACACGACTTTTACTTGACTTTGGTGGCAATCCCAACGTCAAATCATCAGATGGCTTAACCCCTGTACACGTGGCTTCTGTATGGGGTAGAAAAGAATGCCTCAAGTTACTACTCAAGATGGGTGGCAACCCTTATTCAGAAGATTTTGAAGGGCGTACTGCAGTAGACTTGGCGAGAGACTACGAGCATGACACAAGTGGTGATACATCTGAATATCTAAATAAGCTAGACAGGCACTATACCTCCATGATCCATTCTCGTTCATATAGTAACACTTCCTTGACCTCCGACATTTCTGTCTCCGAGCTTGAATATATGCCGTATATACACGGAGAAGAGGACAACAGGCCCTGGAGAATACGACGCCAGCTCAAAGAAATTTCTAATGCAAGACCTGAGACAAGGTCTCGTTCTGGTATGCCTGGGTGTGGTTCCTGGACCAGAGGTTTAAAGAGGAAAGTCAAGAGGAACAAAATAGTACGAAGTGTGTCTGGGAATTTGCGTAAGACATCTAGTAGGCTGGCCGACAAGTTCAGACGCTTTAGTGATCATTTTGGCACGAGTTCTGATAACTAGGCAAATAACCCAATGTATATAGTGTAGCTATAGCAAAAACGTATTGTGCTTGTTTTCTGTACTGTGCGTTTTCAATATCTTATACATACATTCATGGTGTACTTTTAGCTGTATTTTGTTCTTTTTGCGTCTTTCATTTTACAGCCATTATCCACTGATGTAAATAGTTCTTCCTACCAATTGTAAGTATATTGATAGTTTTTGGTTATATCATTAAATAAACTATAGTACTATAGTAGTAAAACTAGTCTCACCACTTACTCTGCGTGTCTGTGAAAATCCGCACACAAGACTCGAAAGTTCAAGCGCACTTGCGTGTCTTTCTTGTTTATTCACCTTCCCGCAGTTCCCAAAAATTCTTTACAATTTTGCGCGCGGAAGAAGGGCCAAGGGACAAAAAATTTTTATAATGCTAAAGAGAGCATATACTATCTTGATAGCATTTATTTATCAATTAGACAACAGAAAGCCGCGCGCCCATGGCGTTATAGACGCACGAGAGAAAATATAAAGAACGATTAACAAACTAAGAGCGACTCTAGTTTGTTAAGAGTTCTTTATATTTTCTCAGTATAGAGTACAAAACACTCAAAAGTTGTGCTTGGGCTCCCTGTGCTTTAACTTGCACGCGCTGAATCGTAAGGAATTCTGGGAAACTCCGGGAAGATGAATGGCCGCAAAGCCGTTACAAAGGGCGCGAGCAATCCACAGGTTGTCGCCATCAACACGCACGCGCTTTTGATGTCACTATAAGAGCCTTGGGACTTAGAATTGTGTAACTGAACTGTGTGGAACTGTGTGCAAATGAGCGCAGAGAGACTTCACAACAATGGGGAACTGTTTAGATGGTCTTGTAAAATGTATAGATGGAAGGAAAGACACCAAAAGTGAACCACACGGTAAGTTTATACTAGTTTATCGAGAATTGTGATAAAAGGTACTCATGAATCAACCACTTCATTTGTACTACGCGCCTAACCTTTGTTTTTTGCTAATGATACTAAATTCTTTATACAATTGTAAATATCATTGCAGATCAGAAAACTGACAACACACAGCTACTATTGAAAAGATTAATAATACTTGAAGAACGAGTTATTGAGCAGGTGAAGTTTGCGAGAGCGGAGAGATGTGGTAATTTGTGCTCAGTTGATAACGTCGAGGCGTGTAAACAGTTCTTGAGCAATATATTGAACTCGTGGATAGTCGATGAGCTTCATGTACATATTCTCAATATTTTAGGAAATGGATTTAAAAAGTCTAAAAACCATTTTGTCTCGTCTGGAGATGCGTCGTCTTGAAGACAAAGAAAAGATACGTGTACTTGCCATTTCGATGAGGAAAGCAAAACAGGCTTTGAGAAAAATCGAAAATCGAAAATCTTCGCAAAATCGTAAAGTTTCCTGGAAAGAGGACGAGAAAAGAATTGACAACATTGGAGCAGCAATCAAGGTAAGACAAGAAATGGTAACTGGCTGGCTAACTCTTTGTGCAACATTGCGCGCAACACAGTTGCACCGTGTGTCCGCCCCTTTGTGTAAAAAAGTTGCAGAAGTGGAACTCGATTTGTTGGGCGCAACTGTTCCAGGGGTAGACAGACGGTACAGTTCTGTTGCAAGTTGCAAAACAAGACACGTATCCTGTGTTCGGATCTTGACTGATTGACTGACCGACCGACTGACTGACTGACTGACTGACTGACGACTGACTGACTGACGACTGACTGATTGACTGACCGACCGACCAACTGACTGACTGACTGACCGACCGACCGACCGACCGACCGACCGACCGACTGACTGACTGACTGACCGACTGACTGACCGACTGACCGACCGACTGACTGACTAGTTGACTGACTGACTGACTGACAGACAGACAGACAGATCCATGGATGGAGGGCCGTGATGCACTGGCTGACTGCATGACAGATCAATCCAAAGAACTACCACATCACCGTCTTACTGAGCTGTGACGAACTAAATGAATGATACACTAGATACACAAATGGCTCTTGGTCGTTCCTACGAAATTGTTCCTCCACGTTTAAACTTCGCAAGTTAAATTTAATTATTGATGTTTATCTTTTATTACTGACAGGATTTAAGGCTCAAGCTCGAAATGCAAGGATCTTTGTTACGTGACCTT
Organism: Telmatactis stephensoni; assembly: GCA_029948255.1. Lineage (NCBI taxonomy): Eukaryota > Metazoa > Cnidaria > Anthozoa > Actiniaria > Isophelliidae > Telmatactis > Telmatactis stephensoni. The sequence goes on along the minus strand of JALIZF010001571.1, from coordinate 68,619 downwards.
CACAACGAAAGTAGTTTTAATAAGGTTGGTGTTTTGGCGTAACGTAAGTCTACAGTATCTGGAATTCTCGATTCGGATTAGGCTACTTTTCGTCTATTTTCCATGTTGTGGTTGCGATAGGCAGTATTTCATCGTCATGATTCTCACATCTGCGCTTTGACTTCCCTCTAATATGTTAAGCTTACTTAAAACGGCCGCGTGTCTCTGTGCTGTGATATAAACACTGTTACGCTGTGCAAACGTTGCACGGAGCTGCAATTTGTTGCGAAAAGTAGAACAGAGTTTTACTTCGTGCAACGTTGCAGCAAAAAAAAAAAAAAAAAAAAAAAAATTGCGAGACAAGCCCTGTACTGTTACACTATCCAATAAGCAAGCCCTGTTACACTTTCCAATAAGCTGCTGAGAAAATTGCACTGTGTAACAAGGCCTTTATAAACTATGGAACAGACCACTGATGGAGCGAGGGGATAGGGGGCGCACTGTTTTCCACCTGGAATATCACTCATAGGTAGAGAGGCACGCACATCAATGCCATCCTCTATGTAAACCATAAAATAAACATTAAAGGATCTGGTGTATGTATTTTGTAGGGTGATAGTAAACTCATCGATACCCTTGAACGAGGAATCAGACAGGGACGAAAACACCTTGAGAGCCTTGAAGATTTATATGAACCGCTGGAGTCTTTACTAGTAGACTCTGATAACTCCTTGCAACGTATTATGACAGAGCAAAACGTCCAAAATACTACTGCATCAAGTCTATGAGGGATTCAGATATCTATTCAATAATTCTAATAACTTAATAATGTCTTTCTAGTAAACTTGTTCATGGCTGCATTGTATTGAGTAATCTCTTTTTTGTTTTTGTTTTTGTTTTTGTTTTTTTTGTTTTTGTAAACATGCGCAACTGCCTTCTTAAACCATGCATGCAACTGCCACAACACATGCTACAACATGTTCCATGGATGCATCGTACCACAACACATGGTGCAACATGTTGCATGCAACGTACCATTGCAGAAAAGTTGCAGGAAAAGTTGCATTATGATTCTGAGCATAAACTCATCATTGACTTGTGCAACTTTGTATTACAACTTTAAACATGTTGCAACTTGCATTGAAGCGTTCCTTTTGCCCAACAAAATTGATCATCAAAGTTCGGATCCTTGTTGTGTTGCTTCTACTTGTGTTCCTTTATGTTGTTGGTACTGTGAGATGCTGCTGCTTCCGCTTGAATATTCCACAACAAGATCATCCCGCACAATCGCTGGACGGGAACTTACTTCTTAGAACTTCGGCTTCAATCTCTGTTAAATGATTGATTACAAGCCTTAATCTTTGTAATTCTTCAAGCAGGTTTTCTGTGCTTGTATCATTGTGTTGTATGTCGAGCGATACTGGACGCACCTTTGCTGGCAAACCCCCAGAAGGACAATCTAAAGAAGAAGAGAAGGGCCTGATAATAAAACTAAAATATCAATATTCTTTATCCTGAGCAAATTCCGTATATTAACATTTAGAATATGGACCTATTCAGGATAAAAAATATTGATATAAAAACCCATGTATGAGATCAATGTTAATTCTATGTTTTGCAGTTTGAAGAAATCCCAATAAAAATACGGACGAACACTATTCAAAATTCAGGGCTAGATTCTTGCTGATGTAACTAGCAATAATGTTACCCTTCTTACCATTGAGTTCCAACTTTCTGTCAATGCTGTCCATTCCACGAGTTTTCCTATCCACGCACTTTTTACAACACCCAAAACAGTTGATATCCAATCTTGAGAAGAACATTTCCAAACCTACCCCAACAGCCAAGGACACTACCCAAGCGAGAGATAGCAAAAACAGAAAGCTCTTGTGGCCCCTGCTCGAGAAAAGTCCAATGAAATCATTGTTGAAGTCGAACGTCTGAAATGGTAAATGACCATTCAGTATAACCACAGTTACGTACTTTCGTGAAAAGAATATTTCTAGCACGTGTCTATCGTGCTATTGTGTTGTGGCTACGTTCACACTTTTTTAGGCCTCGCGTTCACACTAAAACTGACGGCTTCTTAATTCTTTTGTCTGCGCCTTTTCAAATTTATCCATAGCAAAAGTAATAAGCTATTAGATATTTTAAGCAGACATCGGAGAGGATCGAGTGACCGACTTTCGCGGCTGGCATTGGGCGTTTGGCACTCAAACGAGAGAGTGACTTTTCAGTTTACGACAAACGCAAGATGACCGTACACAATAGCGTGCGGCGTCCTCTTTCGCGTTTGATTTTTGGGTGACACGTGCGAGATTTTAAAAACCTACCTTAGAAGGTGTGACGTATTTTTGCAGAATATGTTGTAAAGATGCATGTTCTATGGCTTCTTCAAAACACTTTTGAGTCATCAAAAACTTTGATTTGGTGCTCATGAATGCTATTCTGTACAAAATGTCTGATGGAAGACTTGCCAGTATTCTTAGATTAGTATCTGATAGCTGGTACATGTAGTGTGAACCCACGTGTTGGTCGATAAACATACCATCTACTTGTGATGCTTGCAATGCTTTGTACATATCACCAAGTGACTGAAATTCTGAACAAAATATAACAAAGATGGTTAAAGATGAATATATGTTAATGCAGCTGAATCTCCATTATCGAACACCTTCACTGCTCAACTGAAAAGTAGTTTAAAAGTCAGTGGTTTTGAAGGTGATGTTACACTAGGCTACAGCTAAAAGTGCGAAATTGTTGTGTTAAACGTTCGCGTAGTGTAACAACGTGCAAGCGCGGCTAGCACTTTTAGCGCAGTATTATTGGTTTGCAAGCATTCCCCGAAAAATGTATAGACAACAGACATGACAGACATGTTGGTGGTCTTGATAAAAGAAAACCAAGGTCAAAACCACCAACGTGTCTGCCATAACTTTTGTTCAATTCACTCTTCTGGGAATGGTTGCAAACCAAAGAATGTTGCGGCAACACGATGGCGGTTTTTGAACGAGCTCCAAAACCTCACAAATGTTGTTGCCACACTTTCTTGCAGCTTTTTTTACAGTGTGGTCGTTTAACAGAGGTTGGTTGGAGGTGGTCGCTTTAGAGGGGTGCTTTTGAAATACCTAATGCTTGAGCCCCTTTACTTGAAGCAACAAGTGATGCATCAGTAGACGACAATACAGCAACCTGAAAACAAAGCGGCAGTAACCCCCTATAAATTATGTCAACCAGAAATTTTAGAAGGAAACTAAACATCCGGACGTACGATACAACTTGTTTTGTAGCCTACGTCACATCCGGACAAATACTCTCGTGAAGTATTTGTTCGGATGTGACGCAGGCTACTTCTTTTGCAACGTTGCGCACGCGCAACAGGTTGGTTTTGGAGGTGTCACACGATGCAACATTTTCTCCGATGCAACTGGCTTGTTTATACAAGGTTGATGATATTAGTGACAAGAGCAAATCTGAAACGCTAAACTGCAGTCATCGCAATTTACTTGTCTTCGCAACAGAGCGTATTTCGTATAATTGTGAAGACGGCACGGTCATTGTCACTGCACTGCACGGTTGGGGCGGGAATGTGTGTCAAATGCGTCTTGGCGTATCTCTTAGGCTGTGGGCGTCTAGAAAAAGGGGAAGAGACGCCTTGGGTGTCTGAAAATGCCTTAAATGAAGAAATCTACTTTGAAAATTTTGCTTATATTCGAAGCTAAAGGAAAATGATATTTTGGCTACCGAAACTTTCGTTCATATCTTAAATTAACGATATAAAAATGTGCCTTGTATTATATGTTCTTTTCATGAATGTGCAAAAGAGAGTAATACCTTGATATTTCCAATTCCTTTTTCAGTGTTAGTCAAAGCGTTAGTTGCTGTAGCTGTTACCATGGCTACCATGACAAGACCAACGAGTATCCACATCACACCAAACGCCCGTCCTATTATTGTTTTGGGAGTCTTGTCTCCATACCTAAAGATAGAGTAATTTGTTGGCATCTGAGTTTGTTTATCAAAACATTTAGGAACTAAAGTGCGCATCAAATTCATAAGGTTTTAGGACGTGTGAAAGCCCGTAGTCGAGGACGTCGGCCTCGATCGAAGACAACCGGACGGCGCATGCATGATAATTATAACCATCATTTTCATCATCATCATCATCATCATCTTTTCCTTCTGGAAAACTTACCCAACCGTCGTCATGGAAACAAAAGCCCACCAAAATCCATCATATGATCCCCTCACGAAGGATTTCTTAAAGTCGTCGGAATTAGTGTGTGACTCCTATAAAGTAGAAATAACCAAAGGTTCGAGGTTAAATACCTACACTATACAGTGAACAATGTTTCTTGATTAATTTTTTTTCCAGGTATTTGAATGAAAAAATGTGATTTTCCTCCATTAAGGTAGTTCCGGAGCATTAGATTTCATCAATGAATTTCCTTTAAAATCCAAACATTTTAAGATAATTGTTTGGCAATTCTAAAAGCGAGAAAAAAAGAGGGGGTCACCGTATTGGTTTCTTAGCTATAAGATGTCTTTGTAATAAGGATAATGCAATTTAAGACTGAAGCATATACACATTATGTGTTGGAGGTTGAAATGTGCCTTATATCAAAAGTCCCGATTAACCACATAGGATGGTATTCAAATGCGACAATGTAGATTAGTGTTCAAACACATCCAAGATAAGAATCTAAACTTGCATGCGTTCAAAGAGCATTCTAATAGAAGCTCAACTCGTTCCCTACAAATTGAACCTCTCTTAGTCGGACAAATCGTGCTGGTTCCAGTACAGTTACAGTGATTCGTTTATTTGTTTGTTTATTCGTTTCGCTCACGCGTTTTTGTTTGTTTATTATTCGTTCGTTTGCTGTTTGTTTGTTGTTCGTTCATTTGTTTACTGTTTGTTTGTTCGTTCGTTCATATGTTTGTTTAATTGTTTATATCTTTGTTTCGTTGCCTTTTTGTTTGTTCGTTTGTTTGTTGTTTGTTTTTGGTTTGATTTTGCGTGATGTGGTATGGAGATCTAGGGGAAGATTCAGTCCAGAAAATAATATTTACCAAAATCCATATGCAGATGCCCGATAGACCAGCCAACACGATAGTGTACACAAATATCGGCCAATTTTCCATCACAGATGCCATCATCATGTTCCTTAGCCTTTCGTTATATCTGTGTTTATTGACGATAACTGCACGGTGTTTAGCCGTTACTATGGTACGAAACATGTATGGTGTGCCTTTATATAATGGCCAGGTCAAATTGCCTGCTAGTGATGACATAATAGGGAACGCGACGTCGCCTTGGTTGCTGAGGATATGTTCCACTAGTTTGCAAGTATCATTGACAACCTGTGAAAAATGTAATGGATAACTTTCACAAGGAGCCGTGCATACATTTTAAGGTGACTTTATTTTAAGGTGACTCGATATAGTTTTTTATTGACCATGCTACCGTTTTTCACTCCACGAATTGAGCAACTTACTCTTGACCAACCAAAACGGTTTTTACACTAGTTATTGGACTTGAACAGGCAAAGTTTTGATTTTTGTCTATTTCACTTCGATTTGTATTGCCATAGCAACGGTAAGCAAAGATGGCTGAAATCAATTTTTCTAAAATATCTTTTGAACTCGAGCAGCCCTAGACAAGGGACATAGGACAATAAACTACATACTAAAACAAAGACTGAATTAAGGCTTAATACAAAAACTTTTACCAAGCCGTTTTTGAATAAATCGCAAAAACATATAGTCCCTTGTCTAGATCTAGAGCTGCTCGAGTTCGAAAGATATTTTAGATAAATCAATTTCAGCCATCTTTGTTTTCCGTTGCTATGGAAACACAAATTGAAGTTAAATAGACAAAAATCAAAACTTTGATTCAAGTCCAATAACTGGTGTAAAAAACTATATCGAGCCACCTTAAGTAATGTATAAAGAACGAGAAAGCGCGTTATATGGCTGAATTTGAATTTGAATGTAAAATGGCATATTTCGAACGGAAGTATTTTAGCTATAGAAAGAAATCTTGCCGTTTTACAGGTGAAAGATACATTAGGCGCTTTAGAGCTTTACAGGTGGATCGATATAATGTTTTAAACACTGACATTATGCTAACGTGCCAGCCATTTTCAAAATGGTTTTGTCATCCTGCTTTGTGAAATTAGCCCAAACATTTCTGGTTAGCACTTTACATAACAATCACTTAAGCTCACTTGGGCTAATTTATAAACAAAAACCATAAAGCAGTCTGGAGCTATACTAGGTACAAAATTATTTGTTTTCTACTGTTTAATGATCGTTATTCAGTTATCAATGTTTCATGATGCCTTTAATTTTCACTTTACAATTTGTAACATTTTTTCTAGACCGCGCGTTTCTGAAAACATTGTTGCGTGCTGCTTAACTGAAGTTTGGTACCGGCAGTGTAACCACAAGTCCTATTACCTTCCACGTGATATTACACTCTTCGTAACACATCTTTACCGAAGATGTAAAGAAATCAACCATTACACCGCCGGGTTCTCCTCCTTTGCTGCTGTTGTAAATGACATAAGGTGGGTTCTCCATCACTATCGCTGTAATGGCTTTTCCTGCACAGTCGTGAAGCTGGTGTGTAGGTGATTTCGTGTGTTGCCCCTGGATACGTGTTACCATGGCGATGAAGGCAAGCCAGTTAAGTGTACGTTTCATCTAATTTGAATTAATGAAACCAATGCAATCTAAGTATCATTTTAAGGCCAGGAATGCGACGCAATATTTCCTGCAACATAGCGAAAGCGAAAACGCATCTATGTGGCCGTGGATCGAGTACCTCATTCTCAAATCTTTTTTAAGAGATATTTTCATTTTCATATTCAAGCATTAAGCAACAAGAACCTCTCAGTCGAAAAATAAATGCTGTATAAAGTTACAGTAATTTCTTTCATAAAATTTGGGTGATTTGTAGTTCGTTTTGATCGATAAAGTCGAATTAAAGTGCTCATCCAAAGAGAAAATTTGAATCCAAAGTTAGGTTTAGGCCTCCAGTCGCTCATTTGCCATATATGTTCTTTACATTCCACTTGAAAGTTGCTAAATTTAAATAAAAATGCAGGATAACAACTTTGTACAATTCCAAAGACAGTTTTAACAGGCATTTTATCCTATTAGATCAGTTTTTAACTGGTAAAAATCGAATTCGAGTGTTAATCCAAACCATAAACTTGACTGATTAAAACTTGTAAGAAAGGCTAGGTTTTGGCACCTTTAGCCATTACTAACCGATATTGAAAAAAAAATCATTTTAAATATTATATTTTCGGAAGATCTGTGTTTGAAAAAAAAAGAAGTTTACCTTGTCTGACGGCGTAAATAACTTTGCTTGTCATGCGTTCGTCCTTGAGCCTTCGCCACAAATTAGTTTTAAAGATTCTTTACAAGTTCATGGTCACCTGCCAATACGGAGTATTATTTACCTTGGACGTTCTGACTGATTAATTGACACAACTGGAACTAAGCAGCTGCATAATTTAAACATGAGTATGCAACATCATTGAAGGATTAGATTAACACGGTCCAGGATCTGTTCAAATAAAATGAACTTGGTATTGACTTATAGTAATGCATGATGTATGTGAAACATTTGACTGGTCAGACCCTGAGGAAAATGATTGTACTTTCTATGTAAAACAGCTAAACGTATTTTGTCAGTTAAATTTTATTAGTTCCGTTACTTTTCTATAATCCCTATTTCATTTAAACAAAAGGTCTTCACTTCAGAGAAAATGGAGAACTTTTCACATGCAAAACTGTTTTTATTCAGTTATTCCTCCACCCTGGGAGTAGCTGTGAGAAGTGCAGGTTGCACATGGAGTCTTTATTTACTCGCTGATAAAGCTCAGTTAGGTGTTTCGTCTTTCATGCTAATTAATGGCCAACGCTGTGATCTTTGTTCCAAACAAAGTTGGTAAAAACATAATCAAAGAAAGAAAGAAGAGAGAGAGAGAGAGAGAGAGAGAGAGAGAGAGAGAGAGAGAGAAAGGAAGAAAGAAGGAAAGAAATGAAGAAAGATAGATATATAATCCGTGGCAGATTGCGTCAAAATCGTTTTCAGTGCTAGAAACTGTGAATTGCATTAGAATTGAAAAGAACAAAAGGGAAAATACATTTACTTTCTTAAGGCGGGGGCGAGTGTTTCGTCCAAAATGACGAAATATGCACGCGCGGTAATTAGTGACGTAATAAGTAGATAATTAGTGTAAAGAATCATTCATTCGTCTAGTCGCCATCATAACTAAGATGCGCCAATGGGTAAGCTCAATCCTTACCGAAATTAATGTATTATTCCGATCAATATCTAACATTTACGTTTCTTGTAGTCTTCGAACAGCACAGATTATAATAAATACGACCGTCAGACAATCCAGTTTGAAGCCTTGGTAATTGCGCGACTGGGCGAACGTATCTACTTCCCAAGCTCGGAATAATGAGCTTTTCATGGTCTCTTTTAACGAAGAAAAAAAAAAAAAGAAAGAAAAAAAGAAAGAAAATGAAAGAAAAAAACTACAACAAAATCATGAAGTCTTCTAAAACTAAAGAAAGCTTCGACATTTATCCGGTTTGAAGAGTATTTTAGAAAGAAACGAGCTGCACATGTTGTCATGCCAAGTGATTCAAAGATTTTGCAAATTTTCTGTTAAATATTTACTCGGCTTTTTCATTTCCTAAATAGTATTTTTTTTAGCAACATGGATTTAGAAATAAAAGGAAGGTAATTAGAAAATTTAAAGAATTAACATATATACGAAAAAAGCGACGGAATCAATTTTATAATAGTCTTACCTCGGTTGATTCGAGTGGCTTTAATTTTGCATTTGGCGATCACATCTACAAGATTATGACAACGACAAACTAAATTATCTTGAGACGTCTCAAGAGGACCTTAAAAGGCCCGGAAAAAGTTTGTCCACCAAACACAGCATTTTAAGGTAATAACACTTGAAGCGCGCTTGAAAGAGTTGTAGAACTGACCCTCGATCTCTCGAGAGAAAGTTTGACTCCAGTGTTTCTGATCAAATCCCTTTTCACCCTTGAACAATTGTTTTCAAGGATTACAGTTGTCCTCTAATCGATAATGCGTTTAAAAGCACTAAGAAACATGCTAAAATAGGTAAAAGACTGCAGTTACTGACAGTATTTGTAGAGACTAAACGTGTTCCCAGTGTCTGCAAACGAGGCTTATTTTTCGCGCGCTTTTTTCTATTAACATTTTAAAACTATTGTAGTTTTATTTGTTGGGTTGTGGAGTTGGTATATACTAAAACAATTCTTCTCTTCACTGTCGGTGAATAGCGTTTTTAGGAATATTTACCTCCAGTTCAGAGAATAATTGTTAAATATTATCAGTACGCCATATGGCTAGATTATTAAGGATACACGGGACACAATCGAGTACTTCACTTTGAACCCTAGTGGCCCGCTTACTTTACGTTAACTCCTAATAAAATATACATTTTCTAAAAGCCTAAAGACCAAAATTTACATATCTTATATCTTTTTCCGATAAAACTGATTAATTTGGGAATTATCAAGTACCGAAGAAAAAGCGCAGTCTCCGAATTTGAGGTTTATTCTCCTTCCGTTTTGTATGGATGGATCAAATTTTTATTCCACCTTGTTTTGCAAAGTGTGTCTGGTTTTTTTAATTAACGCTCCATTCTTTTCTAATTGAATTTTGAAGTTCGACATACGTGTTTTTAGGGGCCCTCTTCACAAAATGCCTCATATCTAAAGAAAGAATAGAAAAAATAGGAAACGCAGACACACTTTGGAAGATGAATATCTTTTGAATCAACCTGCCAAATATCGTTGAAATTGATTGATTACCAAGGGGGAATAAACCTTTTAAAGTTGCATTTTTCTCTAAAATCTCTTCCCGAGAAAAGCATGATTTTAACTTTCAAAGGATTAAGGTTTATTTACACAGGGGTGATTATTTTTTTGAAATAACTTGCTTTGTAAAAAACGTTTTAGTTTGCTTTTCTCATAAAATGAAAGATTATACCCTAATCAACCTTACAGCACGTTTTCTAAAAATTAGCAATTTGAAGCGATTTTGTGTCCCGTGTATCCTTAAACTATTTTTCCTTGAAGGGTATCTTATTTCGAGTGGAATAGAGAATAATTGTCTCCAGTGGCCATTCAAACATTATTTCATTTTGAATTTTTTGTTTTTCGTTTCTTGTCTTGTTATTATTCAGTATGTTTTCATTTCAGTAAAAGTTTTAATTATCTTTTTTTCTTTCTTTTTTCTTTCCTTTTTTAGCGTCTTTATTCAAAGTAGTTGTGTTGTCGATTTCCTGAACGTCGCATGCTTTTGGAGCATGTACGTCCTCCGAACTATCTCTAATGATGGTGAAATCTCGTCCCCAATCTCGTCCCCAGAGCCTGCGTTCCTCTTGGTCATCGACCGAGAAACGAAAGGCTCTCGCCAATACAAATTTTTAGTTCGCTATTTACGGACTAGGCTCAACTACGCATGTCAAGCTCTATCTGTGACAGAAAATTGCTGATCGAGAGCTTATTTTTATGCACCATATTTAGAAATATACTCAGAGGTAAAGAATGATATTTGTGATTTATTTCACGTTTTGAAGTCTGTCAAGTGAATTTGAATAGATAGTCCAACGGCCCTCTTCGAAGCACGACCTTCAACGACCAACAGGCCACAAATCTCCTATTAAAACTGCACTAAACCTTATCGCTTGCTCATATGTAGTCTGACAATCGTTTTATATTCTGACAATGGTTCAGGCTACTCTGAACAATCTTACTTATCGAAATTCGATCTGGAATTAAGGACGTTCGCGGGCATTGTTCACGCGCACTTTTACTGCGCAGGCTAGCGCGAGCTCAGCTAAATCCAAGATGGCGGCCGTAAAACAATATTTTTTTCGATTTCTTTTTTCCTTTTTTTTTTGAAGAAAAAATTGTTCAAGTTTGTAGGAAAAATTTAAATAATGGAAATTCAAGGTTGGAAAAAATTATTTGGGTTGAAAAAGAGACAAAAAAGGAACCCACGAAACCCAGTCTTCACTCGGTATTCAAGATGGCGAGCGGAAACCCTTCCAGACCCTGTGACACGTGTGATCATTGATCAAAATGACTATCACACCCAGATAGATATAACTTTGCCAGTAGCTCCATGGAGACTTTCATTCTTGAAGCAACAATGTTTCAGCGATCAGGACATTACTCTAGTGGGCTTGGGGATGCGATGCCTCTCGGGACAGCTATAGTCCAGTCCCAGACTCTCTTTCTTGCCGCTCCAGGACTCGTAGCCTGCGTCACATCCGGACTTTTCCTCCGTTAAGTCCGTCTGCGAAATAACGAACAAAACCGTGTTCTGAGACCCCCAGCAAATAGCAGGATTATAGATAATAGATCCTGATTGGCTGATGCATTTTTCAATTCTAACGAGACTCGTGATTGGCTCTATGATCACTGGTGTGTTTGTCTTCGCCATGACAACACTTCCGTTAGATTTACAGAAAACACAGACAGATTTTTCAATCAAAACAACCTACCAGTTACATACATCGATTTGCCTGCTATAAAAGGAAACTTTCGAAACATTCCAATTGAACATATTGTTAAATAATAGCCTTAGTTAACAAAACATTCTCTCAAAGAGAAATTACGAGATTGACCCCGGGTCATGCTAGCAATAAAGTATGTTAATAACTGGAGTCCATCAAGCTAGGTGTCAAAACATCGACACAACGAACATTAAGCGAGCCAATCACGAGTCTCGTTAGAATTGAAAAATGCATCAGCCAATCAGGATCTATTATCTATAATCCTGCTATTTGCTGGGGGTCTCAGAACACGGTTTTGTTCGTTATTTCGCAGACGGACTTAACGGAGGAAAAGTCCGGATGTGACGCAGGCTACAGGACTCGCGGAGAAAGAGAGTCCAGTATAACTTGCATGCGCATGTGCAAAATGAGCCAATCAATTGATTAATTAGTATTTTGCGAGCTTGCAATATGCAAATGTCAGTGTTTGATAGCAGTGGTAGTGATGCGTATCGAAAAATTCACAAATACGTCTTTCCCAACTGTCCATCCGTAAATAGCCTGTAACTGCTCAAACTTTGGTAAAAGATTATAGTTGGTTTTTCCAAGTGCATAGCTCACTGAATCAACAAATGGCTTTCCGAAATGAGACTGATATCGTGTATACAAAACACTTTCTTCTTCAACCATCTTGAATCATTAGATGACTTTTAGGATTTGTAACCACGCGAGCACCACATGAATGTGGTGATCGCGTGGTCACCAAGCTGACATGCGCATGCAAGTTATACTGGACTCTCTTTCTCCACGAGTCCTGGAGCGGCAAGATAGAGAGTCTGGGACTGGACTAGGGGCAGCTAATGCCTTGGCCATTCCAATTGTTTTAATCACCGCAGCACTGAACTGGCCAACTGTGTTTATAACTCCAGAAACAAGAGAATTATCTCAAGTTCCTCTACTTCTTGGCCTTCAGAACGAACACTATTCAATATTAATTCCTCGCATGAATACTGAAACAGAAAACAGAAAAACTACTACAAAACAAAATCCGAAAACTTTCAGTACCACACAAACTATATCATGCCGATGTGGAGTAAATGCAGTTCTCAGCAAGGAAAACAAGAATTGCTTCACGACGACCACAGACAACCAGAACAGGAAGCGGAAATATAGAAGTAGATGTCCTTGTTTCAAAAGCAAACAGGCTTGTTCCTCAATTTGTAGATGTAAAAATTGCGACAACGGGAAACCTTTTGAGAAAACACCACCAAAAAAGAAAAGAAAATCCCTTAAAAGTAAGTTGAAAGCACAGCAAAGACCTCGTGCAAAGTATATTACCTCAGAAGAATATACCAGATCGCAAGGAGAAACACCAAAATTAGGTTCCTTTTCTGACATAGAATGGATAATTCTCGAAAGCATTCTCTTCCCTATTGCCTGCACCGTAAGGTTTGGCGACAAGTCGTGGCTCTCAGAAATAACGGAGATGTTTAATGAAGCAGCAAGATCTATTTCCAAAGATCTTCCCAACCGAAAAGAAAATGAAATAGAGAAATGTCTGCGAAAGAGGGAAAGAAAAAAAAGAGATTTCCCTTGTTAACTCTTACATAGGGACTTATGTTACAGTTATTTAATTTGATTATGGCGATTTCATGAACTTTTAAGTATCAAAACTTTGATAACGAAGAGTGGTGAACCGAGTTGAAAGTTATATATAGTCAATTGAAAAACGTTGTCGGATCTAAACACATAGAACATAGAAGCTGACACCAAAATGGTGCTTGGGATGTCAATAATAACATTCGGATGACACTAGTGAAAAACGTCTGCGCATGCGTGCATATTACGATGTTTTCTTAAGAAATGTGTGAGTTTTAGCTTGAAATGAAATGTTCGTGTTCTCGGTGTATACATAAAATTTCTCTTGTATACTTTTGTAAGACAAAGATGTTGCATTAATGAAGACATTATATGAATACTGGCCCTAAGTTTCAAGAAATAACCTTAAGTTTTGACATTTTGTGAAAACCATTGTTGAAGGCAAGCGAAATTTGCATAAGTTTACAAAAGCACGAAGACTTGACTACGAGCATGCGCAGACGTTTTTCACTAGTGTCCATTCGGATAGTTATTCATTTACGCTTTGCCTTCAATGCAAAATGCCCAAAGCGTGTTGAGGACCTGCGTTGGCGGTTCGTTTGGCTTCGCTTTTTTATCGCTTGCAGCTGAAATTAATAAATCAAAACATAATTATTGACATCCCATGCACCATTTCGGTCTCGGCTTCTATGTTTTTAGACCCGACAACGTTTCTTAAATTGACTATATACACCTATTTCAGAAAATGTTGTCGGGCGAGAAGCTTCAAGCCTACGCGACTAGACCGCAAAGGTGTATGGGTAGTTGAAAAAATTTACTGTCTTTTAGGCATATTGGTCTTTATTTAAGCATCAATGAATAAAGGACTTTGTTGCATAAGCTCAACACTAGCTGGTTGAGAATTGTCGTGCTATTTATTTAGTTTCATAGTTTTAGTAATTCCTACCCATACTCCATTTCGGGTGAGTCGCGTAGACTTGAGTCTATTTGCCGACAACGTTAATTGAAATAGGTGTATACAGTGAAAAAAGACATAGCCATTTCACGAAAATGGAATTTCTAGGATCAAAACTCTAATAAAGATTTGTGACAAAACTCCCAATTATGATTATGCCATTTCATTAAATGTTAAAGATCAAAACTTTAATAAAGAGTTGTGAACACGTTAAAAGTGATATAGTGAAAAAAAGACTTCCAATGTTGATTTTGGCCATTTTACGTGTCCTCAGTATCGATAAGGGTCTGACAAAAAAGCCAGTAACCACAAAAGTGCACAAGTTTATTGTACAATGTACATTATATTGCTACTACTACAACATTGCTACACTGTTTCACTGTTACATTGCTACGTACACTGCTAATTTGCAACACTGCCACACTGCAACGTTGCTACATAGCTACGTTGCTAAAGTGCTTTAGAGTTTCAATGCTTCATTGCTACAGTGCTTCGGTGCTTCAGTGCCTCCGTGCCTCGGAAGTGCCTTCGTGCCTCAATACTTTGGTGCCTCGGTGCCTCAGTGTCTTAGTGCCTTAATGCTTCCTTGCCTCCGTACCTCGGTGCCTCAATGCCTCGATACTGCCTTAATGCTTCCTTGCCTCCGTACCTCAGTGCCTCTGTGTCTAAGTCCCTCGCTGCCTCGGTGCTGCCTCGGTGCCTCAGTGCCTCGCTGCCTCGGTGCTGCCTCGGTGCCTCAGTGTCTCAGTGCCTCAGTACCTCAGTGCTGCCTCGGTGCTGCCTCGGTGCTGCCTCAGTGCTGCCTCGGTGCTGCCTCGGTGCTGCCTCGGTGCTGCCTCGGTACCTCAGTGCCTCGGTGTCTCAGTGCCTCAATACTTTGGTGCCTCGGTACCTCAGTGCCTCGGTGTCTCAGTGCCTCAATACTTTGGTGCCTCAGTGTCTCGGTACCTCGGTGCCTCAGTGCCTCAATACTTTGGTGCCTCTGTGCCTCAATACCTCAGTGTCTCAATGCCTCAATACTTTGGTGCCTCAGTGCCTCAGTGCCTCGGTACCTCAGTGCCTCAGTACCTCGGTGCCTCAGTGCCTCGGTACCTCAGTGCCTCAGTGCCTCATTACCTCAGTGTCTCGGTGCCTCTGTGCCTCGGTACCTCAGTGCCTCTGTGCCTCAGTGCCTCGGTACCTCGATGCTGCATTGTCTCAGTGTGCCTCAATGCTGGGGCATCGGTGCCTTCAATGGTGCACAACCCTCGGATGCCTAATTTCGTGACGGTTATCATGAAGGCATTACCCAGTTTTTGCAGCAGATGGCAGTAAGGCCTTACTCTACGAAGCTGCTTTCTCATTGGTCGAACATTTTGTTTCCGGTAGCCAATGTAGCCAAGATGGTTATCCAATCGTAGCGTGGTACTGCGCTTATGTCACCAAATAATTGTCACATTTGAGTTTCGGACTTCACACTACTAGAGCTGTAACGCGGGCTTTTTAAGTCGGCTTCATTTTCTCATCATTTTCTATAACGCTTCTTCCAGTATAATAGTTTACTCTGCAGACTTTTTCAACTCGGTAGATGGTATAGCGTGGTATCGGCGCATACGTCACGTACCAGATTGTTGTGACACTTTGAAATTCACAGGACACAGACATTCCTAGTTGGCTTGTAGGAAAAGTTTACTCGCTCCAGATTATTCATCAATGGTAAGTCTTATGTATGTACTTCTTTTCTGTTATTGTTTCCTTTTTAATAATAACTTGTAAGCTTCAGACAACAGCTGTTGTTTCCTTTTCAAATCATAAGTTGAACGCTAATTCAAACAACAGCTCTGACTTCAGTTTCCTTTTCAAATAATAAGTTGTGGATGTGGGCTTCTTTCAAACAAATATTATAGGAACGAATATTTTTATTCGAAGCCCGTTTTAAGCCATCTCTACGAGCTGTAGGGACTGTAGGAGAATATTCCTTATAAATATGATGCACAGGCCGTTCTAACACGCTGTTCCTCCATTTTGAATCGCGACAGCCCAGACTATTACGCGCCAAAATTATTCAAAATTCACAGTAACTCAGCTTTATTCCGTATTCGGATAGATTTTCAAAATTTAAAATTCAAATAAACAGCGCGTACGAGAGCAATGTAAGTATTTTAACTATCTTTTATATACCTTCGGTCATTACTACATCGCTTGAATTGGATAGCCAACAGTACTTTAATAGAATTTTCTGAGTTTGTTTGATAAAGTTAAAACAGAGACACACCAAACGGACTAAGTTTTTATTTATTTCAGCATCAAGCATTTTCTTTGCTGGAGATTACAGGGTACTCACAGTTTTTCCTTGGAGGCTACAGGGTACCCACCATTTCATGGAAATGTTCAGTGGTGCTATTTGTTTTTGCTCGAAGTTTTTTCATGGTACACCCAAATTTTGTGAAAGATTGTAATCTAAATTTGATTTTTTTGGATTCTTCAGAGGGTGGTTCAATAAGAATTTCAATTTAAACATTTTCAGTCCCATTGAATTGTTGGTGAATTCTACATGTATCATATATCATCTTTTTTTTCAGACTGCTCCTATAGAAAAGCTCCAACCGTGGACAGAACGTTCTAGTGGTCACTGTGTAAAGTGCAACAAAAAGTACCACAACAGGTGGAAGCCAAGGAATTGCCCTGGTTGTGGACACTTTCTTGGTGGATCATACCA
Source organism: Telmatactis stephensoni (assembly GCA_029948255.1). Classification (NCBI taxonomy): domain Eukaryota; kingdom Metazoa; phylum Cnidaria; class Anthozoa; order Actiniaria; family Isophelliidae; genus Telmatactis; species Telmatactis stephensoni. The sequence goes on along the minus strand of JALIZF010001571.1, from coordinate 51,818 downwards.
ACCCAATCCACACAAGAGGATAAAACTAAATAACCCAGAGTGTGTTTACATAAGGGCCAACATCTTTTCCATCTTAACAAATACTTGTGGATCAAGATGTTTTGCCGTAATAAGCGAAAACACAAAAATATGTTACCAAGAAAAATGTCTGAAGGGTAGAAATGTGACTGTTGGTAGCAGTAGCTCTTCTGTAAAGGATTTTTGCTGTAGTCATATAGCCAAAATAGCAAACACTAGTGCTCCAGAAGAGGAGTGGATACTAACATCTTCGCTAGTAGAAAACTATCCTTGCGATATCACCACCAAAGAAGCCCTTGAGGAAATAGTTAAGTGTTCATCAGGCATGCCTGTATGCCTTAAGGTGGCTTCAAAAGCATTTGTTGTTTTTGGGCCACCTAGTACTTCTGCACCACTAGGATGGGTTCACGTTTTTTCCCATGATAACTTCTACAGATGTTCATTAAAAAATTGCAACACCCTTAGTGGCTCTGGGAAACAAGTCCGACGAAAAAACTTATGTATCCACCAACATATTATTCTCTGTGTTCTTCACCAAACACCACACCCAAGTACCATAGCTACATCACCTTCAACTACCACCATCACCACACGTCAAGCTTCCAGTACCACCAATACTCAAGATTCCACCACCACACCACCTTCCAGTACTGTTACTATGCAAGCTTCCACCACCATGCCGCCTTCCAGTACCATCACTATGCAAGCTTCCACTACCACGCCACTTTCCAGTACTGTTACTATGCAATCTTCCGCCATCACGCCACCTTCCAGTACCATCACTACGCAAGCTTCCACCACCAGTCCACCTTCCAGTACCACCAATACTCAAGATTCCACTACCACACCACCTGGCCCAGGAAACTACACATACATAAGACGAGCGTCAACTATTGCTGCCAACCTATCTCGTTCACTGCCATATGTCATACCAGTCACTGTTCTTCAAAAGGCACAACATCTAGATGCAAGTACAGTACTCCACTTGAGTTTGGTATGTAAAGAGACTTCATCAAAAAAGATTTAATTCTAGTGTTACTTTAATTTTTATTATTTTCTGTATTGGATTTTTGAATAATGTGACTTCCTAAAGTAACATTAATCAAACTGAATTGCACCTCAAGCTGGAGTTATGTAACCTGGAAAATGTCAAGAAAAAATAATTAAAAGTTAATTGGAAATAACAGATCCTTCAAATTTTTGAATTTTTCAAAACAGTCAAAGTACTGTGCCACTTTTATATTTTAACTATTAATTTATTTATTCAGGGTGGATGGCCTTCAGTATTTATTCCAGAAGAAAGTGTGTGTCGCCTTTGTAACTCGGCCCTTGGAGATCCAATAAGGCACCCTGGTAGTAGAGGAAAGTCGTATCTTCTTTCAAACTTAAATCCATTCCATGAGTGCATCATAAAGGTGAAGGAGTGCAAGAACAGGGATTGCAAAGCAATTCATCAAGTTTGGCCCTTCAATATCGGTTAGTTTAGTTGTATGTTTGGTGCAAATTAAGACACTCGAAATGTAATCCTTTTTTATCTTTATTTCTTACATGTAAGGTCTCTTTAACATCGGTGACAAAATTCTGGTGACATTTCAAGTGTTGTTAGAATGGAGGGAAGAATTTAAAAGAGGAGTTCCAATTTCCTTGGCCATCGAAAGCAAAATGCAAGCATGGTGTTACCAGAAAGACGAGGTAGGTAATATTCAGTATTATAAACAGACGTCCCCAAAAACAAACTGGAATGACCCAAAAGAAAATGGAATAGACAGTGTTGTTAAAACTGACCAATCACAGGGCAGTAGAACAACTGTGGTCTAAATCCTCCAATCAAACACAGTTTTCAATGGACCTTTAATAATACTTGACAACTGTAGTCTACCATAGACAACTGATGTTAGATATCACCAATACTGTGTTATAATATTAGTTTGTGCTTTCTCAATATATACTAGGAAATTAAGTAGTTTGCACTTGTTTGACTGATTAATAATAACATAAGTTTTCTTTTACTTAAAATGAGGTCAATTACTCACAAATTTTTATGAAAAAATACTAAATACGGGCCCAATGTTGCTTGTGAAATTAATCTCCACTGACAATAATTGAACGTTCATGTATTTTCATCTGTTGTGATACATGGTGCAATTCGTTAAACTAAGTGATAGGACACAACAATACATATTGGCCAAATTCACACTAGAGACAACTTACAAATCATCTAGTAAAATTGGTTCCTCTTGCATGAATTTATAATTTAGGTCGGACTTTGGTTGACCTGTTCATCTTGACAAACAAAACAAAACAAATTAGACAATTTGTTCTTCTTGAAGTTTGTTTTTGGAGACGATTTGTGGTCATTTGTTCGTCTCCAGTGTACTGCAAAAACCACCAATATTCAGCTTGATTTTGAAATATTCTGCAATCTGACAATACAACTGGTAACAATACAACTGGTGCTTCTTTTAATGTACAATCCTCTTGAGAATTTGACATAATGTTCTGCCAAGCTACAAGAGCAGTAATGCTTGTTAATCTAAAATTTATACTTATTGTGCATAGCATGATAATAAATTAAATTAATCCAGGTATTTTAAACAAGAAAATAATCTTCGTTTTGTAATGTGTGGTATGGTTTATTTATCAAATATGGTAAATATTTATCAACAGGCCCAATTGCCATCACCATCTGAGCTGAGGTACCTTGTAAAGCTTCTGTATAATGGTTTCTATGCATTTGAAATCATTACAGAAAGATCACTTGATAGTGTCATATGTGGTATTTGTGGTATCATTGGCGAGTTCTATCTTGGAGATGGGAATGAAAAAAATTGCTGCTCAAGAAAGGGGGTTTGTATATATTTACTTTTATATTGGTTATTAGTAGTTATATTTTTATTGTTATAATAATAATAATAATAATAATAATAATAATAATAATAATAATAAATAATAATAATAATAATAATAATAATAATAATAAGGAATTTAAGGAATTTCCAGAATAAGACAACCCGAGTGGAGCTGATATTCACACTACAGGTGTAAAATACCACTTAGCCTCAACCCCAAGACCTGGGGCTTAAAGACTAAGCACTCTCTCGAATGAGGGTGGTCCCTATGACCGCAGATGTAAAATTCACACTGTAAAATTTGTTCTCTATAGGTCAAGTATGAAAAATCTGAAAATGGGGTCCCTATTCCATTTGAGGAATACCTTCGGAGAGAAAAAACCATGTGGATCGAAAGACTGCTCTTTACCACTGACAGCGTTAGTGCCTGTGATGAAGTGATTGTTGGTGAGGTTCCGCCCATAATTGCCCCAGCTATGAGGGGGACAGTTGTTAACTCAGAAATGGAGAAGAAGAGTATCTATATAAAGTCAAAGGAAAATCCAGATGCTCCAGAAGCAAAAGGTATTTGTAGCTGAAAATTGTAACTGTTTATTGTAGTGTAACATCCCAAACACAAAATAAAAATGTAACATATTAATTAGTTACTCAAGTTTCATGTGTTGTAAGCAATCAGACAAATTGTTTAAAATTTGGCAGGCAAATTGTTTAAAATTCACACTTTGGAAGCCCCTAACAAACTCATAGTCTATTTAAATCTATTTACTCACTACCAGATGATTGCTAACAACATATGAAGCTTGAGTAACTCTCGACTTTAATTTACTTAATCTGAATTTCTAGATCGACTAAGATTGCTTGACTCAAAGTGGAAAAATTTTTAAAATGCAATTGGAAATAGAAAAATATTAATATTAATGTTAATATTAGTTGTATTAAGAACTTGGCTTAGATTAATAAAATGACAACGTTATCATATAACTGCATGACCACTATGCACTTTATAATTCACAATCAAACAAATTTCAGGAGACCCAGCTATATTACACAACATTATAATGAGCAGGAGGTTAGACATGACAACAACTGATGACCAAGATATGGAAGATTTGAAGGCCATTTGTAATGAATGTAATATTCCCATTCTATCCAAGGACACAAAAGGAACTTTTAAGCTTTTATGTCAAATACTTAAACATGTGTTGTGTTTTCATGTGATATGCTTTGTTCAAACAAACTGTGCCTGGTTGCATGCTCAAAAATTGGTCAGCATTCAGATGATCGGTATTCTTTAATCTAATCTAAAAAACCATTAATAATTCATAAGGCAAACAGTGAAAATTGCCACCGTGATGACCGTCTTGATTCTGCCTAATTTACATCAGCTTAAACCTCGATTTTCTCCAAGACAAATGAAGATATTATGGCTCGGATCTTTATACCCATTCTTTATACTAGTCAACAAGGTTTTTGATGTGCATACAAGAGGCAATATTGCACAGTCATGTTTATGAGGCCTCGGTATTCTAATTTCTTTCCATCAATTTCAAGATTAGCAACTATTAAACTCTTATGGTAAATAAAGTACTCAAGTTACAATGTAATGTTCATTTAATTTTCCTTTAAACAGAATTCTGTCATCTCTGCAATTCAAGCCTTGTATGGTTCACTGTTGGTTGGAAATTCTCCATGTCATGGATTTAACAGAGTAGATGGCCATACTGGTGGATTTTACCACATTGTTTGTCGCCATGGTGTAAGTTCAAAATTTTCATAGTATTTTGTATTTCATGTAATGCATAAAGAACGAAAGAGCGTGTTTTATCGGCTGATAAAGATTCGAGCCAAAGGCGAGAATCTTTAGCGCCGATAAAACACGCTCTTGAGTTCTTTATACAACTTATCAAACTCCTAGTATAATTCATATGTAAAATATCTTATAAAAAAGATATTTCTGAGAGGTTTTCTCGTTTTAAGTAAAGTAACTGTACACTTTTGCAGAAAACTGGGTTTAATTATAAGTATCTTGTTATCGAATAATAGTGAAACAATGTTTCTTTGGTGAGCTGCATTCATAAGATACAACGTGCAGATATTTAATTGCCTGTGGGAATTGTTTAAAGCTGAAAACCATTTCAAAATATAACTATCCAGGGAATTCAAACTTATTACTATTCACGATGATGCGAAAAGTTAGTTCAGTTTATCGACTGAGAGCAATAAGCTGTTCCTGAGAATAACGCTGGTATAAACGAAGGAAAATGAGGCATTTCAGGAAACCTAAGTCTAAAGAAGAAGAGGCCAATTGTGTAGGCTCAAGTGTCCCAAAGAACACAAAATATGTAACAAAATGGGCAGTAACTCTGTTTTGCGACTGGCAAAAGGCCCGGAATAATAAAAAGGCAGAGTTTGAAGAAACTAGTTTCAATTTTGGCGACATTAAAACTCTGCAAGATTGCGACACAAATCTGGAGGAAATGGGAGCGCAGTCATTAAATTTCTGGATGATTAAATTTGTGCAAGAAGTTGCCAAAAAAGACGGCGACCTGTATCCACCGAAGACATTAAACAGCATTGTGTGTGGTATAAACCGATACCTGGAAGACAAGAACGACTACAACTTCATGGATAAGAGTGATAAAAGGTAAGTTTTCAATGTTAAATTAAAACAATATGAGTAAATCATACCGTAAGCTTTATATAAAGACTTTACCTTCTTATTCTAGATTTTCCTTGCTAAGAAAAGTCATGGACGCCGAAATGAAAGAGTCCACAAAAAAAGGATTTGGCCTTAAGAACACAAAACCACAACGAGAACCAGTTACAGCAGAAGAAGAGGAGATACTTTGGTCTAAAGGACTGTTAGGGGGTAATTCTGCTACTAGTTTATTGCACACTATTTATTTCTATAATGGAAAATTATTTGGTCTAAGGGCGAAAGACCATCGCAATTTGCGAATAGCTAATGTCAGGATTACTGATAACATGATTACTTTTGACGAAAGTTTTAGCAAAACGTTTCACGGTGGCCTCAAAGATCTAAAAAATACACCAAGAGTATCCACTCATTTTTGCCACGATTCAGGTAAAGAGCATCCCAGGTGCTTAGTACAATTGTATAAGTTGTATCTTGAAAAAATCAAAATTTTTGATTCAGTAGTACAGGATAAGGCTTTCTATTTCTATCCAAATCGCGATTTCAGTAAGTTTGAATTTGAGCAAAGACCTCTAGGTGAAAATAAGTTAAATGGTATTCTACCAGATGAGCTTTGTGCTAAGGCCGGCCTGGCAAGGAAGACAGCACATTCATTAAGGATAACCACTGCAACTAGGCTTTTTCAAAGTGGTATTGAAGAGAAGCTTATTAGAGATCGAACGGGTCACAAATCAGATTCACTTTTCAAATATGAAAGAGTCTCAAATCAACAGTTAAAGCAAGCGAGTTCAATTTTAGGTCCTTGTAATTCCGAGGCTAACGATAGTACAAATTACCCTTCATTTGAGTTCAATCTGTTTGATACCTTAGAGGATAATTTTTTTGATAATGTAATTTCTGATGAAACATTATGCAGCATTAATTTATCTGATGATGATTTGATGTTTAATGAAGATGTGGCAGATGAAATATTAGCAGGCATAGATTACGAGAGTGCCACTACCAGTGTAACTCGGCCTACACCAAAAGTTAGTGAAGCTTGTACAGCTAGTCCACCTAACTGCACTTTCACCAATGTAACGTTTACTAATTCAAAATGATTGAACAGTTAAGTAATAACACAGATGTATTTATCTAGCTTAAAGGTAAAACTTGAAAATTAAAGACTATATGTTGCTTTGTCGTCTTGCATTTGATCTTGATAAAGCATTAATGAATAAAATATTAGTCCTTTATCGTAAATTGATAAAGGACTAATGTTTTATTCATTAATGCTTTATCAGCCCCGCACTCCCCTGAAAATATTCAATGCCGCCCCCGACTTTTAGAATGTTGCGCTTTTCTCTACTACTAAAAATGTCGTCACGTGGTCGTATAATAGCATATCATTGGCTTACAATCTTATGAATTATTAATGAGTTTGATAAATAATTATATAGAATAAACTAGTGCATAGCACTGAAGCATAACAGAGCAAATAACAATCACAATGTATTGTATCTAGCTGTCTTTCATTTGTGTTTCTCTGTGTAGTTCATGCCTCGGTCGGTGGATTCTTATATCCTAATAGTTGATAACTAAACACTATAATTATGCACTAATATATATAATTGTAGTTGTTCCATAGATATATATATATGGCATGCACTCTATTGCTTGCACTCTAGTCAGGGATTCTGGAATTATGCACAGATGCGCACCCACATAATCGGCCCTTTTCCGCATCTTTTTCAAAATATTGTATAATCCCACATAATAGGGACCTTAAAAACAAAAGACGAGTATGGGTATGAAATTTGACTGTGCACGCTTCGGCTAAAGCTCAATGCACTATCCCGGATGCAAACCCTATGTCTTCTTCCAGAAACACATAAGGGAGTTGTTTCTGCTTCTTCATAATGACATCAATATTGAGGGATTCTGTGATATTCTGGGCAAGATAGAGAAAAAAAAGATATATTGTAAGCCGCAGTTTTATTGTTACTAACTTTGTTCTTGTCCTGTGGATGACAAATTTTTGCACCAATATATCGTTGTCATCCCATTGGAATGTCACCGATGTTATGGCTGACTAGTGTTTTCATTGCATGCAAGAAAATTAAAACAGTTTTTGCTCAGAGAATTGTAGCAGACGTATAATTTTTGTTCAGGATAGCTTTTCGTACTTGTATTTGTACTTTGTGCTTAAGGTAATACAAGAAAATGTACCAATTGAAAATATACCACAAAACACCAAAATTTAGCAAAATATATATTACTCATCTCTCTCACTTGCTTGAATAGTGCTTTTTCTTTTTATCACATAAAAAAAATAAACAATGTCGAAGCAGCACCATTTTGTTTTTATTGGGCTTCCTAGGTTTGGAATTTTTCCAAGATGGAACACGTTTGCAACAATTAAGTCCTTTTGTCCTTAATATTGCTATTGGTCAGTAGAAATTATTAATAACCTGTGATTATACATATATTTGTAGAAATATTCAAGAAATGAGATTAATCTAAGTGAAATTCATCTGAACCAATCAGCATTTAAGCGATGGCATTGTCTCACATAATTTCCGTATTCTCCCCCATAATCTTCTAAAAGATTCGGCACAATGTCGATTTTCCCACCGCATAATTCCAGAATCCCTGTCTAGTTTTAGTTACTAATAAAACAAAAGTTACTTGAAAGGGATTGTGATGTAAAGAGGGAATCAAAATGTCAGTAAATTGCAGTTTATTTTCCATTTTTATAGTTCAAGTACAGGTAATTAGTAGTCATGCATATGTGCAAACCATTCATTTCTGCTTGGTGGAAGAGAATTACCTATCTCCACACCAAAAAATGTCATCTTTCAATTATGAGGCTTCCTGGGTAAATTGGGAATCTGTTCTACTTTTACAAGTTTGGACATCATTTCATTGCTTTACTTTTTTTAATTTTCAGACAACTATTGCTTCAAAATTTTTGTTTTTGCAAGAATCTGTCAGAGATGCTGCTGACCTTTATCTGTCATTGCGGTATAAACCACCAATGTTTATATGTGACACACCCTGTGGTTTTGCTAGGCATCTTGATTTGAGAGAACCAGTTCTTGCTCATTCACTGTGGGGTGATAAATCTGGGTGTTTCGAAAAACCACGCCTTGATCAAGATCCAGGTCAGGTATGTTGCTAATGGTTCATTGCAAATTTTCCATAAGCACATGTCTCTGTGCTGTGATATACTGTAAACAATTATGAGCCATAGCTGAGTGTTTCTCTTGCTTTTTCTTCAAGTGTTTATATCAGAGTACAGAGGTATGCGCACCCCTGCTTTTATTTAACATTTTGTGCAAGCCATGTCTCTGTCTTTAATATGAAAATTGTAGCCTGCAGGCAATCAACTCATGCATCTCAAATATTTTATAAAGATACACAATTATATATTTATTGTCCAACTGTACTCAGCAGAGTACAAATAACGCCAAAAACAAGTACAAATACCCTGTTGTTTTTAGACAGCCTCCCGACTTCCGGCTTCCGGCTATTTTAAAAATTTGCAGAATGCATGCTATACAATCCTATTTTAAATCAGCAAGTCACGTATACCAAACTTTCTTTAAATTCATAATCAATATCTTACTGTTTATTCGTGTAGCAGGGACACTGATGAAAGCGTAATTCACGCCGAAACATGTTTGAGAATATATTTAAAAGAATCTACCATGTCGTTAGGCTCAGATTTCATCCGTCAACTTTTGTCACATTACACAGGAAGATCGACTTTTGAGACAAACAATAGCTTGGGGTTAAAATTTGAACCGAGATGCACGATGCGAGTCTACATGCTACAGCGCTCGTAACCGTCAACTAAAAATTTTTGTTTGGATTTTAGATCCTTTGCAAAGTTCTGCCCTCATCATGACAGTGGTCGGATCAGAAAATTCAAGTTGACGCACAGGGAGCTGGGCTACTTGAAAACAAAACGCTCACGTTACAGATGACAATCTGTTACATCAATATTCCAGGCGCCAATCTAATGTAACTACTCTAGCGCGTGCGCTACATCAAGCGTTTGAACATATTCAATTACACGTCACGTTCAGGCCGATGTTAGATTGTCATCTGTAACATGATCGCTTTGTTTTCATTATAAATTCACCAAGCCGGGCTCCCTGTAGTTGACGCGGAAAGTACACGTGGAACATGTGGAAGTTCGCTGACAATATCAAAACGCCACACCCTTGGGTGTTCTTTACAAGTCATAGACTCAAAGAATTATAAAATCGAATAGGCGCTAGTTTTAATGACAAACATAAACGGTTCATAAGATTCAAGATTAACGAACATACGTTGATATACTTTGATATTACTCTAAAATTCTTGTATTTTGATGCTTGACACTTTGTAAGCTATTTTGTTTTAGAATCATGATATTAGACAAGAGGTGGATAAAACTAACCTGGTAACTTTGCTTGAAAAAGAGTACCCAGTGCAGCTAAACAGCCATTGCCCAAAAGGACTGGAATTTCCGAGTCCACCACTCTTTGTTTGTGGGTGAACTTCGCCAATTATTTTTAGTGAAAAATCACCAAATTCAACTGGTGTTTTTTTCCAGTGGAAGTACGTCTTCCCATCAATGGCGAAGAATTTTGCGTTAACAACGTCAGAAGCGGGATCTTCGCCAGCGCACTCGCCGTTGTCTTCGTTCTCTTCATTGGCCTGCAAACAAATAATTAACAGGATCATGATTTCTGAGCTGTGATTTCTCAGCCCTGATTTAATCTCTGATTTTGCCGTGATACGTAATGTTAAGTGGACCTACAAGCTTGCTCTAAAAACCTGAATCACTTCTCCTCGTGTCCCCTTCTAGTCCAATGTTGGTCCTACCATATCTGCTACTTTTCACAGCATGCTGCACAATTCCATGCTTTAACTAGCAACATTGAAAGGCGAAGAGGGGATAGTTGAACTCCCTAGCATCCCACTGATTCATTTTGTAATAAGCAGGATTGATCAGAGCATGATTGCGATTACAGTTGGAGTAACAAAATATTAAAATACTTACGTCCATATTCTCGTCCATATCTGTATCTGTATCTGTATTTGATTATATTTCGCTCTTTCAGCTTGTCCGATCACCACAATGCTCACCATGCTACTGACACCAGAATCACATGTCCGAGTATTTAACTAGACTGACTAGTGTCACATACCAAACGGACAAACAAAGACATCGCTGATCTGAAAAATCTTGACACCCCAGGGAAGCCGGATCGTCAATGAAACCATTGTCTAGTTTCAATGGACACATACTGAGTTGACAAACAAAGACATCATTTGTATCTTGGCAGCGCTGCACCCCCCAGGAGAAAAGCCAGTGACATTCAACCCACACGTTAAACCGGCTGTGATATCACAGGAAGACAACTCCTTGGTCACTTTAGAGCGTCAGTATAAGAAATGTTAGTTGTCATGTCGCCTTTGAGTTTTCTTCCGTTGGAGATTTTACTTTCAATTTTTTCCTTCATTTTGATAGAGGAAAGAATGAGTCTTCGAGCTGTTTGCAAACGCTGGAAGAATCTGCTGTTCCATCCGTATGCCTTATGCTATATAGATTGCTCAAATACGACAGGAGTTGGAGTGTCCGACAGTGCTCTGAAGGCACTTATCAATACTGCGAGTACAGTGAAACTACTGGACGTGACCAACTGCGGGAGAATAACAGGAGAAGGGCTGGTAAAGGCACTGCAAGGAAAATTTTGTCATTTACAAAGCCTTAACATTTCCTTGACCCGTATCAATGATGAAGCATTGGGACACATTTTAAGAGCAGCAACTTCATTAAAGCATTTGGACCTTTTCATGAACCATGAAGTGACAGAGAATATTATACCGGACATCTGCAAGTCAAAATCACTAACGTCCATACGTTTACAAGGAGCGAACATGTGGACAAAAGAGAATGTTACCTATATTCTTGAGGCATGTCCTAAACTACGATTTGTCGACGTCAGCGGAGATAACTTTCCCGACGATATTTTGGAAAAAGTTCTATGTAGAAAGCTGTGTAGAAATATGAAAAAGTTGATCCTGGGATCAAAAATTGAAGATGATAACATTCAAAGGGCCAGTTAGCTAGTGGAATCTCACATAAAAAATTGAAGTTCCTGTGTTTATGTGGCTCAGAAATATCTAATGACACGAAAGAACTCTTAAACAAATGCGTGCACGTGTGCGAAGGAAACGCCCGTGATGAAGGATACACTGTAGCGCAGAAACTTTTACTCTTTAACCATTGACATTTTTTTAATAAATGCATACTTAAATTTGAAAACTGTGAAAAAAATTCTTCTTATTGTTTTATACGATGAATGAAATAAGCGAACATGGCATTTTGTACTAGTCCAAAATAACTCAACTGATCATGAGATGCACTGCTTAACGAAGACTGTTCGCGTCTTATGCAAGCCGCGGCTGACTAATTCTGGCCCTATTAACTCTCGCCATGTCGTGTAAGGTGCTATATAAAGTGTAATTTCTCTAATATGAAAAGCGTTGCGCTATCTAGAATAACAGTTATATTTTATTACTATTATATACATATATTTGAGGTATTATCCTATACAGAAATAAATATGTATTGATGTTGCTTCAGATAATACGAAACCATTCGTTAATTTTGATTTTCCAGGTTCGCAACTTAGGCTGATTTTCCGAACGACTGATTTGTCTGTCAGCCTAAAACAAATACAAAAGTAAAACTCAATGACAAATACCTTAAGTTTTTTACACCATGAGAGCAGAGGGGCATTTTGCAATGTAAATTTAGCGTCTATAAAACAGCACAAAAAAATGTACAAAAGTGATTGTTCGCCTGTCAAAAGTCAAATCGATGAGATCAGTGCAAAACGGAGTTAAAAAGATTTTGCAGCCGTCTCTCCAATCAAAATTCAACGCAAACTTTATACGTATACATGGATAAGATAAAAGTGTCAAGCAGTCAAGTCAGATAAAGCAAGGGCGGATCCAGGGAGGGGCAAAAAGGAGCTGTGCCCCCCCTGCTTCAGTAAAACAAAAACAAACAAACAAAACAAAACAAAACAAAAAAAGGAATAATAAATAAAAATAATCAAAGTGAGGGCGGGAATTTGATTACAATTAAGTAATACTGTGAATTGAAAAACGGCCTCAAATATAAAAAAAAACTTTATTTTAACGAGGGTATAGACATTATTACCGGTGACCCGATAGTTTACAATCCCAACTGGCAAGGAGGCGAACCAGTTGGCTATATTACAAGCATGGCCGAGAAACTGAATTTGAACTAATCGCTATTTTTAGTAACTTCGTCATCGCGCGCGCAAGACTCTTAAACAATAGAATTCAAACGGTCCCGTCCGCGCGCACGTCAAAAATCAAATTCTATTGGTTGAGGGACTTGCGCGCGCGATGGCGAAGTTACTAAAAATAGCCTTAGCCGCCACGAACATGGCACAGACATCAATACTGAGCTTCGCTCTCTTATTATTATGGTCTCTTGCGATCACTCGACTCTGATCTACACTTTGTATGTTACTTGGGAACCCTGTGGTGGAGTGTGGCGGGAAAATTTGGCGCGCGTTCCAGGTTGTACGCGTTCCACAACGAACCTCAGTTAGTAGCCGTGCAAACTTGAATTGTATCCTTTCAAGATCAAGTCTTTTTGCCATAACGGTAAGTCTATTGTTGTATGAAAAATAAGATTTGTTTAGATGTTATCTTGTTTTCTTGCTGTGTAATTCGTCGCGTTTGGATTGATTTTCTAGTAACGTTGCCGTTGTGGTCTTTAATGTGCTCAGCTACATAAAGGGTTTAACTGTGCTTCAACAACGGTCCCTTGACATTGTTCAGGGTATAGAAATGATTCACGATTTGCAAGAGTCACTGAAAGAAGTCCGGAAGGATATTGACGAATGGCATTAAGTTTGGTTTCAAATGGCAGTGGATGTAGAGGAAGAAGCGGGTGCAGAAACAGGTGCAAAAGACAAAAACATCGCGACAGTGTTGAAGCAGAACAGCCAGACGTCTACTATAGAAGGGTACTGACGATCCCTTTTTTGGATCATCTCATGCAAGAGCTGGCCTGGAGGACAGATTCTCTACTAACGCCAAGGTGGCAGCTCTTGGGCTTTGCCTAGTCCCCAGTGTCATCTTCCGGAAAGACGACTGGCTTGGTAGAGCCAAGGGAGTGTTCATTAATTATGCCTCGGGGTGGCTGGAGGAAAATTAAGGGGGGCTTCAGAAAATAATTGCTCAACAAGGGGTGGGCTTCTTAATACTTTTTAGCTGAGAAGGGGGGGATCGAAAAGTAAAATATGGAGAGTAGAGAACTATAGAACAATTTAACTAATTCACAAGCTATATTTTAAAACCACATTTAACATTGGTATCATGCACTTGTTGTTTCTAAACATAAAGCTCAACATTAACATACTGACAATTCCTAATTAAACAATTTCGACCGTACAGTGGGACAAATACCCACGATTTTATAATCTCGGTGATAATGAGATTGCTCAGTTAAGTATTCATGAGTATGATACTCACGAACAGGAGAGAATGGAAAGAAATGCATGGTGGGTTGCTAGGGAATGTTTTTTCTTTAACCGTGCATACATTAACCAGTTCAACAAAAGTTCTGGTGTATCTCAGACGAAAACTCCAGGATACTTTTATTGTACCAAAATTATGAAGTTTATCAAAGAACATTATAGAGTTGGCAAGCTTTACATGGAATTTGTCAAGGGTGGATGCAAAGAAAAGGATGTTCGTGCGCATTTCAATTGGTGTAAAGACACAGAATGGCAAGGCCCAGTCATGTATAGAGTTCCAGAACCTCATCCCGATAAGGATAATGAAGGTCATTACATGGACGTTTTTAGGACACCCACCGATACACTTGATGGTCAGCCGAGGCCAGTTGATCAGTTTTAAAGAAACTGTTTGGAGATGATTAAATATCGATTTCCAATGACAAAGAAATCAAAGATTTTGCAGCCAAATATATTGTCAAGGAAGAACATGTCAAATCGTATGTAAAACACTTGGAGGAGCTGAAAGCTTGTGCTTTAATGCGAGCCAGAGAAAGACAAAGGAAGAAGTTACTCAAACAGGCAAAGTCATTTGGCGACTGCAACTGGACTGAACTATACCGAAATGGACAGTTGTCTTCTCTAACCAAACTTGAACTAAAGCATTACCTTAGTCATTACAAACTTTCATACCATGGAAACAAGAAAGACTGGATAAAAAGAATCCAAAGTCATCTTGCTATATAATAGCATCTACGTGTACTTACAATCCAGCAACAAGAGCAGATACAGCAGAAAAAAGTATTTATAGTGACGAAGATGAAGCCACAAGTGACGATGAATACACTAGACTTAGTTCAGATGAGTACAGATGATGAATTTGATGATGAATTTGAAGCTGAAGTGACAATTCCAGAAACAATTATCACAAGATCAGGAAGATCAGCTACAAACAGATCAACTGTCCGGCTATATTGAGATCCAATACAAGTATGTGATATTAACATTTTAATATTATAACACTTTTTTTTTTGGGGGGGGGGGGGGGTTGGTTGGAATATTGTCTTTGATAATAGGGTGGGCTATGTGAAAAAGTTTGTGATAGTAGGAGGGGCTGTGATATTTTTTCCGCTTTCTGCCAATTTTCCTCCAGCCCAACCCGATAGAGGCATAATAAATGAACGCTCCTCAAGGAGCTTGCCTCACGGCTCTACCAGAATGACCTGCATGCCTTCGCCGCTCACCTTAACAACAGAGTTTCATTGTTGGAAAAGGAAATTCAGGGGTTGCGACTCCAGTGATCTACCCAATAGCCCCATCAGTGCTTTAAATTTCTGCGATAATAGGCTCTTTCCCAACGTATTCACATTGTTGCAGATACATGCCACAATTCCCGAGTCACAAGTTGTGAGGCCGAGAGGACATTCTCGGCATTAATTAAGACGAATAAAGCCCTTTTTGAGAACAACCACGAAAGAGGACAGACTTGAATGAGGCCGTTGAACGTTTTGCAAGGAAGCAGCCACGAAAGCTTTTGTTATTATAATTAAATACGCAACATGTACAATGTAAGTATACTGACGAGAGAACTTTGCAGTGCCATTTTTCTTGAAGTGGAATAGACAACAATTTTAAACATTCTTCATAATAATTCGTCCTCCAAACTGCACAGAAAGACTCAAAACACAATCCATTCTCAGGCCATTTTCAGCGGCCTATTTTCAGTGCCCGCAAAGCGTTGTCCAAAAGCTTGTACAAAGGTGCCCATCAGCCAATCAGAACTCGTTCTAAAATAGCTCAGCTAGGCCGATGAGAGAGATTAAACAAAATACACTTATATTTGTTACGAGCAAATATCTAAATGCAAATTTACCAAACTTCGTCCAGTGATGATTTGGAAGTTTCAGTGGTCACGTGACCAGTAGTAGAGAAAATCGTTTTTTTCTAAAATGGGGTCACGAGTTTTATTAACAGGGTAATAGTTATACTTTAAAAATCATTGCTATATGGTACTTCAACATTCTACGGTTAGTCGATATTATGTTTATGTTTGATAACCCTCTATCAAATATAGGGATAGAATTATATATCAAAAGTAGCGAAGAAATTATGGGATAGCCTGGCTGATATTTTTTTCATGAATCCCTGAGAAAAAAATTTCTTCTCTACTTTTGATATATGTTTATATATATTTGAGGGGGTCCAAAGTTTTTGCAAAATGCTGTATTTAAAAATATATAAAAGTATCATTTGGTCACGAGACCTGTTTTGTTGAGTAACATCTTAAAGAAAGTTTAATGTCAAAATGTCTAAGCGTACAATTATGAAGTGACATAATTAGGTCTAAAGCTTACTTCATGTATTAGTTTGGGCTGATCAGAAAAACTCGTGGCCCCATTTACGAAAAACCATGTTTTTACCACCAAAACTCCAAAATCATCACTGATCAGTAGAAGACTGTCTGTTCATGGACTAAGTTTGGTAAATTGTTGTTTAGTCGTTTGCTAGTAACCAAAATAGGTGTATTTTATAGATTTTGGCCCAAAACCTGGCCTTAAGATACTCGAGTGGTGCATTCTGATCAAAAAGGAAAAAAAGCGAAAAAGCTGAAGGGTTTGTTGTGTTTCCGGCTGAAATGTGCACGCGCTACTGACGACATACATGCACGTCATCGATCGCGCGCTAGGTAGGTTTCATTTTTCATTTTTATTTTTTTATTTTAATATATAGCTTCGCCAATTTAAAAAAATTATAATATATATACCTGATGTATATATAAAATAATAGAAAAAACGCAATTTTCCGCGCAACTGCAACAACTTGCAATATTTTGCGTTGAGTTTCTGACTTGGATTCAAAAACTCGCAACGCATTGTCGAAGCGAAAATTGCAAGGAAAATTGTTCCAATTGTCATGTTTCACGAGAAAGATTTTTAACGCAACGCCATTTCGCTGAAAATCGTCGTTAAAAATCGTCTCGTGTAACATAAACATATATAGTACGATGTCGAAAGTGCGAAAGTAATATACTACATGGCTACCTTG
Organism: Telmatactis stephensoni; assembly: GCA_029948255.1. Taxonomy (NCBI): domain Eukaryota; kingdom Metazoa; phylum Cnidaria; class Anthozoa; order Actiniaria; family Isophelliidae; genus Telmatactis; species Telmatactis stephensoni. The sequence goes on along the minus strand of JALIZF010001571.1, from coordinate 34,713 downwards.
GCTACAATGGCTACAGTGGCTACAATGGCTATATAGAACTGTATATACTACATGGCTATATTAACTGTATATACTACATGGCTACCTTGGCTACAATGGCTACAATGGCTACAGTGGCTACAATGGCTACATTGGCTACAATGGCTATATAGAACTGTATATACTACATGGCTACATTGGCTACATTGGCTATATTAACTGTATATACTACATGGCTACCTTGGCTACAATGGCTACAATGGCTACCTTGGCTACAATGGCTACATTGGCTACAATGGCTATATAGAACTGTATATACTACATGGCTATATTAACTGTATATACTACATGGCTACCTTGGCTACAATGGCTACAGTGGCTACAATGGCTACAATGGCTACATTGGCTATATAGAACTGTATATACTACATGGCTACCTTGGCTACAATGGCTACATTGGCTACATTGGCTACAATGGCTATATAGAACTGTATATACTACATTGGCTACAATGGCTACATTGGCTACAATGGCTACATTGGCTACATTGGCTACAGTGGCTACATTGGCTACATTGGCTATATAGAACTGTATATACTACATGGCTACATTGGCTACATTGGCTATATTAACTATATATACTACATGGCTACCTTGGCTACAATGGCTACAATGGCTACCTTGGCTACAATGGCTACATTGGCTACAATGGCTTTATAGAACTGTATATACTACATGGCTATATTAACTGTATATACTACATGGCTACCTTGGCTACAATGGCTACAGTGGCTACAATGGCTACAATGGCTACATTGGCTATATAGAACTGTATATACTACATGGCTACCTTGGCTACAATGGCTACAATGGCTACATTGGCTACAATGGCTATATAGAACTGTATATACTACATTGGCTACAATGGCTACATTGGCTACAATGGCTACAATGGCTACATTGGCTATATAGAACTGTATATACTACATGGCTACCTTGGCTACAATGGCTACAATGGCTACATTGGCTACAATGGCTATATAGAACTGTATATACTACATGGCTACCTTGGCTACATCGACTACATTATTGCCTATAGAACAGTATAGACCTGGAGACTAGTATATGGAGATGAAAGGCGCAGAGTCCTTGGCAATACGAATTAGAAGTTTTAATTGACGTGAATGCACCATGCTGTACACCACTTCATACTCCTCTTATTTCTTGTTAGCATTTAACAATAAATAATTCCCCGACCTAAATTTAAGAATAAATAATTCTACATCACATTTAAAGAATAGATAATTGAACATCTCCTTTTAAGATTAATGATTGCAGATCTATCCGACCAATCACAGGGCTTCTTCGTAGAGTAAGGGATGATACGTTATGAGAATACTTAAGATGGAGAATTGTCTGGGTATAACAATTCTAATTTTATAACTCTTCTTGTAATAGGTACATCATGCAGTAAGCTTTAATTTGCAGGCAATAATCTGTGTAATTTGTGCTTTATAACAAGGCTGTCAACCCTGGAGCTTTTCAATCCGGGACTTCATTCTATATTTTATGTAAAATTTGCCAAAATCTAGAGATTCATGTGTGCTCAAATCATGCCACTGGGAGAGTCACGTTAAAATCTGAAGACTTCCAAATTATAAGGGAGAATTGAAAGCTCTTTTGTAAGGTTTTACAAAAATTTGTATACTCTACAGTGAGCTTTTAACAAATCAAACCTAGTGCTATACAAATTTAACAAGCCCACTCAGCATTGTAATCGTATCTTATTGTTGGTTCATTGATTCCGTGTGCACAATTATTTTATCCTGCTTTTACTTTTATGAATTGTGTGACTAATTTTATTTCTATTTCCTTCATAGGAGAACTTGAGAGACTGGGACGAGGATTCAACTGGTTGAAATGGGAAGACCAGTCAAAAAACATCTATGATAGCTAAAGAAATAAATAAATTTATTTAGTCTTTTTAAAATGTTCAGTTACAGTTCAATTTTGAAATAGGTGTTTAATTGCACGCTTCTATTGATGTTAAATTCGTAAACAAAGGATATCTTTGTTTAGTATAAACATACTAATGGTCTATCACAAATCCTGCATTCTGATTGGCGACTCAACTTTCCAGACACCTGAACAAAATCCCCCAAACTAAGGTTTTTAAAACCTTAATGTGGGTAGTCTTTCATGTTTGTCATATTTTACACCAAACTGTTAGTAATAAATATTCAGCCTTTCATTGTTCAGTCTGTTAACTTCCATTGTTCAGTCAAGGGTGTGATATTTTTACTTCTCTCTTTTGTGATTTTACATGATTATGTTATATTACATTTTGTCGTCATACTTTCTTTGTAAATATATTTTTCTAGCTGTTGGCAATGAGTGTAGCGCTCTAAACATCAAGGATTCACTTCAACTAGAAAAAAGGCATTGTTCGCCAGTTAAAGCTATTCTTCTTTCTATTATTGACTATTTACTGGAGAACCACGACGTCAAACTCATTCCGCGTACATCGCTACACTGTTAACGGCTCGAAGAATCATGTACTCAAAAATTTACTCTAAAAGGTCTCCAGTTACAAAATGAACTCCAAGAACAAAAGTCATTGGCTGCACATATGATGTGGCAGTGCAACAAGCTTAAATTTGATTCGGAGAATGAAATAGCCGGACTCAAAAACCAGTTATCCAAAGAAATAAAAAAAAATCCAGGAGCTGAAAGGTGACGTTGTCTTGAACAACACACAACATCCATTCTGGTCAATGACATCAACTAGCTCCCAAGCGACAGAAAACCGCAGAGAGCTCCAACCACGCAAGGAACAGTATCGCAAGCCTCGAATCAAGAGTCGCCAAAAGTAAAAAAGTCCACGTTGGTCCTCAACAAATTTATCAGCAAAAGTAGCTGTCCAGTTTGTCTACAGTACCGGCCAAAGCCCCACATCAGACCAGACTCTACGTTCACTGCTGAAGTCCGCCGCATTTGCGAAGTTGCTGAACAAAGTCTACTTAAACTCATGGTCAAACAACACCAGAAAAACATCAACGCAGACAGCGAAGCCATAGCATCGTTGAAAACATCGTTGAACAACAACCCAGACCACAAGAAGAGATTACTAGCAGCAACAAACAATGCAAATAGGACAAAAAAGAGACAATTTGCTAAGAAATCTGAGAAAAACGAAATTAATGACTTAAGAAATAAAGTCAAAGAACTAGAGACAATCATTAACAACTGTAAAGCTTTTTCCCAAAGTGAAAATAAAAATCAAGTTGTGAACTATTCAAATGTCTCGTTTAATGACTCTCAGCGCATAAAAACTATGAGCAGCAGTAAGGGTTTGTTCCGTTTGGACCTTGAAATATGCAGGCCCTGCCTGCGTAGATCGAGGGGTGTCGGCAGCAGGGATTCACTGCACCAATTATGGCGTTTCAGGAAGCTCGCAACAGATGGGCCTTAGAGGGAGTAAGATATTACTGCTGCTGGTAGAGACTATAAAATAACAATTATATAATGTTGTGTGACTGTAACGCGCCTGCCGTGACCTATGAAAGTTATAAAATGTGTTCTGATTGTCTTAAGCGAGAACTTATACCGCCGCCGCCAAGACGCTTAAAGTGTTGTGGTGATAAGATGACCATAGAGAAAGATACATCGGCCGTGTGTGAAATCTGCGGCCGTATATTTTTTAATGTTGTGCCTTGTGCGACCCGCGATCAATATTATGCTAACGGCGCTGCTAGAAAGACGCCGTACAGGAAAATTATTTACTTTAGAAAGTGGATGCGAATTATATTAGGTTTAGAGCCGGTCTATGTTGATAAGAAAACCTTACGGCGGATAAAAGCTCATCTTTGTTACCAGAGAAAAAAAGAACCCACGCCACAGGATTTGAAAAAGACTCTGAGAAAATTAAAGTTGCAAAAATACAATAAGGGCATTTCTTGTCTGTTGTCAGAAATTACAGGCGAAAAAATTCCCGACGTTTCTATGGAAACTATGAATAAGGCTAAATGGATGTTTACTCAGCTGCAGGATAAGAAAATCCCCTATTATCCTGATATAATCTATGACATATTTTACGAAATTGATCTAAGCCACCCAATCTTAGCTTGGATTCCTAGGCGACTAACACACGTCACAGTCATATGATCATTCTCAACCAATTAAAAACTAACCCATAAATTGACCAAGCTGGCTGCCGCGACCAAACTTTTTTGGTTTTGGTTTTGGTTTGGGTTTTGGTTCAGTTTACAATAGTAGCCAACTACTGCTAACATTATGCCTGGTTTGGATGAACTTACACGGAGGTATGAAGCGGTTTGCGGGGAAATAGATGATTCTATTGTAATTATGAAAGATATTGCTGGTGGGAAAACCATTTTCACGTTTAATATGGAAGATTCATTTACTGCTCTACAAAGATGTAATACAGACCTTGAAGTGGATTTTGCTGACTCTACCATTCTCCTGATGGGGGAATACATAAAACTTTTAAAGGCGGAGGGAAGGAGAAGAAATATCTTGAAACAAATTGAATCAAAGAGAAAAAGAAATGGGTTAAAAGAAGAAGTGAAGAAGAGGAGAAGAAACCAACGTATGGCTACTACTACCCCGTACACCGTGCTTACAAGAAAAGCAAGCAAGGAAAAGATCGAGAAAAATGACTAGACTGTCTGAATAGTTATAATACAACAAATAAAAATTGTGAAACTACTTCATTACGCATATTTGCTAGACAGGTGTTCAATATGCAAATTAAAACCTGTTTCATTTCGCTGGAAGTGAATATTTAATGATTTAGTTTTTGTTTGATTTCTTGCATCGCTTCTTGATATATTTTCTTGCGTAGTTCGGGATCGTCTTTTTTAAAAACTTCGACGCTTTTTTGTCGGATTTCGTTTTTCAATTGCTCGTATTTATTTGACTCGGCCATAATTAAAGCAAATTCATTCTCATCAATTCTGTTATTATGTAAAGCTTTTGAAATTAAATCTGAAATCGTATTTATTTTGGATTTACACAATATTGTCGTTTTCTCGTGTTTTGAAACCTTCTTGGTCAATCGCTTAGTGGCCATAGTGGCGACGGCTGAAATAATTCCACAGAGTCCCCCAATCGCGCTTAAAGGGATTCCTACTACAATTCCGGGGCCCGTTAAAGACGTGGCAATCCCCGAACTTGTTAAAAGGGCTGATAAAGTACCGGAAGATAAAGCAATGGCGTGGGTCACGGAGCGTGTTTTATTGTATTTTTTACGGACGCCGTCGTAATGTTTGACCTCGGCGCCTAATTCAGAAAGGATCATATTGATTTTTTGAAGTCGAAAACTTTCTCCATCAGAGATGACAGGGTATAATGGGGCAGAGGGTTCTTCTCGTATCACGTCGGTCATTATATATAATGGTACAATACGAATGGCATAGGTTTAGAACCGCTTACCCACATGCTGATTCTAAACAGTTCTCTGCAGGGCCTCAGAGTATTGAATTCGAATACAATGGAATTGCTGTCGATGTGTTTAGAGAAGATATTACGCCAGATGGGCCTTTTCCAACGGCAGTGCATCACTATGGCGACTCAAAATTAAATGCGGCGCTTTCAAAGGCCTTGGGACCTAGAGATCTTAAAGACCGCCATGAAACGCAGGCTAAAGCTCCTGGAGGTTTTCCTAAAGCTCTGGAGCTGACGAAGGCCACGTATGCCATAGGGATGGAGAAGCCAGCGGAGTTTGATGTGGATGCGATGGTGATTTATGTGGCGCCCGAAGAAAAGTTTACGATGAGGCCGCGGCGGATATTTACGGAGGTGGTGTTAAAACATACGACGGCGGCGGAGGCTCATAGGTGGTTGAGGGGGCCGGATATGAGTTATTGGCCGCAGCAACTTTCGTTTGCCCTGTGGTGTGCGACGGCGGGCTGTGGCGTTGGCGTAGAAATGCATTACGAAGCGAGGGTAGACTCGTTGCTGAAGTTTCATGTTCTTTTTACCACTCGGCGCATTCTATCGCAGATGTCTGTACCGCTGCCGGGGGATGGTTATTTTCACCCTCTAGAGAATAAATACGATAAAAGCGCTTATAATAGAATTTGCAGAGAGTTTCAGATTTCTCCTGATAGCGATTTTCGTTTGAAGGGCGAGAATGGAGGCCTGGGGAGAATCTATAAAAAAATATTTGGTCGTATGCACGATGTTACGGAGGCTTATGACGCAAAGATGGACGGCAAAAATGTCTATCAGTGGCCCGGCGGCTTCTTTCATTTCAATGATGAAAGTGGCTCGTGGGGCGATCATGAGTTAGATCACATCTCGCCGCTGGAAAAGAAGCCTTATCTTTATTTTGCGCTAAGGAAGTCGAAGGGGCTTACCAAGGCGGGGCTGGCAAGGCTGAATCAGTCGATCGAGGCCTTTGTTTATACGGTGCTGGGGGCGCAGGTGAATACAAGGAGTAGTATTGTAGGCGATGCCGGCTCTGCTACAGAAACGAGAGCGGTGTTTTTGAAATTGTTTGAAGATGCCATAAAAGAGGCGGACATTTCTAAAAGCATACAGCGGTATCAGATGGCGGTTCAAAGTGCGAAGGTGCGGCTGATTTTGCCATAGCGCCTGGCTGCTGGTTGATGCCCAGCCATTTGATATTGAATGCGGGCGGTGTGGCGGGGTATAATAACAGGCTGCAAAGGGCGACGGCAGACATGAAGATGGGTGTTAATGAGGTGAATGTAGACACTAAGCAGCCCGTGCCTCATTTTGATAAGCCGCCGAAGAAAAAGCCACCGCCTAAAAAAGAAGTACCCACAAAGAAAAGCCTATTAAGCCGCTGCCGACTATAAAAGAAGAATACGACCATGATCTTTTAAAGGGCGGCATTACTGCTGCGGCTGTTGGTTTGGGTTATTTTATGCTACGTTAAAAATCGCAGATTTTTAGATTTTATATCTTTAACTTCTTTAAAAGTACGGCGCCTATAGCTACGACAAGAATCCAAATATTGTTGCCGACAAACTTCAGCAATTCGCCGCCGGTCTTCAACACCAAAGATAAGACGCTGCCTAATAGACCTGGCACGGCGGCGGCCATTTTTTTACCTAGCGCGGTCAGGCCTTGACCTATTTTTTTAACACCGGCGCCGGACACCTTTTAAAGAGGTTAATATGACTCCTATGACACTACTTATAGCCACGGCAAAGGCCGCAGGAATGCCATATTTCAAAAGGGCTCGTTTTATTTTTTCTTTGGTGGTGAGGCCTAACTCTCGCTCGCGGTTTTCTACTTGGTGCTCTAATTCTTCTTTGCGCTCTTGAGATCTGGTAGTTGTCTTTTGGCGGCCTCGCGTTTTTCTTCGGTGCGGTGGTTTTCATCGGCGGCTATTTGACGTTGTTCTTCTATCTGGCGCTCTAAGTCTTCTAAGGCCTGGCGGTCTTGCCGTAATTGCTCTTCAAGGGTGCGCACTCTATGTTCTAACTCGGCCTTTTCTGTTTGCGCGGTCGCGAGTTCAGAACGAAGGGTGGCAGTCAGTTTGGCCATCCCTAACTCTTGGGTGGTTTCGTCTAGCGCCGCGCGGGCACGGTCTCTTTCCGCAGGGCTTTGTTGGCCTCGGTGACAATGATATTTCTTTCTTCTAAAACAGAATTGTAGCGTTGTTCGGCATCTTCGAGGAAGTTTTCTGTCTCCAGGTTGTGGCGTTCTTCGTTGGCCGCCAAGGCTTTTTCGTATTCTTCCTGGACGCGATCAAATCGGGATTGTAGATTAGACAGGGCCTGGTTTTTGACCGCAAGGGCTTGTTCGGCCTCGCCTAGTTGATCTTCTAGGTCGATGGCTCTCTTTTGTAATGCGATCTTTGCATTATGCTCTTTCAATAGCTCTAAGAGGCCTTTCGATGCCATTTTAAATCCCTTGAGCGCCTTTACCGTTTCTGTAACCTCACCATCTTTAGTAAAAGTTTTTGTGGCTTAGTCCAGGCGTCTTTTTTCTTTTCGTTTGGAAAAGAGATGTAAGCCTGGCCCCGATGCTCAGATAGTTTTACCTCATCAAAGTTGAAGTTTTCGTAGAGCTCGGAGAGGCGCTCTTTGGCGTTCTCGATGGGGCTCTCGAGCAGCCAGTCGACCATTTCATTTTCTTCTAGCGCGTCAAACGTTTTCAACTGTAAGTATTCAGGAAGTTGGCGACCCTGGTTACGTGACTTCCACTTTTCACCCAAAGACCGCCAGACAGATCGAGCCCTGTCTCCAAACCTACGCCTAAGCTTATCAAAAAGGCCTTGGGGGTTCTCCACGTCATCATTTGGGATAAGAGATTCATATTCTTCGTCGTTAATATCTTCTTGGCCTTCTTCGGTGGTGGGATCAAAATCCGGATCTATTTCTCCTTCCATATATATAATGATCAGCTCAAAGTTAGACCCTAATATTCTGCCCAAACAGACCGGCGGCTTAAAGGCCGAAAGGACGTTTCATCGCGTTACTTTTACGCCCTCTAGTGCAAACCCAGGGAGACATTATACGTCAGCGTCCCACGCTCTCGGAAAATCTTCTCTTAGTGCCTGGCACCCTGGCGCTGCGGTTTGATTTGGCCATACAACCAACAACGGCCGACAAGCGCTATTGCGTTAACAACATAGGCCGCAACATCGTCAATCGCATGAAAGTTAAATTTGCCGGAGAATGTCTTTTGGATCTCAACCGCTATGACCTTTACCACACTTACAAAGATCTATTCCTATGGCCCAAAGAGAGAGATGTGCTGGTGGAGCAGGGGTTGGCACTGATACCGTTAGAAAGATGAGAAGTGCTTCATCCAATAAGGGAAGCGATGCAGGAGCTACGGCAATATCAACGGCCTATGGCACCAAATATGTCATCCCTTTGGATTTTGAAGTTCTGAAGACCCATGGTGTCTTTTACCCCAGAATCTTATCATCTGATATGCAGTTTGAAGTGACGCTGGCGGACACCACTAACTTACTGCAGGGCACTGACTCGGCTTTGACTGGGGCGATTCACGACTACAGTATGACCAATCTACAGCTGCAGTATGAAACCATTCACAGCGATACCTTAGCCCGCAGTGCTGCCGCTGAATACTCTGCTGGCAAGGCTTTTCTCTATGACCACGTGCATCATCACAAGACCATCCCCGTTCTAGACAAGACCCAAGATTTAATTACCGAAACGGTGAATATACCCCGCAGGTCTCTGTCTGGGCTGCTGCTGCTCTTCGTAAAGCCGTTTTCAGCCGGCCAAGAGATTCAGAGAAGTTTGTCAATCCGAACATTACCGACGTCAAAGTCAATATCAACGGCGTTCCTAATAAGATTTACTCGCAGGGCCTGAAGCCGGCCGACATTTACAAAGAAGTAGTAAGACGGTTTGGCGACCACATAAGCCCCACGCAGTTCTTTCATGGCAATAAATATGCCCTGTGGGTGGATCTAAGAACCTCAGAGGACAATGACATCCACGGCCAGGGCTTAAAACTGGTCAGCACGCAAGACGGCGTCACTTTGGAGATAAAACGCACAACAAATTCTGGCGCGGGCAATGATGACAAGATCAACTGCCACATCTTTGTCGTCGGCGATGCGCAAATGAACATAGAAGGTAATCAACTTCAGTCCATTGCCTATTAAATCCATCGGCTTTTAAGATTAAAAAAAAATAATAGATATACCATGTTACGCGTTTTTGTAAAGCTAAAAAACGGAGATGATTTGTATTTTAAGTCAAAAGATATTGCCACGGCTTTAGGCTATGTTCGGGTATCTGAGGACTATAAGAAATTCCTGAGGCCGCGCGATTTCACCGCTCCCTTGCACCCGGCATTGCATATTAAGATTAAAAAATATAAGAGCCAATTTTTAGCAGCATCGGATTTTAAGATTAAAAAAATAATACTGATATACCATGATACGCGTTTTGAAAACCCACAGCTAAATCTAAAACTCAATACCCTAAAAAAAGGAGATGAATTGTATTTTAAGGCAAAAGATGTTGCTAGGGCCTTAGGCTATGTTAGTGAAAAAAATGCTATAAGAGACCACGTATCTGAGGAGTACAAGAAATCCCTGTGTGATATAAGGGGGCATCGAAATAATGCCCCCTTGAATGAGCAGCCAAACACCGTCTATGTTACTGAGCCTGGTCTGTATGAGTTAATTTTTAGCAGTAAGCTGCCCAGCGCCATAGAATTCAGAAAGTGGGTGTTTTCAGAGGTATTGCCGCAGATACGCAAAACTGGCTGTTATGAGTTCAAAAAGGATATAAGGGCCATCACGTGCTTTAAGATCGAAAATGAGTTTGACTTACATAAAAAAGTAATAGATTATATCCGCCGCTTTCATAATCTTCTCCTTGTCGCCGGGCTCGGAGAAAACCAAGATAGCCGGGAAAAGCGCATACAAAGCTGGCAAAAGGGCTATCAGAAAGGGCAACCAGATCTTATAGTGCAAAATTCGCATAAAAATTATAACGGCCTCTGTATAGAATTTAAGACACCTAAGGGCACGGGAGAGGTATCTGAGGCGCAAAAAGAAATATTACGACGCTATGAGCAAGAGGGCTATTTAACGCTGGTCAGCCATGACTACGATGAGATAGTTGACGTCTTAAAAGAATACTGCTGCGGCCTCAGGATGCCTTGCCCGCGGTGTCCAAGGCGCTTTAAAACCGAAGAAACATTGGCGGCGCATCTAAAGGTGATCCATCGTATTTGATTTTAAAGGTAAAACATCTTTAAGATATAATGATCAGCGCCGAAGAATTTAACAAAGCCATCAAAGAGGCCGAAACCATGACAAAGTGGCGCGATTTAGAAGTCGGGCGCATTTATAAGATTGTGGGCTATGATGTCTTTGAGATACACGCGGCCGAGAGTATGAAGCTGACCCTGGAGGATGGCGATAATAATTTTTATACTATGTGGGCGCCGCAGCGGGTAAAAGAGACTTTAGAGGGCAAAGAATATACTCATATACGGAGTAATGGGCTCAAAAAAAGCCGTTGTGGCAATAATAGCTATTGGAGCTTTAATGCGGTCAAAATAGAAAAGAAAGATATGTTCTGTTAGATATATAATGAGTTCCTGCGACAGCGACATCCTAAGCGCCGACGAATCCCGTAGCGATTGGAGTTACAGCGACATTAGTAGCCTAAGCGAAGATGAATCTCTACATAGCAGCGACTGGACGCTAAGCGACACTGACAGCGATGACTCATGGACTTTAGAATACGGAAAAAAAAGATGCCACGGCCCAATGAAAAAAAACTAGAAGCGGCATTAATACTAGCAGGTTTTTTTATTATTGACTTCTATAGCGCCGATGCTAAAACCGGAGTTGGGGTTAAAAACAGTGTGTACGTTTTTTTTGCCCCCGCGGCTTTAACAACTGTATGTATTTTGTATACTTATTTGAAGATATAATTTGCCCTTACATATATGAAACAGTGTCAATACTGTCAGAGAACATTTACTTCCGACGCGCGCCTTAAGCAACATATGGAAAGCGGCGCTTGTACGACTAAATGCCATCGTTGTCATAAGAGCTTTTGCCGGCCACAGAGTTTAAAAGGCCATTTAGAAAAAAATGTATGTTTAAAGCCCACAGTAACAAAAATAATATATTGCAGCTTCTGTAAGAAAGAATTCTCTTGTAAACAGCGGCTAGAAAAACATAAAGAAAAATGTATAGATCACTTCTGCGGCGATAAAGAGTGGCATGAGAGTAGATGTATAGAAGAATATGATCTTAATGACGTAGATTGCTATGATTGTGGCGACCTACTGTTTAGATGCCCCTGTAGAGAAGAATATATCCGCGGGCTTATCTTAGAAAAAAAATCTATTGACAGCCGATTTTCTCCTAATGGCAATAACGATGATAGCGCTTATTTTGATGAGGTAGAAGGCGTGCCCTGGGAAAAAGTAGATTACTGGTCCTCAGAGCATACAGGGGGCTGCGGCGCCGTTAGAAACTCCGAAGAACATATAGGGCGCTGTTTATATCCTATTAAACACCGCCAGCCTAAGGAGAAAAAAATCATTATAGAAGAGGGCGATTATGATGTGAGGCTTATTAACGCCTGTGAGCATTGTGGTAAAGAATTTTCTTCATGGCAGCGATTAGAATATCACTTAGATCATCTTGTTTGCCAAAAGACTACAGCGGCGCCGCCTAGAGAAGATGATGATATTTACATACCGTCTTCCGAAGAGAGTTATGTTAGTTCTTGAAAAGTCCTGGCCGATAGCTTAACAACAGTATGTATGTTTTGTATACTTTTCCTATAGATTATAGCTATTGTCTATAAAATGTAAAAAAATATTACGGCAAATTACTGTAATATTTTTTTCTTCATAAGTTAACCTTTTTCTCACAATCTATAGGAAAAGTATACAAAACATACATACTGTTGTTAAGCCATTTGCTGGGACTTTTCAGGAACTCTACAAAAAAGCCGTTACATCTTTTTTCCATAAGTTAGCCTATGACTTGAAAAACTATACAAAACATACATACTGTTGTTAAGCTATCAGCCGGGACTTTTCAGGAACTCTACAAAAAAGCCGTTACATTTCTTTCAAAGACTGATAGATACCATCATCTTTAGTCCGATGGGCCTTTAGATCGGCCGTACAGCGGTGGCCCACAAACTCTGCTTCTCTGTAGATTTCATTACAGTGCAAACAGCGCATTTTCTTCACTTCTTCTGGGGCGATGACACAATCATTCGAAGGCGACGACGTTAAGCAGTCCATATATCTAAAGCCTTGATGTGCCGCCGGTAGGGGGCTTTTTGTCTGGATTTTTTGGCACAGGTTTTTTAATATCTTCTTCGACCCGTGGTATAAAGGCTCTTCTACCGATGGGTTGTGGCGCCGCATTATTATTTTTTTGTTCTTCAATGCTGCAAAGCGGAATAGCACTCATGGTGCAAATGGATTTGTGGTTCCAAGGTTTGTCTAGGTTTTTGCTCCCCACTGCATTGAGTCCAGCCCTACTATATTGAACAGTATTGCCAGGGCCATATTGCACATCACTTGTCATGAGGCGAAGCTTGACAGGCCCTTTACAATAAGCCACCATATGAAAAGAAACAGGAGTCTGGTCTTCGCCACTAAATGGACAGGGCTCGTAAGAAAAATGAACGGGGATTCTCGTGTTTACAGAGGTTCTAAAAGGGATTAGAGGCCGGTTGCTACCATCTACAAGACAAAACCCCACATTGGCATTAAGGCCCGTATTAATGCACAAGGTACAAATAATCAAGTAATAGCCTTCTACATCGATCGATAGGCCATCGACATCTTGCCATTGGTCCTTAGTAGTGTAATCTCTATCTTCTGAAACATACACATAATCTTTGTGTGTTGTGTAAGGATTCTCCATATATTAGAGTGAAATGACCGTCAAGATGCTGATGGTCATGTGGTTGTAAGGCCGATCTCTCTGGTCGTCAATGCTGTTGATACAGATGGTCGCTGAATCATCCACCCGCACTTGCAGTTGTACTTTTTTCTCTACATCGGCTATCAGATGAAAAGTAACCACCCCCAAATCTTCTGCGCTCTGGGTGGGCGGCTCATAAGAAAAATGCACTGGTTCTCTTGTGTTTGTCTTTTGTCGCATGGGCGGAAACGGTTTCCCATCATGATCCACAAATCGAAACCCCACATTGGCATGACTCGCCGCCCCTAAGCAAATGCTACACAAAATCAACTTTCGGCCGGGATAATGCACATCCACCGACATCCCAGCCACATTCACCCAAGAGGCCTTGCTGTATTTGACCTCGTCTTGATACACCGTATAAACACAATCTTTTCCTAACGTGTAAGGGTTGTCCATATATAATTACATTGGAAGCCTCATAAAGTCGACGACAGCTTCTTTACCCCACATAGCTAAGGTCACCATCGCCGATAACCGTTCGGCCGTTTTATTGGCCGCCAGCTCTTCTTTGAGCCGCTTTACTTCTTCTTGCAGATCTAAAACCTGCTCTTCTAGACTTCTTTTTTCTCGTATAAATTCAGCAGCCCTTTGTAGTTGTTCCACACTCATCATATATAATGAACCCCGAACATATTCCCTGCAATGCTCTTATCGTGGGCCCCACGGGCTGCGGCAAGACTAAATTCGTCGTGGAGCAGTTATTAGGCCCTTTTAGATACAAGTTCGATTACATTGTTTTACTTTGCCCCACCTACGTTAACAATAAGACCTGGGAAAACGTGGGCAAAGAAGATGATGATTTTTTTGTAGACATCTTAGACCCCAATGAACTCTCAACGCATTTAAAATTTTGGCATCGGCAGTGGGGGCACATCACCGAGACGCAAACGTTACTTATTCTGGATGATATTGCCTGCGGCGATGATGTAAAAAACGCACTTCAGAGCTAGTAAAACTGGCCTTTTCCGGGCGCCATGATAATATTTCCGTATGGTTACTCTCGCAGCAGCTGACCAGCGTCAGTAAGCCCTTTAGAGAAAATATCGGCTCTTTAGTAGTCTTTACACGCCCAGCAAAAGCGACCTAGAAACCATCCTTAGCGACTATGGCGGCGAAATAACCAAAGAGCAGCTACAAGAACATATGCGGCATTTAAAAGAAATCAGTATTCTAAAATGATTTTTCCCTAAGATATCCTTACAGCGTGAAAAATCTATGATTTTTCTAATATACATGAACATCGAAGAGCTATTAGATGAGCCGCCCACACAGCTGGGTGATGATCAACTGAAAGAACAGCTTAATGTTTTAGTCAGCAGCGGCAAATGTAAAGAAATGATCGGCAAAGAACTGACGCATGAACAAGTCAATCAGCTGTCTGAAGCCGATGTGAAGAAGTTCTATAAGCGCTATGAAGTGGCACTTGCCAGTAAAACCACAGACGCCGTCGCCGACAGCGCTATAAAGCTGGCCACTAAACTACTTGGACTTGCACTGCCCATAGACGACGTCCAGCAATTACAAAAAGACTTAAGTGAGGACTATATCATCGCCCAAGAACTTAAGATCA
The DNA here is from genome assembly GCA_029948255.1 of Telmatactis stephensoni. Classification (NCBI taxonomy): domain Eukaryota; kingdom Metazoa; phylum Cnidaria; class Anthozoa; order Actiniaria; family Isophelliidae; genus Telmatactis; species Telmatactis stephensoni. The sequence goes on along the minus strand of JALIZF010001571.1, from coordinate 19,705 downwards.
CTTGTGGCTGGTTGTCTTTAAAATGCGGCAAGTTAATGGCGTTGGCCAGCGGAGCACTTCACATAGCGCAGCACATCGACTTACAAGAACTTACGACGTCTTGGAGCGACTTCAAGAAGTCACGACTAAGTCAGCCGCAAGTCACCGCAAGTCCGCCACAAGAACTTGATCAAGTCGAGTCAACAACTTAATCAAGTCACCATAAGTCATTTTCAAGTTACTTGATAAGTCGTCAAGTCCTTAATATATGAGTGACACCGAGCAGAAAGAAGATACTACCCCCCGCGCGGCCGAACAAAAGATCACCAAGCCAAAGGCGCCCGGCAGAGTAGCGGCGGGAAAAAAGCTGGCCGAGCTGAATAAAAAGAATAAAGCCAAAAAAGACCCTTCTTCGGAATCTAGTGACGGCTGGGATATCAATCCGGGCTACGTCATCGGCGGCCTTGGCCTTTTAGTGGCCATGGGCAGCTTATACCTACAGTGGAAATCACAGAAGCCCGCCGTGCATCTTGAGCCCGTAATACACCATGAACCTAAAGAAAAAAAGCGCTCTAAGATCCCCGAGATGGAATAGAACAGCGGGGGAAAATTCTCTTTGCAGTTAATATAGAATGCCCTCTACATTGATGAAGACCGCTGAAGAAGCCGCCGTACTTACTTCTCTCGTCGCCGCCGTTGGCTGGGTCGGCAAAAAGGCCCTAAAAGAAACCTTCACTGGCGACCCCAGCAGCAGCGTGATGAATTACGTTAAAATGACCGCCGCCGTCGCCGGCAGCATCGCTTTGAGAGATTACCTGATCAAAGAAAAATACCTGCCCAATAGTATCTAAAAATCTAGATTTTTAAATATAATGGTTAGTGTCATCGCCGGAAGCATCGCCGCAGCCTTAGCCTTTACAGGCGCCAACTACGGCGGCCGCTATTTAGACAAACTGATTCACGGCGACAGTAAAAATGAATTAGCCGCCGAAAGAAAACGCCACGATCTGGCCATGGAAGCCTATGAAAATGCCCTCGCCGCCTATAATAAAAAAAGACAAGCCTACCGCGACTGGTTAGATGAAAATTACCGCGATAAAATGCAGGCCGATAAGAATTTCCAAAACACCGATTACGCCTTTAAGCTCTACGCACAGACGCATCCTCACTTTGCTCGCCACCGCAGTTTAAAGATTATTACACACCTTCTAAAAGGCAAAAAAATAATGAATTAATGTTTCTAGGCATTTCAGGCCTGGCCATCGGAGGCGCCGTGGCCTATTATATATGATCGTCTTTTTGAACAGCGACCAAATCCGTTTACAACTTATTTAAATCCGCCGATCAGAGCCCACAAGGTCCGACTCATAAGTTGCTCTTTGTACAATTCTTGGCATAATTTAATAGCCGGCTTTATAATGAAAGGCAGCAAGCAGCATCTCATTCCTAATTCGCATTACACGCCGCAGACGCTGGCCAAAGAACTCGCCAAACGGTGTCACTTTAACAACAGGGCTGCCCCACGAATGGAGCCTTACACACGACAAAAGCACCACACTGAATCAGCGCATTAAAGACCTGATCGGTTATAAAGTGGTGACGCTGGCCGGTCAAAATATCGACACATTTCATTGGAATGTCCCTTCTAATTATGAAATCCATTGTGACTTAGTTTATACATATGAAAATGGCAGTCGTTCGAATGTGATGGCTAAATTCCCGCCCAAAGGAAATCCGTTTGACCTAGTAGGAATACACTCCCCATTTCTTTGAATTACGATTTGTCTTGCGACTTGGTAAGCAGCGATTAACATCACCATTAAAGTTGACGGAGAAGTTGTAAATTTTAACAATAGAAAGATAAACCTTGTCTTGGAATTTATATAATGCCCCGCGTCGAAGACAAACTTAAGAGGATTTATTACGGGCCCGAAGGCTATTGGCGAGGAGCCTCGGCTATTAAGAAACTTGCTGTAGCGGCTAGAGTCTCTGAAGACACAGCTAAGAACTGGTTAAAAAAACAAACCCTTTGGCAGGTTTATCTTCCCGTTCCTAAATACATTCCTAGGACCCAGCTTTACCGTGAATGCTCCCAACGAAGTTCATCAGGCAGATTTACTTTTTTTGCCGCACGATAAGGTGAGAAGAAAGACCTACAGATATGCTTTAACGGTCGTCGACATCGCCAGCCGATACAAAGACGCCGAACCCCTAACCAGCAAAGACTCTGGAGAAGTCGCCGAGGCTCTAAGTAGGATTTATAAGCGCGTTTTAAAATGGCCAAAGCTGCTGCAGGTTGATGCGGGCACAGAGTTCATGGGCGTCGTCACTAAAACGCTAAAAGATAAGCACACCACTATAAGGAGAGCCGAAGCAGAGTACCACAGGGGCCAAAGCATCGTCGAACGATTTAATCGCACCCTAGCGGAACGGTTGTTTGGATATCAGTATTGGAAAGAACTAGCAGATCCATCCAAAAGCAACAGGGAGTGGGTGCAGAGACTTCCAGAGGTCATTAAGGCTTTAAATGATGAGGAAACAAGGGCAACGGGAATGAAACCTAAGGATGCCATAAAAAAGAAACACGTCGAACACAAATCCTACGTTAGGAGTTCAAGAGCAGTAGGAATGAAAGAAAAAAAATTGCCACAGAATAGTAACAGGTCAGATATTTGTATCAGCCTGGGGAATTGGAAGGAGGATCCAAAAGAGCTACGGACCCTAATTGGTCTTTGAAAACTTACAGATTGGAAAGTCCGTCACAAAAGAAGGACAGCCTGTGTTTGTATTACTTAACAGATGGTCCAAGCCGTGGATTTGTTAAAGAAGAGCTACTCATCGTCCCCAAGGATTCAGAGTAGTGCTGCTCCACGCTTTTGATTACATTCTAGACACGTCAGCCTAATATTACCTCTGGCGTGTCCTTTTTTATTATTAATGCGGTCTACAGAGAATTGCTGATCGTCATTTGCCTCAAAACGCCACAGAAGCGGTATATTACACTTAGCACAACGGGCATCCTTTTTATAAACATCGGCGACGCAAAGGTCAAACTCTAATTTTTTGTGCTCATCGTGCCACTTATAACGCAATAGCTTCTTGTTAATATTCTGCTTAGCTATTTCCTCGGGCGTATTATCGTACCGCATTGCCGGCCCCCATGCCCTTTTCAACTGTGCCGCATATTCAACCCGACTGACGGCCGTATAGATCAGATTGCTCCAACAGAGCCGCTGATCAATAATCCACAGATTTTCTTTTATAGTCAATCCCTGCGCACTATGAACGGTCATACAATAACCCAGCCGCCAATCTGGATGTTTCATAATTTTATCCACCAACGCCAGCGGCACCCACGCTATATCGTGTTTGACGGCATTTTCTAAGATCACCTGCGTATAAGGCACCGTAATTGATTTTTTTTGTCTTGTATCGCGTGGCCTATAAGACACCGGCACCAAATGCGAAGTAAACTTTTCCCGATGCCGCCTTAACAGATCTTTTTCAATCCTCGCCTGCACCGCCCTTTTACTACTAAGCACCAAATCCGTCGGCCGCCACTCCTGCAAAAACCTCATAATCCCGCGCCTTCATATTTTTCCTCATACATTTACACTGCTCAACATCGGTTAAACCTCTCAATGCCCTTTTAAACTTCTTTATCTTCTCATCTTTACTTCTATAATCGGCTTTTATTTCTTCATGGTAAAACTCCTTAACCACTCATGCGGCATTTCTCCCGCAATAGGCGGCGGCTGACACGGATCGCCCGCAAATATCACCTGCGTTTTCCCCTTTAAGAACTCTACAAACTCCTTCAGCATCGGCAGCGGCACCGTACAAATCTCGTCCCAAAGAATAACCGGCGGTATCTCTTTTATAGCCTCCGGAACCCACTTTTCGCCGTTATAACGAAAAAAGCTATGATAGGTCTGCGCATCATATCCCTGCAGTGTTAATTCCCTTTCTAAACGATGAGTGGGCGTTAATACCTTTACCTCCGGAAACAGCCCTAACACCCTCGTCGTCTTACCACTGCCGCCAGCGCCATAGAGATAAGAAAACCGTTTATAGCTAATAGGATCACTAACGCTGGGCCATATTTCCTGCGTCGCCTCTCTTTTGCCCTCTTTATGATTACCGCAGTATTTCACCCTTTCTCGCCAAGTCCTCATCTCTTCATTTTTTATACGCCATTGTCCACTTTCGGCCATCTCATCTTTGACATAATACATTTTCATCTTTTCCAACACCTCAGGCCTTATATACAAACTATCCGTGGCCACCCTAGGTATATCTTCCTTATCAAACCGCAGCAGCATCGTCAAAAGATTAATATGAGCATACGACAACATAGAAGCCCTTAAATGATAATACTGCGCCCTATAATCGTTATAATAACACAACACTTTGCCATCGCCGCCAAAGTCATCTGTCCGCACCATAGTATTTTCTTTATGGGCCTTTTTTATTAAAAAGTTCAGCTCTTCATCATCAGTTATCAGCCGCCGCTGCATATGTTTTTCTCCTGCTCTGGCGCCCTGCGTAAACTTACCAATAACAATCCGCGCCGCATGATTATCCGCCGGCAGCCACTGTGTCTTATCACCGTGGCAAAGAATGGCCTCGTGCGCCGTATACTCTAAAAGTCCACGCTCTTCAAAGAACTTTAACAACGGCACCGGAATCCAACCTTTCTCTTCTATATGCTTACCATACCACGCGTAAATAATAGGATGAAGCCCCTCTTTAAACTTCCACGCCGTCAACTTCACAAACCCATTAGCCGGCGCCTCATAACGCCCATCTAAAGCCACCCTAAAGAACTGCGAATCCGGATGTCCATACCGCTGATAATAAGACGCCGCATCTCCCAGTCCCTTAAAGCTGGCCGGATAACAATGCTTCATGTCCAGCGACACATAATCTTCTTTTTTGTACTCCATATTCCAAAGACCGCCATGACCATGTTCAACGCACGCCAACGCAATCTCCGGCAACTCTTTCGGCGTCGGCTTCCAATGATTTCTTTTTCTCGCGGCCACAAAGTCTAAAGAACTACTACAAAATACCTCTTCTCTAAAATCCTCGCCCAATATCTCACAGGCCTTTCTTATTTTTTCATCCTCCACCTGCGGCCGATAAAGCGTCCCATCCTGCGTAATAAACTGCGTCCCCTCCGCATCTAGCAGCCATATAGAATTCTCTTTAATAAAATCACTGCCATCACAAAGAATATTACCGTCAATGTCAAATTCCGTCCACAGCGGATTCACATCTTTATACACTTCTACTCTCTTTTTCTTCGGAAACCTCACATCTCTCCACGCATGACCATTATGCTGATAAATATTTATAGCCGGTCCATTGCCTCTATACTTATCTGTGCCAGAATAAATAAACCCGCCCATAATGTCTAGCACAACAATGCGCCTCTTTATAGCCACTTCTAATTTCTTTATTGCTTCTATAGTACCGCCACACCTCTGTGTATTTTTTTCCCATGTCCTTATAGCCTTTTTTCGTTCGTCAGTTAAACTGCCGCCTTTCGTAGAGTCTGTAAAATATTCTCTAATAAGTTTGGCGACACAGTTGCCGGGATGTCTCATCGGCTGTAGCTTTTCTGCATCGGGCTCTTTTATTTTATAACCCAAGTAAATAACCACGGTTACAGGATACGCCTCATCGTAATACAAAGAGTCAATGCCCACTAAAGCGCCGGGCCTAGTATTTTTATTCAAGATAAATAGATCTTTACGATTACTTGCCCGAATAGGATTTCTCCCCTCTTCAACTATCCACTGGCGGCCATCGTATTTTATAAATGCTAACTGCAGACGAAAATCCCCTTCGGGCAGTCTATTAATAATATCTTCCGCGCGTTCTTCAGTCATCGAAGCATCTGTATTTTTTTCTATAAACGTTGTAAAAACTATATCTGCATTTGTGTTATCGATTACATTCTTTCTGAGACGCGCTATTTCTTCATTTGCAATAGGAGGTAACTCGCTTTGTAATAGCCAGTCAATAGCGTCCATATATCTATATATATTTTATATTCAATAAACAATACCAACCGACGATGTCTCCAGCAGCAGTAAGGGGTTTTGCCATTTTTAATCTCCGGGCCCCAAAACGCCATAATTGGTGCAGTGAATCCCTGCTGCCGACACCCCTCGATCTACGCAGGCAGGGCCTGCATATTTCAAGGTCCAAACGGAACAAACCCTTACTGCTGCTCAAAATGTATAAACAGCTCATCCCAATTATACAACAAGTCATTCTGACACCAAGAACGATCCAACACATCATCGACGACCATATTAACAGAGTTAATAATCCAACAAAATCGAAGTTTATTATGGAGAGACACGAAGTGTTCAAAGAAATAGAAGATTTATTGAACGAGACTGTTGAGAGCGACGGAGAAACCGGCATTGACCAAACAGACCCCAACCCCCAAACCGGCGAATTACGCCTTATTGTTCTACGAAGAATCTACGACAGACCCATTGGGACTGATCATACTCGAATGGTAACTTGTATGACGGTGTTAATCCACCCATGCCCACGAGATGGTGGTCGACCAAAAATAGCCACAGCTTACCCCACTGCTGAAAATAGCTACCATAATCGTGCGCTAAGACCCGAATATCGCTATGGGCCAGAAGGGAGAGCCCCTATTCCAAGATTTGATTTTTCTAAAGAAGAAGAGGAGGCGGAGGAGGAATATTTCCATGTGGACATCACTGAGGATGAATACCCAGAAACAAGTAAGATGAATGAAGAAAACTGGGACCTGGACGATTAACTTTTATTTTATTTTTTATTTTTTATTTATTTATTTTTTTTTTTTAATTTCTTGTATTGAATGTTAAATAACACGAAGCCAAACAAATTTATTCACTGAACACATTCATGCAAGCGAGTAGTTGTATCGAGTGTACATTTTAATCCTCTAGCTCCAAGTTCATTTTACCGATTTCAAGGAATAGCAACGCTACAAGATAAAAAACTATCATTATTCTACGACGAAAGTTCTAATAGTTTGTGTACATTTGCTGATTAGTAAACTATTTTAAGCAAGTTGTCTTCCTTCTTGTTACGTTTAATTTTGTAGAATTTACCACTGCCAGTTAACGGACAATTTTGGCGGATTTGTTTCCTTTGTACATCACGGATTGAATATCTAAAATTTTAATAGACTTTGTTTGCTGGTAAAAGTGTTCCTGATAAGAACCTTTTTTTATACAGCCATTCTTGAAAAGGTTGTCCAGATAAACTGACATTTAGTCATCAATATATTTGCATATATCACATTTTCAATATTCTAACAAGAATTCAGTTTAACTTTAGCTACAAAACTACACCCCATCTTATACAATATGTAATATGGAATGTACTTTAGTATAATAAATTGAAATTCCTGAGAGAACATTTAGAAGCCGAGATATGTAAATGAATATATTAATGACTAAATGTCTTTTTTTTTAATCTGGACAACCTATTCAAGAATGGCTGTACAAAATATAGACTAATATTTTGAAAAATAACTTTTAGTAAATAGAGCGATGAATGAAGGTAAGGGCCACCTTGCACTAACTTCCAAACAAAACTCCAATGACAAAAGCTTTATCTGTATTTGTGCTTTTGAATGGCTTGCAAATCTCAAGTAAGGAAAACACAATTCCTGTTATGAGCTCTTTTAATCTCAAACCTATGAAATTACAGAAAATGTGTTTCTTTACATTCCTGAACTAAAAAAAACATTCCTTAACATGCTTGAGATAGGCTACTTGAGCAGCAGTAAGGTGGACTCGCGGAGGCACCCATGAAATACGCGGGCCCTGCCTGCATATTTCAAGGGGCGTCGGACATGGGGGATTCATTGCGTCATTTCAGGAAGCTCGCAACAGATGGGTCTTAGAGGGAGTAAGATATTACTGCTGCTGGTCGGGATTTTGAATATAAAAAAATAGTTATATATATGGATGCTATTGACTGGCTTCTTGCAGAGGGCTTAGATCTGTGTGACTGCAATGTCCCTCAAGTAGATTACGAGTTGTATAAAGTTTGCTCTAATTGTCTGCGACATGAATTTAAGCCACGAGAGCCGAGGTCTTTAAGATGTTGTGGTAGGCGAATGACCATAGAAGAAGATACATCGGCCGTGTGTGAAATCTGCGGCCGTATATTTTTTAATGTTGTGCCTTGTGCGACCCGCGGTCAATATTATGCTAACGGCGGTGCTAGAAAGACGCCGTACACGAAAATTATTTACTTTAGAAAGTGGATGCGAATTATATTAGGTTTAGAGCCGGTCTGTGTTGATAAGAAAACCTTACGGCGGATAAAAGCTCATCTTTGTTACCAGAGAAAAAAGAACCCACGCCACAGGATTTGAAAAAGACTCTGAGAAAATTAAAGTTGCAAAAATACAATAAGGGCATTTCTTGTCTGTTGTCAGAAATTACAGGCGAAAAAATTCCGACGTTTCTATGGAAACTATGCGTAGGGCCGAATGGATGTTTATTCAGCTGCGAGGGAAAATCCCTTATTACCCTGACGTAATCTATAAGATATTTTATGAAATCGATCACAATCATCCCTTATTGAGATGGATTCCTGGGCGATGATGTAATATTCCCACGCGTCAGAAAACAATAATGTTCACATTTTAACTTCACAAAATGAAATCACTTTCACAAAATGTTTCACATTTGTGAAATAAATTGTGAAGATTTTGATTGGCCGAGAAACTAATCCTCTATTAGGAAGTCTCTGCAGCATAGCAACACATGCGTCATACATTCCTTTTCTCCCTAACAACTAAGAAAACCCGACCACACGACAAAAACCCGAGCAAAAGTTAGAATGTTTGTTCGGAAAGTGCTAGTTGTTAGGGAGAAAAGGAATGTATGACGTACGCGTTGCTATGTGTGACATCAAAGTGTGTATTTAAAGCTCTACTATTTTGTACTGCGTCATTATAATGAATCAAAATGAACAAAGCAACAATATTCCACTACCTCCGCCAAGAGAAATTGAAACCACAGACCAATTCTTGTTACGAAGATTAGGACATCCAAGCAGCCCCAATCCTCAAGACATCCGAGACCGCTGGGTGAAGGCGAATAAAGAAAGAGATGAAGCTTTAAAGCGGCGCTCAAAGGCCAAGGAAAGAATAGAGTATTGGCTTCAAAAAGCAAGAATTGAAGATCAAATCATCATAAAACAAAATGAAATCCTTCAAGAACTAGATCCCTTCGTTGTGGGCAGTATTTATTCAAGATAAAAAACATTTGGACACTTTTATTCACTACGATCCTTCTCCTTTAGGGAGTCGTAAATACCCGCAATTGCTAGGTATTCTGATGAGGCTTGATATTAGCCGAAACGACTCATGAAATTTTCGGACTAATTACGCATATTTTCTAGACACTGGCGTTCAATATGCAAATTAAATCCCGTCTGGCTCTTTTCAAAATGAATATTTAATGATTTAGTTTTTCTTTTATTTTTTCCATAGCCTCGCTGTAGATTTTCTTGCGTAGTTCGGGATCGTCTTTTTTAAAAACTTCGACGCTTTTTTGTCGGATTTCGTTTTTCAATTGCTCGTATTTATTTGACTCGGCCATAATTAAAGCAAATTCATTCTCATCAATTCTGTTATTATGCAAAGCTTTCGAAATTAAATCTGAAATCGTATTTATTTTGGATTTACACAATATTGTCGTTTTCTCGTGTTTTGAAACCTTCTTGGTCAATCGCTTAGTGGCCATAGTGGCGACGGCTGAAATAATTCCACAGAGTCCCCCAATCGCGCTTAAAGGGATTCCTACTACAATTCCGGGGCCCGTTAAAGACGTGGCAATCCCCGAACTTGTTAAAAGGGCCGATAAAGTACCGGAAGATAAAGCAATGGCGTGGGTCACGGAGCGTGTTTTATTGTATTTTTTACGGACGCCGTCGTAATGTTTGACCTCGGCGCCTAATTCAGAAAGGATCATATTGATTTTTTGAAGTCGAAAACTTTCTCCATCAGAAATGACAGGGTATAATGGGGCAGAGGGTTCTTCTCGTATCACGTCGGTCTTATATATAATGGTACAATACGAATGGCACAGATTTAGGACGGCCTACCCGCACGCCGATTTTAAAAAGTTCTCTGCCGGGCCTCAGAGCATCGAATTCGAACACGATGGAATTGCCGTCGATGTGTTTAGAGAAGATATTACGCCAGATGGGCCTTTTCCAACGGCAGTGCATCACTATGGCGACTCAAAATTAAATGCGGCGCTTTCAAAGGCCTTAGGACCTAGAGATCCTAAAAACAAGACCGTTAAGCCGCAGATATCTCCATCGTGGCCTAAGGATTTTACAGTCGCTAGAATAAATTATGCAGTGCCTTCTGTGGCTTGGCATATTATGCCGTCTAAGACTAATTTCTCCCATTTGACATTAGAAGTGGCGCCGGGTAAAAAGATACCTTTAAAAGTGCGTAACGTGTTTAAAAAGAGTGAGACAGAATTAAATCTGCGGCAGCGGCTAAGAAATGGCTTAAAGGACCAAACATGAACTATTGGGCGCAGCAGCTGAACTTTGCCGTATGGGCGGCCACTGCGGGCTGTGGTGTGGGCTTAGATATGTTACCTAAGTGCTCTTTCTTACAGTTTCATGTGGCCTTTACTGTAAGACGGATTTTACACGAGTTGGGGGCGCCTTTGCCCGGCGATATGGGGTTTGATGCCTATGCCACGCATTATAATCAGGCGGCCTTTGAGAGGCTATGTAATGAGTTTAAAGTGAGTCATAAAGACTTTAGATTCTTAGCGCCTAATAACCGCGGCGTTGGCGATCCTTATGGCTACGACTACGCAGGGCTTAACATTGAAGAAGGCGGCTGGCCTAACCCAGAAAACCGCTTTAGAGATGAGGGAAAACCTAAGTATGGCGGCCCTGAGATAGAAGTGTTAAAAGACGCCCGCACTTATAGACAATACGATTGGTTTGTACTGCAAAAGGGTGAAGGCCTGGCGAATCTGGCCCGCCTAAATAGAAGCATAGAGGCTTACGTTTATTGTGTTTTGGGCGCGCAGGTAGATACCCGCTCGCCTATAATAGCGGCCGGCGGTGCTAGTCAGGAGACACAACAGCAGTTCTTAGTGCTCTTTGAATCCGCCGTCATAGAAAACGACATTGCCAAAAGCATACAAAGGTATCAGTATGCCATCCAAGAGGCAAAAGTGCGTTTAGACTATGCCATAGCGCCTGGCTGTTGGCTTATGCCGAGCGATTTAGTGATTAATACTCACTCTGTAGTGGGCTATAACAATCTTTTACAAAAGGCTACTGAGGTGATGAAATTTGGCATCAATGACATCAACGGTGATTTAAAGCAGCGTAAGATGCCGCACTTTGATAAGCCGCCTAAAAAGAAGCCGCCGCCGACAAAAAAGGAAGTGCCTACGCATGGCAAGTCGGAGAAAAAGACTATTAAGCCGCTGCCGACTATAAAAGAAGAGTATGACCATAATCTATTAAAGGCGGGTCTTACTGCCGCGAGTGTTGGTTTGGGCTATTTTATGCTGCGGTAATTACAACTTTAATTTCTTTAGCATTATAGCGCCGACGGCCACGACTAATATCCAGATGTTGTTGCCGACGAACTTTAACAGCTCACCGCCGGTCTTTAAGACCAAAGATAATACACTGCCCAATAGGCCTGGCACGCTGGCGGCCATCTTTTTGCCCAGCTCTGTTAGGCCGGCACCTATTTTTTTAACTCCAGCGCCGACGCCTTTTAAAGCAGACATGATGGCGGCGACTGTGCCGGCGATGGCTACGGCAAAGGCCGCAGGAATGCCATATTTCAAAAGGGCTCGTTTTATTTTTTCTTTGGTGGTGAGGCCTAACTCTCTTTCGCGGTTTTCGATCTGGGCATTTAATTCTTCTGTGCGCTCTTGCATGGTCTGTAGTTCTCTTTCGGCGGCCTGACGTTCTTCTTCGGTGCGGGTTTCATCGGCGGCTATTTGACGCTGTTCTTCTATCTGGCGCTCTAGATCTTCTATGGCTTGGCGGTCTTGTCTATTTTTCTCTTCAAGGGTGCGGATTCTTTTTTGCAGCTCTGTTTTTTCACGGGTTATTTCTTCGATTATGCCTTTAAGGTTGGATACTTCGGCGTTAGATAGCCCCAACTCTTGGGCGAGATCGTCTAATGCCATGCGGGCGCCGTCTAATCTTTGCTGGAGTTGGGAGGCCTCTATTTCTAGTCGGTCTTTTTCACGGCCGTGGGTCTTTTCCATTGTTGCCACAGCAGATTGGTGTTGATTCTGTAACTCTTCGATTTGATTTTGAAGCTCTTGGGCTTTTTGCCGTTCGGCGAGGAGCTTGTTAATATGTTCAAAGCGCTCTAGCAGGCCTCTAGACGCTATTTCAAATCCCTTGAGCCTCTGAACCTCTGCTGTAACCTCGCCTTCTTTAGTCAAAAGGAGATGGGGTTTAGTCCAGCCGCCGGTTTTTGTGTTTTGCAGCTGGATGTAAGCTTTGCCGCCCTGCTCAGATAGTTTTACCTCGTCAAAATTGAAGTTTTCGTACAGTTCTCCGAGGCGCTCTTTGGCCTTTTTGACAGGATCCTCGAATAATTCTATTATTGTTTCATTTTCTTCTAGTGTGTCAAAAGTTTTCAATTTTAGGTATTCAGGAAGTCGGCGGCCCTGGTTACGCGACTTCCACTTTGCGCCCAAAGACTGCCAGACAGATCGAGCCCTGTCTCCAAACCTACGCCTAAGCTTATCAAAAAGGCCCTGGGGGTCTACGTTTTCATTCGGTATAAGAGATTCATATTCCTCGTCATTGATGTCTTCTTGGCCTTCCTCGGTGGTGGGGTCAAAATCAGGATCTATTTCTCCTTCCATATATATAATGATCAGCTCAAAGTTAGACCCTCATATTCTGCCTAAACAGACCGGCGGCTTAAAGGCCGAAAGGACTTTTCACCGGGTGACTTTCACGCCCTCTAGTGCAAACCCAGGGGAGACATTATACGTCAGCGTTCCTACGCTCTCAGAAAATCTTCTCATAGTGCCCGGCACCCTCGCATTGAGGTTTGACCTTAGCATACAGCCCGTTACGGCCGATAAGCGCTATTGCGTCAATAACATAGGCCGCAACATAGTAAATCGCATGAAAGTTAAATTTGCCGGAGAATGCCTTTTGGATCTCAACCGCTATGACCTTTACCACACTTACAAAGATCTATTCATGTTGCCCAAAGAGAAAGATGTGCTGGTGGAGCAGGGCATTGGCAGCGTAGACTTGAGAAAAATAAGAAGTAAAATTGTCACAGGCAGTGAGCCCTCTAACGCCGCAGATGAAAAAGCACTATTAGCGGCCTATGGAACAAAGTATGTGATTCCTTTGGATTTTGAGATCCTCAGTACACACGGAGTGTTTTATCCGGGGTGTTAAATAGCGAAATGCAGTTTGAAGTGACGCTAGCCGACACCACTAACCTACTACAACTTGACACTGCAGAATCGGCTTTGTCTGGCACGATTCACCCCTACAGCCTGACAAACCTAGAGCTGCAGTATGAAACCATTCACAGCGATATACTGGCCCGCAGTGCCATGCAGGAATATTCTGCCGGCAAAGCATTTCTCTACAACCATGTACATCATCACAAGACAATTAACTTCTTAGATAAGACAGATGATTTAATTACCGAAACGGTGAATATACCTCGGCGGTCTCTGTCTGGGCTGCTGTTGCTCCGTAAAGCCCTTTAACGCCGGAAAGAGAGATTCTGAGGCCTTTGTCAACCCCAACATTACCGACGTGAAAGTAAATATCAATGGCGTTCCTAATAAGATTTACTCGCAGGGATTAAAGCCGACCGACATTTACAAAGAAGTTGTAAAGAGGTTTGGCGACCATGTGAGCCCCACGCAGTTCTTTCACGGCAATAAATATGCCCTGTGGATAGATCTAAGAACCTCAGAGGACAATGACATCCACGGCCAGGGCTTAAAACTGGTCAGCACACAAGACGGCGTCACTTTGGAGATAAAACGCACAAAAAATAGCAGCGCCGGCAATGGGGACAAGATTAACTGCCACATCTTTGTCGTCAGCGATGCGCAAATGAACATAGAAGGTAATCAACTTCAGTCCATTGCCTATTAAGATTAAAAAAACACACTGATATACCATGATACGCGTTTTTGAAAACCCCAAGCTAAACCTAAAACTTAAGACGCTCAAGAAAAACGAAGAGCTCTACTTTAAAGCTAAAGAGGTTGCTAAGGCTCTTGGATACTCTAATACAAAACAGGCTATAATAGATCACGTGCGAGATAAATACAAAAGATCCCTGTCTGAACTAAGGGTCACAGATCACGACCCTTACTCTGATCACCCGCAGACCGTTTATATCACAGAGCCGGGGCTTTATCAGCTCATCTTTAGTAGTCAGCTGCCGATTGCCCAAGACTTTCAAGACTGGGTGTTTAAAGAGGTGTTGCCGCAGATTAGAAAAACTGGCCGTTATGAGTTAAAAAAAGATATAAGAGCAGTCACGTGCTTTAAGATCGAAAATGAGTTGGACCTACATAAAAAAGTAATAGATTACATCCGTCGCTTTCATAATCTCATCCTCGTCGCCGGCCTCGGAGAAAACCAAGACACCCAACAAAAGCGCATACAAAGCTGGCAAAAGGGCTATCAGAAGGGGCAACCAGACCTTATAGTGCAAAATGCACATAAAAATTATAACGGCTTTTGTATAGAATTGAAGACGCCTAAGGGCACTGGAGAGCTCTCTGAGGCCCAAAAAGAAGCATTACGAAGATATGAACAGCAGGGTTATCTTACTTTGGTCAGCCACGACTACGATGAAATAGTTGATTCCCTCAAAGAATACTGCAGGGGCCTAAGGGTTCCTTGCCCGCGGTGTCCAAGGCGCTTTAAAAGCGAAGAAACCTTGGCGGTGCATATGAAAGTTATACATCGCTTTTAAAGGTAAAACATCTCTATGATATAATGATCAGCGCCGCAGAATTTAACAAAGCCATCAAAGAAGCCGAAACCATGACAAAGTGGCGCGATTTAGAAGTCGGGCGCATTTATAAGATTGTGGGCTATGATGTCTATGAGATACACGCGGCCGAGAGTATGAAGTTGACCCTGGAGGATGGCGATAATAAGCTTTATACTATGTGGGCGCCGCTGCGGGTAAAAGAGACTTTAGAGGGCAAAGAATATACGCATATACGGAGTAATGGGCTTAAGAAAAGCCGTTGTGGCAATAATAGCTATTGGAGCTTTAATGCGGTCAAAATAGAAAAGAAAGATATGTTCTCTTAGATATATAATGAGTTCCTACGACAGCGACTGCCTAAGCGCCGACGAATCCCGCGGTGACTGGAGTTACAGCGACATCAGCAGTGACAGCGGCGGCGACTGGACCCTAAGCGAAAGCGAAAGCGACAGCGATGACTCATGGAGTTTAGAATACGGAAAAAAAAGATGCCACGGCCCAATGAAAAAAAAATAGAAGTGGGATTAATAATGGTCGGTTTTTTTTATAGCCGCCGATGCTAAAACTGGGGGTGGGTTTCAAAACAACATGGTAGGGTATTTTGGTAATGTTTTATATTTTTTATCCGCCGGGGTATCGGTATTAGAAGGTATGGTTTATATGACTATAAAATGAATTGTCAACATTGCTCTAAAAGCTTTACTTCTGAACGCCGTTTACGGCAACATGAACTTTCCAAGAGCTGTCAGACCGAATGCCCTTTGTGCGGAAAGAACTTTTGCCGTTTACAGCGTCTACAATCGCATTTGAAAAGTAAAATATGCTTGAAAAGGCCTATAGTGACACCGTCGGAAGAAAGAGCGTCTGAAGAATATGACTTTGGCGATTTAGAGTGCTACGGCTGCGGGGATTTGATGGCGCGCTGCGATTGCCCGCATATAGAGCGTCTGAATAAGGAAAAAAGGCAGTTAGATGAGCGCTTTGGCAGCGGTGCTTATTTTGACGACATTGAAGGCGTGCCATGGGAAAATCGCCCGCATTGGTCATCGGTGCATCACGCCGGCTGTAAAGAAGTCAGAGATTCGGAAAAGCACATTTGGCGCTGTTTATATCCGCTCAAAGATAGGATGCCGCGCAAAGAGCCCGCCGAAGAAGAAATGATTTACTTAGATAATACATGTGGGGCCTGTAAAAGGACATTTGCGTCTAAACAGCGCTTAGATTATCACATAGAGCATAATGTCTGCGGCGGCTTAACAGAATATAATGCCGGGGTAGAAGAGCATTATGACGCGATGGCTAAAAAGTGCGAAGAAGACTTTGAGGCCGCAAATAAAGAGCGGATAAAAGAATTAGGCCAATGGCTCAAAGGGCGCTATGGCTAAAACGGAAGATGTTGTTAAAAATATGGTATGGTATAGTTGTGAAACTGGGGGTGAGGGTAAAAACAACAAAGGTATGGTATTCTGGTAATGTTATATATTTTTTTATCTTTAGAAGAGTAATACTATTATCCGCCTTAGAAGAATATTATATTTTTTATCTTTAGAAGAGTAATATTACCAGAATACCATACCTTTGTTGTTTTGAACCCTGACCCTTTTTCTGCATAGGGCCTAAAAAGATTCTCTATTCACTTTTTTCGTAGCGGAAACATTACCAGAATACCATACCTTTGTTGTTTTGAACCCTGACCCTTTTTCTGCATAGGACCTAAAAAAAAAGCCGTAATATATCTTTTTTTCGTACTTACACGGCATTTTTAAGCCGCAGCATCTTTTTTTTCGAATTCTAAGCGGCCGCGGCATTATTATCTTTTAGTCTTCGGCGGCTACATACCCTTTTTTTCAGATGATATTGTAAGCTCTGATTTGAGGAGAACTGTCTTTGGCAGATGAGACATTTGTAGATGTATTTATAACAAACTTTGTTATTGTAATGATATTGGCATTTTTGTTTAGAAGAGAATGTTTTGTGACAGTCTGGACATTCCATTACATCTATAAAATATTTATGTGTATTATATTCGGCCGCGCCGCCACAGACATTATGCGACATGTGATATTCTAGACACTGTTTAGTCGCAAAATCCCTTTTACAGGCAGGACACGGATGATCTGAGTACGCTATTTCTTTTCGGTCGAGCATTTTCAAGCAGGTTCTACTTTTCAAATGCGATTGTAGCCGCTGCAGACGAGAAAACTTCTTTCCGCACAAAGGGCAGTCGGTATGACAGGTCTTGGCCAGTTCATGTTGCCGTAAACGGAGTTCAGAGGTAAAGCTTCTAGAGCAACGTGGGCAATTCATTTTATAATAATAGAAACCATACCCTCTAATAACGATACAGGGGCATCATTTTTTTCCGTATTCTAATCGGCGCCCTGATAGATGCCATCATCTTTAGTGCGGCGGGCCTTTAGATCGGCCGTACATATGTGGCCCACAAACTCTGCTTCTCTGTAGATTTCATTACAGTGCAAACAGCGCATTTTCTTCACTTCTTCTGGGGCGATGACACAATCATTCGAAGGCGACGACGTTAAGCAGTCCATATATCTAAAGCCTTGATGTGCCGCCGGTAGGGGGCTTTTTGTCTGGATTTTTTGGCACAGGTTTTTTAATATCTTCTTCGACCCGTGGTATAAAGGCTCTTCTACCGATGGGTTGTGGCGCCGCATTATTATTTTTTTGTTCTTCAATGCTGCAAAGCGGAATAGCACTCATGGTGCAAATGGATTTGTGGTTCCAAGGTTTGTCTAGGTTTTTGCTCCCCACTGCATTGAGTCCAGCCCTACTATATTGAACAGTATTGCCAGGGCCATATTGCACATCACTTGTCATGAGGCGAAGCTTGACAGGCCCTTTACAATAAGCCACCATATGAAAAGAAACAGGAGTCTGGTCTTCGCCACTAAATGGACAGGGCTCGTAAGAAAAATGAACGGGGATTCTCGTGTTTACAGAGGTTCTAAAAGGGATTAGAGGCCGGTTGCTACCATCTACAAGACAAAACCCCACATTGGCATTAAGGCCCGTATTAATGCACAAGGTACAAATAATCAAGTAATAGCCTTCTACATCGATCGATAGGCCATCGACATCTTGCCATTGGTCCTTAGTAGTGTAATCTCTATCTTCTGAAACATACACATAATCTTTGTGTGTTGTGTAAGGATTCTCCATATATTAGAGTGAAATGACCGTCAAGATGCTGATGGTCATGTGGTTGTAAGGCCGATCTCTCTGGTCGTCAATGCTGTTGATACAGATGGTCGCTGAATCATCCACCCGCACTTGCAGTTGTACTTTTTTCTCTACATCGGCTATCAGATGAAAAGTAACCACCCCCAAATCTTCTGCGCTCTGGGTGGGCGGCTCATAAGAAAAATGCACTGGTTCTCTTGTGTTTGTCTTTTGTCGCATGGGCGGAAACGGTTTCCCATCATGATCCACAAATCGAAACCCCACATTGGCATGACTCGCCGCCCCTAAGCAAATGCTACACAAAATCAACTTTCGGCCGGGATAATGCACATCCACCGCCATCCCAGCCACATTCACCCAAGAGGCCTTGCTGTATTTGGCCTCGTCTTGATACACCGTATAAACACAATCTTTTCCTAACTTGTAAGGGTTGTCCATATATAATTACATTGGAGCCCTCATAAAGTCGACGACAGCTTCTTTACCCCACATAGCCAGAGTCACCATCGCCGATAACCGTTCGGCCGTTTTATTGGCCGCTAGCTCTTCTTTGAGCCGCTTTACTTCTTCTTGCAGATCTAACACCTGCTCTTCTAGACTTCTTTTTTCTCGTATAAATTCAGCAGCCCTTTGTATTTGCTCCACACTCATATATAATGAATCCAGAACATATTCCCTGCAATGCCCTTATTGTGGGCCCCACGGGCTGCGGCAAGAGTAAATTCGTCGTGGAGCAGCTATTAGGCCCTTTTAGATATAAGTTCGATTACATTGTTTTACTGTGCCCCACCTATGTAACAATAAGACCTGGAAAACGTGGGCAAAGAAGATGAAGATTTTTTTGTAGACATCTTAGACCCTAATGAACTATCAACGCATTTAGAGTTCTGGCACCGGCAGTGGAGGCACCCAGCGACGGCCGCTGCACAAACTTTATTTATTCTGGATGACATTGCCTGCGGCGACGACGTGAAAAAACGCACTTCAGAGCTAGTAAAACTGGCCTTTTCCGGGCGCCATGATAACATTTCTGTGTGGCTCCTATCACAGCAGCTGACAAGCGTCAGTAAGCCCTTTAGAGAAAATATCGGCTCTTTAGTGGTCTTCTACACGCCCAGCAAAAGCGACCTAGAAACCATCCTTAGCGACTACGGCGGCGAAATAACCAAAGAGCAGCTACAAGAATATATGCGGCATTTAAAAGAAAATCAGTATTCGAAAATGATCTTTTCTCTAAGACATCCTTATAGCGTAAAAAATCTATGATTTTTCTTATATACATGAACATCGAAGAGCTATTAGCGGAGGAGCCGCCTCAGCAACTGGGCGATGATCAACTGAAAGAACAGCTTAATGTTTAGTCAGCAGCGGCAAATGTAAAGAAATGATCGGCAAAGAACTTACCCATGAACAAGTCACTCAGCTGTCTGAAGCCGATGTGAAGAAGTTCTATAAGCGCTATGAAGTGGCCCTGGCCAGTAA